>JAHFWF010000015.1:600000-1000000 GCA_022545495.1 Chrysanthemum lavandulifolium | reverse complement strand
ATCGACTCATGAAAGCTCATTTGGCTGTCCTTGGGGTCACGGTATAAATAGAACCCACGTAGGGTGTTCATTTATACTTTTCCAGTCGAGAGAAAACTCATAGGGTCTCGAGTTGTTCTGTTCGGTTCCCAATGGAAAAACACCTCGAGAGTGTTTTGCTTGTTTCGGTTTAACAGCCATAACAAATAAAAATTCCTTACAAAGTTAGCGTAAAAAGATTTACAAACAGGCCTTGATATTTCTGTTGTGGATTAGTGATAGTTTGGGTGCTTATTGGGTTGCGAGGCCCATGTACTTAAACAACCCACCAGGGCATCCTTGTTGCGAAGTCCAATCAAGCTAGGGTTCGTTTGTGTATAACAGCCCACTCGAGCGTGGAATACGTATCATCTCAAGTTTTCTCGATTAAATGTCCGTTTTATTCAACTTGTTCTCGTTTCGTCTCGACTCGCCACCCATGGCACACATTGCACTCGACTCATTAACACCGACGGTAAAAATACGCCATGGCTATTTCACCGATGTGTCATATATATATATATATATATATATATATATATATATATATATATATATATATATATATATATATATATATATATATATATATATATATATATATATATATATATATATATACACACACACACAACAAAAAAAATTGGTAAACAAAACAAATTTGTTAAAACAAGGTACTTACGAGTCACTTCCACTACTCGTAACATAATTAGAAATTTATGTGCGTTTAATTCATAAAAATATAAACTTGTTAACACTTGATTTCAAATATGAAAGAAGGTATTAAACTTGATGAAACACAACATTCAACTTTTGACGATTGTCACTCCGAATAAATAAAAATGAACAAACATGTCGTTTATCCTACAATAACAAATGAAATACATATGTTGTATATTTTTATATACAAGTTAAGTTATACATAAATATATTCTAAAAACCTTGATATCTAACAATTGAAAGTTAGTTATATAACTCAAAGGGGTGATAGCTATATTTTTAAACGGTTCATGATATAAATTTGTAATGTCATTCACAAAACATTACTTTGAGTATTTAACTAAACTTTGGATAATTATCGCCACAAACAAGTTAAGTATACACCCAAGTCATGCTCAATTTTCGATAAACATACCTATTATTTTACTATTTGCAAATGAAATGTATCTTTTGAAACTTACATTGGTTTTCTAATGTATATAAGTTGTACTTAAACCTTTTCCGCATACAATTATTTTAAACATTAAATGACGTGAGGATATATATACACTTAAAATATATATATATATATATATATATATATATATATATATATATATATATATATATATATATATATATATATATATATTAGTTCAAACCGACAACGTCTTATAATATATATATATATACTTACTTTCCATTACATCGTCTTTGGCGCCATCGAACCAAAGACTCATTAAATCCTGATAGTTTCCTATTACATACTTATGCACTTCCAAGAGCCAATACTTACAAACATTTAGAAAATTGTTTTAAACTTAAATGCTGCCACACAAGCAACAACAACAAACAGTTGAAAACTTTTCTTAAACTTTATCGAGTCTTAAACATGAATAAAGACTAAACATGTCGTACTAATCTAGGTTGCGTGTCGGAGCCACTCACTATCACTAATTGATTTATTTCACTTCAGACGACTGATTGCTGGGGTGAGTTCATAGCCTCCACTTTTAGCTATTTTATAACTGTTTTGGGGAAAGATACATGCTCCTTTTACTTAAACTCAATAATTGTTTCCATGCAAGCTGTGATGCATGTCTGAAATGTATGATTATTTAAATACATGATGTGTTTACCTACCGCACTATTGATTGTTTTCTTGCAAACTTAACTGTTTAAAGTTACATACGTGAGAATCACACAACATATTTCTTGGACCACACAAAATGTTTTATTGGCTAAACTATGTACGCAGAGTAGCCTAAGCCCTAAATTCCAAAATGCCCAAACTCATGAACCGTCAATTCCTGCTGGGAAGCGTGAATGTTATAAATAGATCTATTGGGGGTGACTTCCCCATTCGGTTGGCCACATGGGTCAATGCGAAACGTATAGCATGTCGGAATCGAGTGTAACGGGATAAGCACTCGCAATGGGCCCCTTATTAGTATGACTACATTTTGCATACACCACTGTCGTAGCTTCGGTTGCATGAACTTAGTGCTAGCATAATAGTCACACTATATGACATTATATTCTCGTTGTAATGTACATATACCCCAACAAAGGTCCACAACCCAAGATTGATTTTAAGGTAAACACGAACTTTCATGACATTATGCGAGACACAATGGTCACAAAACTGAATATTTAACTCATATCTCTTGTACTCTGAAATGTTATTAGAACAAACTTATGAACTCATCAACCTCGTGTTGACACTATTTAGCATGTATTTCCAGTTTTAAAGGCGATAACTTAACTTTGGAGATGCAAGGCAAAGGGGCATGGGTCATAGATTCCTCTGATAAACTTAAATGAGGACCACTTTATTATGGGCCTGTTTTCCGCACTAAACAATGATGTAAACCTTGTTCTCAAATATGAATGAAACTTTTCTTAATAAAAATAAATTATTTTATACTTGTATTGTGATATCAACTTAGTAGCACCCATGACATGTGTGCTTCCATTGTACCATTTTAGGGGTGTTACAGGAAGGGAGTTTGGGAAGAATGAGCAATCGGGACAATGGGTATTAAACTTTAGGAACAGGAGCGTGTTTTTTCTTCCAAATTTTACACTTGTGCCCTGAAGTATTAGCGATTTAATCTTAAGTACATGTGTATTTTTCATCTTTTTTACTTATGCGTATACAAAATCGAATTGACCTTCTTTCTTTGTCAAATAAGGAAACTTTTACTTTTTTTAATTAAATATATTTAAAATAAATAAATAATAATTAAAAAATATTATCAAATAAGGTATTAATTGATTTTTTGAAATGAGAAATTTTCACTAAGGGTTTTGTTTTATTATAAAAAAGATTACTACTCACGGGCATTTCAAGTTAAGTTTAAAGGATTGAGATCATAAATTCAACTTAAAGAGTGTTAGTTGTAGTGTGACACCAATAACTGTTATTATGTTGTCATCTCAGTACACGTTCAATAACGTCACAATAACTTAACAAGTTTTTTTTAGCTATAACGGTTAACTGCCTGTTAATTCTTTTCAGCTATAAGTGTTAGGTGCATGTGCGTCCCAAAAACACATAACAAAAAATACCCCACTCACTCAAAACAACGAACAACGCTCGCTAATTGCCCGGCGAGAGGACCAATGGCGGGAGAATGTGGGGAGGGGGTGCAGAACTGCGACGACATTGGGAAAAAAAACTCAATGATGTGTGCTTCGTCCCTTACGCCGAGCACTCTAATAAATAAACTAAATTTAATAAGGTCGAAAAAAATGAGCTGTGAAATTTTTAAAACTTGTGTAAACTTGTATGTATACTTATCGTCCAAAAAAGAACTACCAAAAACATCCCTTCTTATACAAATCACCAAACTTGATATCCAAAAAGGTTGTATGTTAAAAGATGATGCTCATACTCTCTAGTCTCTACATATCCAACATCCTCAAAAAGTTTTTTTTTAATAAAAAAGAAATGTCCAACCCCAAAACCTAAACTTTCACTCAAGAATCCAAACCATTACATTACTTTACCAAATATACAAACATCCACCTCACGAACCCATTAAATTCCCACATACCTATGTTTAATCTCATAAAACATACCAAAAATGCATACTCAAATACCCTTTTACTCTTGTTCCTCATAATCATTCCACTAATCAAATCAGCACCTGATAACACAAACTTAGTCTACAAAGGATGTGCTAAACAATCTTTACAAGACCCAAATGGGGTTTACTCATCTGCATTATCTTCCATTTTTGGCACATTAATTCAACAATCTTCAAAACTTAAGTTTTTTAAGACCACTAGTGGAAGTGGGCAGGCTTCAATTTCAGGTCTTTTTCAATGTAGAGGTGATTTAAGCAATCTTGATTGTTACACTTGTGTTAGTAGGTTACCAATATTGATGGATAAGCTTTGTGGGAAAACAGTAGCTGCAAGGTTGCAGTTATTAGGATGTTATATGTTATATGAAGTTAATGGTTTTGCGCAGATATCGGGTATGGAAATGCTTTATAAAACATGTGGGAGTAGTACTAATGGTGGTGGTGGGTTTGAGGAAAGAAGAGATAGTGCATTTTCAGCTTTGGAAAGTGGGATTGGGAATGGGAATGGGGGATTTTATACTACTAATTATGAATCTTTATATGTTTTGGGACAATGTCAAGGTGATTTAGGGACTTCTGATTGTGGTGAGTGTGTGAAAAGTGCCGTTCAAAGAGCTGAAGTTGAGTGTGGGAGTTCGGTTTCAGGGCAGATTTATTTGCATAGGTGTTTTGTTAGTTATAGTTATTATCCTAATGGGGTACCTAATCCTAAAAAATCCTCTTCCTCGTCCTCGTCATCCTCTTCGTCCTCGTCTTCTTCATATCCATCGTCCTCCTCTTCTTCATATACTTCACCTTCTTATGCTTCATTAGGTATGACTGGTTAAGTTGTTATCATTAGTTGTAAAAATGACTGATTTTGATACTATGTGAAATTTGGAATATTTATTGATGTGGGATTGTAGGGACAGAGTC
The DNA here is from genome assembly GCA_022545495.1 of Chrysanthemum lavandulifolium. Lineage (NCBI taxonomy): Eukaryota > Viridiplantae > Streptophyta > Magnoliopsida > Asterales > Asteraceae > Chrysanthemum > Chrysanthemum lavandulifolium. The sequence goes on along the minus strand of JAHFWF010000015.1, from coordinate 995,276 downwards.
AAATGCGAATACAGGCAAAACAGTGGCGATTATCTTGGGAGGGGCAGCTGGAGTTGGATTCATAGTGATATGTATACTTTTTGTTAAAAATTTAGCAAAGAAACATGATGGTAAGTTATCTACGAGGCGGTCAGGATTGCGTCTTGAAATAAATTATCAAATTATTACATTTTCAGGTTGTAAATGATTAGTTTTGATTTTGGATTGAACAATTTGATTGATTTAGGGTGTTGTTCAAAACTAATTACTGCTTAATAAATGACATAATCTGCTTTAAAGCATAATCTCAAACACATTTCAAACTTGAATAGAGACTGGTCTTGAATTCAATTATATTACTAATATTACTACATTCTTTTTGGAGCAGATTATTGAAAGGAGGAGACTAGAGCTGTTCGAAAGAACCAACGGTCCAATTTTTGAGGTGGGTTCTTTCATTGGTCTTTTTCAAATCCATGAGGCAAATAGGTTTTTGGAGTTATAATTTTTGGAAATTTTTAAATATGTTTGTCAAATGGCGGAAAAGATGAAGGAAAGATGTAACATTTATGTTCTGTAGTGACACATTGGCTCAAAGTCGTATGCTAATTGTTTATCCTTTACATCCCATTTATAATCACTAGTCACTACCACTTCTAGCTATTACTATATCGTATCTATGCATAATTGCATATATTGGATAAGAAAAATCATGGGATGGGTTGTTAAAGTGGTGTAGATGGGCGAGCGACATAAGTTATTCTAGTTTTGCCGAAAATAGCAGTAAGAGAAGTTTTCTGGTATGGGAACTAGTCTGTGTTAGTCGGAATGTCTCTTTGTTCATTTACTTGTTCAAATCTAAACTGACAAATACGATGACATGATTCTAGGTACGTATTTGAATGATTCTGTTCAACTTTGTAGGGACCGATGTGCATTGCCATTTAGGCCACACTTTTATCCAGAAAAAATTTTGTAACATGAAAAAAGTGTGAAAAGGTTGTAATGTGACAGGATAAAAATCTTATAGAATGTTATTATTTGTTGCCAAATGGTCCAGGCTTTTACATATTACATAAAGTTACACTAGACGTACAGGCGCGGGTTACCATTTATACACGTCTTCATTATGGAATTACAAACAAACACAAAAGCCTTCGGTGAATATGCAGTTTTTGTAGTGAATGTAGCTTTGTGTTGTGAATGGGAAGTTACGAAATTTATCAGTTATTGAGGTTGTTATGCTGAGAAGATGAACCTAAAGTACACTCGGTCAACTTGCAAGCCCATAATGGTAAATATTGTGTAGGATTCTTGAGTTTGCAAGAATACGTAATTTTTGAAACTCAACAATGTAATTAAATGGGGTTGACTCGAAGTTGTCATGTAAAAGCTGCGGGGGTTGATGGAATTCACAATTCACAATATTATTGCATGATATTATTGGCCCTTGTAACTAGGGGTGTAATCGAGCCGAGCCAAGTCCGAGCTTAACAAGGCTCGAGTTTGGCTTAAAAATAAAAGGTTGGCTCGAGCTCGGCTCGATTGCTCATCAAGCTTTAACCATCCAAACTTGAGCTCGGCTCGAGTAGGATTCGAGCAAAGCTCGAGCTTACTTTGAAAAGCTCAAAATTATATATATGAAAAGCTCAAATTTGTGCCAGGTGGTAATTGAGCTCGAACAAACTACAAAAAACTAGCGAGATCACCATCAGTGTCAAAGCAATTGCAAATTGCGGTATTAAAGAAATAGTCTTCACATAACTTGTACATGATCTCAAATCCTGTTGGAAAAGAAATACTTAACCGTTTGAAAACCAAATTAGTTACTCCTTGGTCCAAATTATAAGTCATATTGGTATTTTTGTTGTCTCAAAATCTTGTTCACTTAGGGTCCGTTTGGTATAGGGGTTGAGCGTTTGGATTTGACTTTAGGTTCATAACTGTACGTTTAGTACATAGGGATAACTTTGGGTGGGTCCCAAAACCCATATATTGGGGCATCTGAAAAGTAGTCACATGGGTTGGTATTTGAATTGTTCAGTCTTTCTAAATAAATTGGCGTGTTCCACTTTACACTTTTGTTTTGTTTTTTTTTTTATAATATTGCATATCTTAATTATATATTTTCTCTACTCTTTTTTTAAAAATTATATCTAATCCAAATCTAAATCATAATCCTAATCCATTTCAAATCATAATCCAAATCCGTTAACAAACCAAGCGAATCTTATATATTCCAACCAATCAAAATAGTCTTTAGTAGAGAAAGATGATATTTGATTGGTAAATAAAATAGTTAGTGGAAATTTCTTAAAATTTGTGCAAAATGGAAGTGGACTTAAAGATTGGGACGGAGGGAGTATTTTTTAGAGTAATAAAACCAACAATAAAAATCTCATAACCAAGGCCAACATTAGAGTTTAAAGGGTACGTCTAGAATTTAATATTTTATCCTTTATGGAGTTAGTCCTTATAATTAGATTAATATTCAAATCTAACACTTATTTACATATTTAAAATATTGATTAATTTCATATATCACCCTGCTTTTATGATTAATTTCATATATACTCAAAGTGCAAATATTGAATACATAATGTACAATATTTTTAATACATATTTGGGTATATATGAAATTTTTAACTAAATGAGGAGAGATATAAAATTGCTCCTTTAGAATAATATGAAAATATATCTATACTAAGGCTCGAAAAGCTCGATAACCGCTCGAGTCGAGTTAGCAAAAGCTCGAGCTCGACTCGTTATATGTTTCGAGCAGTTTATTGTGTTTGAGGTCGGGTTGAGCTTAAAAGCTCGACTCGATCGAGTCGACTAAATTCAAACTCGAGTTCTTAATAAAAGCGACTTATTCGCACTCTACTTTAACTAACATATTATGTAACATATCTACGATATATTAGACAAAGATGGTAGGTCGCCCGTTCGTTGTTTAGGTCCATTAAGGTTTTAGTGTTTGATGTATTTACTATTATGTATATATTAGATCATTGATTTTTCCCCTCCTTCTTCTTCTTTTAAATCTGTTATCTCATGATATATCGTCGCGATCTATCTTATATGTCATAAGCGAATTTGAACTTCAATCATTTGTTTAAGAAACTTCTAACACAACATGGAATATATTTGATCGTAAGCCTTTTGGTATCAATGAAAATAATACTACAGTTTCAATTTTCAATGTGGTATTAGAAGTTCCGATCTTGAAACCTAGTCGACCGACATAAAGCTGTTGCCTTTATGCCATCTCGTCAAATCATCTACCATCTTAAAACTTAGTTATCGGCCATGAGCGGTACTATCTTAGAAAAATAGAGTCAAAGATATCGTTGTCGACAAAGCGACAATTTTCGCTTTTGTTGCTTTATTTTATTTTCTTTGATGTTTGAATATTTAAATCACTTTGTTGTCGGAAGTCTTCATCAATTATTTGCTTTTGCTATGCTTTTTTTTTTTTTTTTTTTTTTTCTAAATTTGTTATTTCTTTTGCGTTTTAAGTTTTGTATTCAATCCGAACTTTCATGATTTCGACACTCGGTGTTCAACAAGAGCTTAGGTCCATTAGGGTTTTAGGGTTTGTTGTATTCACTATTAAAATATTTGATCTATAAAAATCTTAGCGTAAATCTTCATGTGGCAATGGATTCGAAGAGAATGTTATTTAACGATTTGATTATAGGTACACGCGTCGTCGAATGTTGTTTAACGAATGTTGCTCGAGTCGAATTGAATTGAATTTGAATTTTTTTTTGAATGAGTAAGATTAAGCGCTAAAAAAAAAAAAAAAAAAAAAAAAATGCTTGATGTTGCTTATTAAAATAACCAATAGAAAAAAAAAACAACAATTTTGTATGGCTCGTGTAAACAATTGCAAAGTTGTATATGTATTTTAGTTATGCAATAGATGTAGTTTATGTATATGTATTTGGTTGTACATTAAATGAATAAAAGTCAGTTGTAGTCTGTGGTTGGAATCTTTCTTTTTACGCAAGAGCGCAAACTTGAATCTTGTCACTACCTATTTTTAAATCTTATATAATTTCAAAATTAGCAAGTGTTGAATCTGAAAATTTTAAGCCCCCCAAATAGAATATCAAATCTTTATATAGGGTATGTTTGGTGAGCATTGTGAAGCTTTTGGTGCGATAAGCGTTGTGATTTTTATTAGTCGTTTAGCGAAGGGCGGTGGTTTTTCTATTTTTAGGAATCTTTCGTTTTAAATCTTTTAAGAAGGCGTGTTGTGGCTGCTAACATTCTTCTTTCTGCAACAGCACACTTAGTAGTATAGATATAGATATATATTACCTGCGAGGCTGAGACGTTTCAGTGTTCAACACATGATTCTATTAACTTTTCATGAGATAATCCGTGAGTTATACCTATAAATCGAAAAACACGTTGCCATGAATATTGAATAGTAACTAATACCTTTGGATCTGTATTACTATCGAAACGGTTGGTGCCAGTGACTCACAAGATGAAAACGAACTCGAGCAAGAATTTGAAATAACGTTTGCAAGAGAGATTAGAAAATCCTAAAGTGTCAATGTTTTCCGCTATCGTCAACGTATATAAAACTATGTTTTTCCGGCTCAATATGTGATCAGATTCAAGCTTGTAGACTAATTAGTTAAAAGATCGAAAACAATGGCCAAGCAAAGAAAAACAAACAAAATAAAGAAATTGTTGACAAGATTGACTAAAATGAGATTTTATTGTGAAATTTGGTCAAAGTCGTGGCGACTGAGACGACCAGGTCGTCCGTGTGCGTCATTTTCTCCAAATTTCACACGATCCGGATGTCGGTCGGCGATCAAGTTTGTTTTTTTTTTTTTTTTTTTTTTTTTAAAAACCATTTTAACATAAACTAAAATTTCGTTAATAATTAAAATGTTACAATCTTAAATAAAACAATCTGAAATCATAAATCATAAATCTGTCGAATGCCCGCGTGCGAGTCATCTGAGGAGCTGAGCCGTGAATCGCCGAGCGGCCAAATCTTCCTCGTCTGCGAGGTTCCGTGCTTCGAAGTTGGTAGTCAGTTGATGCACCACACCATCGTTTTGTTCTCCAGATAGCTCCGATTGATTTTGGTCTTGGCGTTGTTCGTTATCTTACGAACACGCCACAACTTGTCGGCGACCTCGCGATCTTTCGGGGCGATCTTTCAAAAATTTGTCGATCGCGACTTTTCGTTCGAGCGTAATGTCGTTGCAACTCTTGTACTTTTCTCTCGTCTGCATTCCTTCTCGCCGCTTTGGTCGAACAATTCGATGGCGGCATAATGGCGTTTTTCGAGCCTCGTCGTCGTTATGGCATTGATTTTGAGCGTCACTTGCATATCTTCAACGGAATGGGGGCGGCAAGCCATAATAAATCTTGTGTTGAGAAGTATTTTGAGGTTGAATTGTGTTTAAATTGTGTGTTAAGAAATGTGTTTGAGGTGAAGTTGGTATTTATAGAGTGGTAAATTTGGTTTGAAATTTTTGTTTTTTTTTTTAGTTTAATGACCAAGCGGTCGATTTTAAAATTTGTGTGTGATTTTACAAGCGGTCAAAGCAAAGTGGGGATTTGGAAGCCTTAAACATCGACGAGTTTTCACTCGATATGCGAATATTGATGTTCGACCGATGTCATGGCCGACATCCCATTCGTCTTGCCCGATCTTAACATCGGTTGTGGATGGTTTTGGTGGCCAACCGATGTCGACTCGCGAATCGTCCGGCACGAGCGGTGCTCATTTGTGATTGGTTTATTTACTTTTACTCTTTTAGCCCCTTTTGGGCCGGTGGTTATGTATCCAACATTCCAACATGCTTTAGCGACCCTTGTATCAAAGGTTAAGAAAAAGACAACAAAGACCTTTTTTTTGTCTACGATTTCAATATATATCCAATATTTTTATAGATACAATGAATCAATTGTCATGAATATGAGAATATCATATTATTTATAAAGCGTTTAAGCGCTCTTCTTTTAAATTTTTTAAGATGTCGTTAATATGTTTTTAAACGTTATAATTTTTAATACGTAATGTATCTGATCATGCAAACTTTTCTTAATTTATCTTGCGATATTTTAATCACCGTTTATTATTCTTTTCGATTAGTTTGGTTTAATGCAAAAATCGTATATAAATGAATATGATTTTAAAATCGTCTAAATACTTAAGTTTAATATTATTATATCGTAAGAGTTATACCGATAGCGTCTAAATAAATTTTGAATTATTTTAAATAAAAGAGTTAATTGCATTTTTGGTCCATATGGTATGGCCAAATTGCGATTGGTCCTAAAACTTTGAAAGTCACAGGAGGTCCCGTTTCAAGTTTTAGTTGCATGTTTAGTCACGATCAACATCAAATGTCTAAAATACTGTGTCTTCTTCTTTCTATTTTCTTTTCGGTCATCTTTTTAGTTTCTTACATAAATGGTCCTTGTGTCTTGCCATATTTCTGATTTAGTCTAATTTTTTTTTATTATTTATTTAACTATTAATATTAGTATTATATTTTTTATAAGTTTTAGCTTATTTTTATCGTCAGTTTTTCTTACGTTTTGTCCGTTTCGTCCTTATTTACTCGTTTTCGTCAATTTTATCGTTTTAAGTCCGTTTTATACTTTTTCGGCCGTTTATATCGTTTTTGTCGGTTTTATCGTTTTCTTACGTTTTCATACGTGTTTATCCGTTTTATACATTTCATTCGTTTTATCCGTTTCATCCGTTTTATACATTTTAATACATTTATATCGTTTCGTCAATTTTATCGTTTATCTTACGTTTCTATTAGTTTTCTTACGTTATCATACATTTTATTCATTTAATATGTTTTAGTTCGTTCTTATCTGTTTCATCCGTTTTATCGTTTTCAAGCTGTTTATATCGTTTTAATCCGTTTTACGTTTTCGTAAGTATTTATCGTTTTGTCCATTTCGCGTTTTCATCATTTTTACGTTTCATCCGTTTTCGTCTGTTTTTTACGTTTTCGTCCGTTTTATATGTTTTCATCATTTTTTACGTTTTCATCCGTTTTAAATACATTTTTACGTTTCGTCCGTTTTATATGTTTTTATACATTTTTTACGTTTTCATCGTTTCTTGATTTTATCGTTTTCATCCGTTTTTATACATTTTTCATTTTAAATACATTTTTACATCTTCATCCGTTTTCGTTTTCATTCGTTTCATCCGTTTTATCGTTTTCGTCCGTTTTATACATTTTCGTCCATTTTTTTATGGTTTCATTCTTTTTACGTTTCGTCCATTTTTTACGTTTTAGTGCATAAACGTTTCGTTCTTTCGTTTTAAATCATTTTTTATGTTTTATGCGTTTGGTCCGTTTTTATACCCTTATACGGACGAATATGTATAAAAATGGGCGAATATGTATAAAGACGGACTAAAGTGTAAAAATGGACAAAAATGCATAAAATCGGGAAAATGTAAAAATTAGGCGAAAATGTATAAAGCGACAAAACATAAAAACGGACCAAAACACATAAAACATAAAAAGCGAGGCAACGGATAATAAAGCAGTGAAAAGGGCAACGTGTCATCTGCAACGTGCGCAAATGGGCAACGTAAAAAAAACTTAAAAATGGGCGATAATGTAAAAGCCGGACGACGTATCGCGGATGAAAACGAATAACGTAAGCGGATGAAAATGTAAGCGGCGAAAATGAAAAAGCGGACAAAAGCGGAAGAAAGCGATTAAAATCGGACGAAGCGGATGAAAGCGTAAAAGCGGAACAAAACATATAAAGCGGACAAAGCGTAAAAAAGCGAGCAGCGGATGGCGTAAAAATGATGGCGTGTAAAATGGACAAAAGATATAAATACTACGGCGTGTAAAGCGGACGGCGTATATAAGCGGTTGAAAGCGTATAAAAGCGGATGAAAGCGAGATGAAACGAACTAAAGCGTATTAAAACAAATAAAATGTATGATAACGTAAGAAAAACTAATAAGCGTTATAAATATTGGCGAAATTATATAAGCAGGGCGAAAATGTATAAAAGCGGATGAAAGCGGATAAAAGCGAATGAAAATGTATAAAAGCGGATAAACACGTGTGAAAACATAAGAAAAAGTATAAAAGCGGAAGAAAGCGTATAAAAGCGGGCAAAAGCATTATATAAGCGGTAGAAGAGGTATAAAGCAGACGGCGTGTAAAATTGACAAAAGCGTATAAATAAGGATGACGGACAAAAATGTAAGAAAAAGCGGACGTATAAAAATAGCGAAAACTTATAAAAATATAATACTAATATTAATAGTTAAATAAATAAATAAAATTAAATTAAATCGTAAACATGGCAAGACACAAGGACCATTTATGTAAGAAACTAAAAGGATGGTGAAAAGAAAATAGGAAAGAAGAAGACAAGGGTATTTTAGACATTTGATGTTGATCGGGGACTAAACATGCTGTGAAAACTTGAAAATGGGGACCTCTGTTGCACTTTCAAAGTTTTAGGGACCAAATCTTATTTGGTCATACCACATGGACCAAAATGCAATTAACTCTAAATAAAATTAACCACAAAATTAAAAGCGATTTATTGTAAAAGTCGGGACAATTTTTAAAATAAATGATCACGAATATAAATTCATGAGTGATAATTTATTTGATTTTATCATATTCATATCTATATTACTTATAAAGCGTTTAACACACTCTCTCACAATTTTTTAAGATGTCATTAATGTATTTTTAAGCATTACAATTTTAATGTATAATGTCATGTCATGAAACTTTTCTTAATTTATCTTCATGACGTTTAATCTTCGTTTATTATTTCTTTTGAATTAGTTTAGTTTAATACAAAAATGCACATATAAATGAATATGATTTTAAAATAAATGGCTTCTGAAGTTACAAAACTATTCTTATATCGTAAGAGTCTTTCAGCATATCTAAATAAATTTTGAATTATTTTAAATAAAATTAACCACATGAAAGTAGAGAATTTTCGTTTCTTTACTGCATTTATTTTGGTCTTCTGGGAATAATCACATCGTTCATCTAGTTTAATCTAATTGTGAGATTAACCAAGATTTATTAGATAAACATAAGTCAGTATTTTTTTTGTCTTTTGTATTAATTTTTATTCATATTTTTTCATCTTTTATTTTAATTCAACTTTTTTTTTTTTTTTTTTTTTTTTTTTTCCTTTTTATGAATTCACGTCTTTTTTATTGAGTTTTTTTTTTAATTAACGTTATTTACGTTTTTTTTAATTCAGCGTTTTTCTTCGTTTCGTCCAGATTTCATATGTTTTCACCGTTTTCTTACGTTTCGTTCATTATTCGAGACGTTTTCGTCGGTTTCATACATATTCGTCCATTTCTTACGTTTTCGTCCGTTTTCTTACGTTTTGTTCATTATTCATACGTTTTAAATCGGTTTCATACATTTTAGTCCGTTTTCATAATTGTTTTACACTTTCATACATTTTAGTCCGTTTTCATACATATTCGTCCATTTCTTACGTTTTCATCGTTTTCATACGTTTTGTGCCGTTTTCTTACGTTTTAGTTCATTATTCATACGTTTTCGTCCATTTCGTCCGTTTTCATACTTGTTTTACGCTTTCATCGTTTCGTCGGTTTTCATACATATTCGTCCATTTTCTTACGTTTCGTCGTTTTCATCGTTTTCTTACGTTTTCGTTCATTATTCATCGTTTTCGTCCATTTTAAATCCGTTTTCATACGTTTTCGTCCATTTTCGTCCGTTTTCATACATTTCGTCCGTTTTCATACTTGTTTTACGCTTTCATACGTTTTAAATCGTTTCATACATATTCGTCCATTTCTTATATTTTACGTCCGTTTCATACGTTTCGCTTGTTTTCTTACGTTTCGTTCATTATTCAATACGTTTTCGTCCATTTTAAATACTGTTTTCCTTACATTTTCATCCGTTTTCATACATTTTCATCCGTTTTCATACTTGTTTTCGCTTTCATCGTTTTGTTCGTTTCATATATATCGTGCATTTCTTGGGTTTCGTCCGGTTTCATACGTTTTCGTCCGTTTTAAATGTTTTCGCCGTTTTAGACGTTTCGAATATCACAAGTGATATTCGTGATATTCGAGAACATAACTCGTGATAATCTAAATATCACGGTGATTTTCAACTAATGTTTTGTAACATGAAAATCACAATTAATATTCGAGAATATCAAAGTGATATCAGAAAATCATGATGATATTCATAATATCAAAGTGATATTCGAAAAATTAGTAATATTGAGAATATCACAAATAATATAACTACATAGTTGGGGGTATTTGTTTAACCTTATTTTGTTGCTTATGAGCTTATGCGATTTCGGTTTATGTTTCACAAGCTTAATTTGCTTATTTTGAAACTTATAAAAATATGTAAGTTTATATTAACCATGTATAAAGAAAATGGTCAAATTTTGGTTTAGAGTTCATACATATTAAATCGGTTTAAATGGTTTTCATATGTTTTGAATATCACAAGTGATATTATGTGAATATCACAGTGATTTTACGTGAATATTTGTGATATTCGAATTTCTATCACAAATGATATTACGTGATATTCGGATGATCGCAAGTGATATACGTGATATTGGAAAATCACTTGTGATAATTACAGTGATTTTCAAATAATGTTTTGTAAAATGAAAATCATAAGTGATATTGAGAATACCACAAAGTGATATCAGGAAAATCACAGTGATATTCATAATATCACAAAGTGATGAAAATCACTGTGATATTCGAAGATTACAAGTGATATTGAATACCACGAAATCACTTGTGATAGTCGAAGCGTGTGAAAGCGGACGAAAAGTAAGAAAATTGGCGAATATGTATGAAAATGGATGACGTATGAAAGCATAAAAACACATTTGAAAATGGATGAAAATGTATGAAAATGGACGAAAAAGAATGAAAACGTGTAAGCGGACGACGTGTGAAAGCGGACAAAAAGAAAAGCGGACAAAGCGTGAAAATAGACAAAAGCGTAACAAGGCGATGAAAGCGTGTGAAAGCAGACAAAAACGTATGAAAAGGATGGCGTAACAAAGCAGGCGAAAATGTATGAAAATGGACGAAAAAAATGAGAAAAAGGTAAGAGCGGATGACGTGAAAAGCGGACGACGTAAGAAAGCAGACAAAGCGTGAAAATGGGCGAGCGTAAGAAAGCGAAGAAGCGTGAAAATGAGCGGCGTGTGAAAACAAGCGGCGTGAAAGCGAACAAAAGCGTGTAAAGCGGACGAAAATGTAAGAATATGAAGCGAAACGTCTGCAACGAACAACAAAGCGTGAAAATGGATGAAAGCGTGAAAGCAGAGCGAAAGCGTAACAAGGCGGCGAAAGCGGACGAAACGTAACAAAGCAGGCGGCGTGTAAAGCGTGAAAGCGAGGCAACGAGCGGCGTAAAGCGGACGGCGTAAGAAAAGCGGACGACGTGTAAAGCGGACGGCGTATGTATAAGCGGACGGCGTATGAAAACACAGCGTATAAAAGGCGAAAAAGCGGACAAAAGCGTAAGAAAAGCGTGAAAGCGGCGAAGAAAAAGCAGCGAAAAAAGAAAAAAAAAAAAAGCCGTGAAATCAAAAAGTGAATAAAAAGCCAAAAATGATAAAATAAAAGAAAGATAAAAAGAAAAGAAAAACGAAAAAAAAACGTGAACTTGGGTTTAGGCGTATTAAATCTTAGATTAATCTCAGCATTAGATCAGTAGATGGAAGGTGGTGATTTATCCTTAGTATCTGAGGATTTTTGAGTGTCTGAAATAAAGTCATCCAATGAAAGTATAGTATCTTTAAGCATTTAAGACTATTAAGCCTTTACTATAGTGAGAACAAAATTAGACATCTTCAACTAACAAATGGAAATATAGTTGACTTTTGCTAACAATTTAATCATTGGACACGTAAATAAAATTTATTACGTTCTCATAACAACTCCGATATTTATTCCGTCCATTAAAGATGTAACAACCCATTTAAGATGTTAGGCATATTTCAAATTGTGTCGTCGTAAAAAATGTCTTGAAAAAATTATTGCGAGAAAATATAATCATACGGTCTACCGCCACAACAGCGTGGATCACATTAGTATCAATAATATATGACTACTTTACGAGATCAAATTACGAAAAAAAATGCTTAAATGTTTTGTTCTAACATATTTCATTACCACGTCGCTAGGTTGTGTTAGTATTATGACTCAATCATTTTATTTATTGTTTTATAAACGTTTATATATCTTAAGAATGAACTACTTTATATTTAATTATTTAAATAATTTTTTAATAGAAAAGCAAACTATATTATTTCATTCAGATTTAAACATTTACGTCTTAAATTCAGATTTAAATATGCGAATCAGATTCAGAGCCTCTTAATAAACAAACAACACTTAATTTTTTCAAAAGGAGAACATTATTCTTGTGAATGGATCCCAAAATATACATCAGAATGAATCAAATTCGGAGATGATGATATTAATCAACAAATATTAAGCCTCTCTTTATATACTGTAAACAAGGGAACGATAAGTTTAGGGTGTTCTCAACTTCTAGTGATTTTGAAATAAGATCATTTAGAACGATATCCCGTGTACTATTTCTAAAACCCCTTGAAACCACAAGTGACGTATTACAAACCCAAGGAACATGAACAGTATAAGCTGAACCACAAACACCTCCAACATCATCTAATAACACTTTCTTGTAAGCCTTGCATACTTGAGAAACATACTTTCCATTGGTAGTATACATTCATCCACAATATCCATATCTGAATGAAGGTTCACCACTACAGTTCCATGGTCAGGATGCAGTCGTTCCCCTAAGGCTTTAAGAAAAACAGAATCCGGGTCCCATAGTTTGTGTGGAAAGATATCGTCTCCATCATAAGCATCTATAAAAACCATGTCATAAATGTTGGTTCTGTCTGTAATGAACTGCTCTGCATCTGATTCATATAGATGTAACCTCTCGTGAACACCTTTCCATAATATTTCATCAATAATAGTTGGTTTCGGATGCAAACGGTTCCCACATTGTTTCATAATAGAGTAAGATGGAAAACCCATTGCTTGAGTTGAAGCAGAAATAACCACTGGATCAATTTCTACTATGTCTATTATGGCACCTGACAGAATTTGATAGGGTCAAACCCGTTTTAAGGGTATCATATCTAAAGGATGGATGATCATAATATGAGTCTCAGAAGTTTATAACAATTTTTATACGTCTAACCTGGAATTTTGGATGCCAAAAATAATGGTAAGCTTCCACCACCATGACCGATGCATAAAACCTTCAAAGTATTCTTCGTGTATACAGAACTCAGAAGATCATAGTTGCATGATAGGAAGCCAGTCCAGCAGATGCCATACTTTTAAGATCTGTAATAGATGATTACATAAACTTAAAATATGATAGTAGTAACTAGATTTCAAGACTAATCTCTGACAGCGGAAAAAAAACAAAATGTAACATTCTCTTTTAGTAACAATCTTAGATCCTTAGCCAACACATTTATTTGTTCTTGCTAAGGCTCATTTTAGACGTGATAGAAACAAATCATATTGATATATACATTAAAGGTAGCTTTGATTGGAATTTACATGGAACAGCCAAACAATGTGGCTCCTGCATTAAGAATATGGACCCAGGATCTGATTCCTTAAAAGCAGCCATAACTTTGGCTGTGCTTTGGCGAGTATCGTCATTGAAGCGAAGTGTCGCCACTGATACCCAAGAACTCTAAAACACGCGTTGTGTTCATTTCTTATATGTAGCTCAGCATACGTTGCCCAAGCCAATTTGCAGTTTTGTGCCACTGATTTTCAGTCTGTAACAATTTAGAAGAAACAAAATTTTGAGCAAAAGAGTTAGACATCACTATAATGCCTCCCAAAAATCTGAGCATAAATAATCTACTTCTATATATTTACAAGTCAGCTGGCAAGGTCACTCTTCTAATTTCATATAGTTATGATGAGGTATCCCATGCTTGGGACCCACCTGGGGGTGGTCTAACAGCATTTTCCTCCATGATTCACGCCAGGTTTTTAGGCTCGGTATGAAGAAAAACGATGAATCATTTCGGATTTTAGCTTAATCATCTATACATGTTTCAGTGAAAGGAACTCTAATTGTTATTTTCCTCCACCATTTTTATCAAAATGATTTTCCTCCACCATCTTGATCAAAATGCTTTTACGATGGACACCTGAGATCGTCTTGTCAAGTGTGATAACCTCGTTTTTCAATAATATTTAGTTTACAATTTGAGTTTACAATTTTCAAGTTGTTAGTGTGTGTGTGTGTGTGTGTTTCTCAAAGGGAAAGGGTGCCTTTTTCATCCTCCACCTCTTTTGTTCCAAAGCGTCGACAATTGTCCTTGGTTGGTCACACCACCTTTTTCCTGCAGTTGGAGTTCATAAGCTCGCAGTCGTTCAATGAACCTTATTCGTTTCAGCTCTTTTAATATATCGTCATTCATCCAACGTGACTTGTGACTTTTTGACCACATTGGCTGCATATCACCATTTCAATCAAGACACCAAAATATGGTTGTCCTCGCTCACTACTTCTCCTAAAATTTGATTTCTCTTTAATCTCTTGTAAGTTTCATAATGTTTCTCCAATCAATTACAATTATTGTAAAATTCGCATATACTTAATAGATATTAAGGCCTTACAAGGTTATCGTTCGATCATTCATTAGGCCTATAAAATCAAAAGGAATAAAACACATCTTGATGTATTCCAACTAGTGTTTGTTTAACAATATACACATGCATGAAATTGCCAAATGTAGGTGACAAGAAAATGACTCATAGCATAATTAAAGAACTCATAGTCAAAGAGATGTTAAGTTATGATTCAAGTACAGTGCGTGAACCAGAAACGATTGCATTAACACGGAGATAATTAAGATTTACCAACGCATATGCCACTAACTGGAAGTTTTGTTTCCACGATTCGTTAAGAGAGCGATTGCCTGGTTCTGCAATTTGAAGATCACCCAAATTTCTAATCGTCACAAGGAATTAATGATATGGTATTCAGCATTATTATGCAGCACACTGCCTCCTGCTAACGCATTCTATAATGTGCTCACATATCACGACCAGCAACTCGTGGTATTGTCTAAGCATGTCTAACCATGAGTTACCAAACAACCAATATGCTTAAATACCACCCAAGTTTAGGTATTGTCTAAGCATGTTAATTTTTTTAACTCGTGTTTAAACATGCCTGAACAATGTAAACACAAAACAACTGCAGTTTGTTGGTTGTGACACATAAGCACGTCTAGCAATGCTCGAGTAGCACCATTGATTCCATGATACGATCACAAGGTTGGTGAGCTTCTCAATGGAAAAAAACAGCAATAGTGCTCTCAGTAAAGCCCGGACACAAGATTCAAGTGAGTATATAATTTGGTGAGTCTTAATTCTCACCATGTCTGCGCTGAGCAAGTGAATCTGAATTACATAATGCCCTTGCATCAAAGATTAAGATCTCCCTGCTTATCTGGTAACCATGCTTAAAGTAAACTTCTTGCCACTCTCATTTGAGAGTTTCAGTCATAGTTATATGGTTACACAAACATTAATTCTAATTCATGAAGATAGATTCATTTGTTTCAATCTATAGGTCATCAAAATGGTTGAAGCGATAACTACATTTATCACTATCATAGAATACAAGTTCCAAGGAGATACGTGAGAGTCATTAGCGATAACTACATTTATTGATAAGGAACCCCAAGGAGATACGTGAGAGTCATTAAGGATATGTACGAGAGGGCTAAGACCCGTGTCACGGTCCACCGTGGGGATCGAGTTTTCCACATGAAAGTTGGGCTCCACCAGGATCCGCTTTGTCCTTACCTCTTCGCCTTGATTCGGATGACTTATCTCGAGTGATAGAAGGGCATCACGTGGAGCATGATATTTCTTGGCGACATTGTGTTGGTGGCGAATCGGCGAAGGGTTAAACATCGGGCTTGAGCTACGGAGGAGGCCCTGAAGACAACGACCTTGGGTGAGCGAGAGAAAGCGAATACACGAGATGTGTTTTGGGAGAAGCGAGTCAAGCAACCACGAGGATATTCGTATCGGCGACGGATCACGCCGCCCAGAGTCTTTTAGATATCCGGGATCGATGATTCACAAATCGGGAGAATAGATGGGGCGTAACCAGCGGATCGAGGCTGGTTGGGCGAAATGGAGGCGGCGTCGGGAGTCCTCTGTGACAGAACGCCCCCAAAGTTAAAGGGAAATTTTATAGGGTGGCGATTAGGCCGGCTATGTTGTACGGGTCCGAGTGTTGGCCCGTCTCCAAGGCCCATCTTAATGAGGGTGGAGGTGATGGCGGGCGAGAATCTTAAGATGGACTGTGGTAAAACCTTACTTGACATGATCCGAGCGGAGTTTTCGAGAGAAAAACTTGACGTTGGAAATATTATTTCGAAGATGAGAGAGGTAGGTTGAGGTGGTTCGGCCATGTCGGAGGAGGCCTCAAACAGTAGCCGATTAGAAGGTCGGCGCTAGTAGTAAATGGCGTGAGAAGAAGGCGGACCCAAACTCGGTGGGAGGATAGACTTAGGCTAGACATGTTGGAGCTTTTCTTGTCGGAGGACATGACCTCAAATAGGAAGGGGTGGAGAGATAGGATTAGGATCTGCGGTTAGATTTGGCTAGGGCTTAGTAGGTTTAGGTGGTTTTGGTGGGTTAGGCTTTTAGGCGTCTCTTTGTTGCCTTGACCCGTTTTGGTTTTGGTGCCTCCCTTTTGCTTTGTCGTAGCTTTAGGCCCGTCGTTGCTTTGCTTTGCTCTGTGTTGCTTAGGTTTACTGCTTTTCTTGCCCACTTTTTTGTTTTGGTGCCTTGTTTTGCTCGACTTAGCTTTAGGCGTGCGTGTTTTCTTGCTCTATGTTGCTCCATAGGTCCTGCTTTTCTTAGGGCTTTGGTTCTTTGTTTTTGTTTGTGTTCACTTTTGTGCTCTTTTTCACTGTGCTCTACTTTGTGCTCCACGCCTTGTTTTGCTTGCTTTTCCTGCTTGTGCTTGTTGTTCTTGTCTTCCGCTATCTTTTCTTTCTATCTCACCCGCATGACCCCTGCACTTGCAGGAGGTCTCGTTGAAGCAGTATCTACTCTCGGGTTTATCACGGGGTAGGGGTGGGACTGTCTACATTATACCTCCCATACCCTTTCGGCGAGATTGGGTTTGTTGTTGTTGTTGTTGTATAGAATCTGAGTTCCACAGAATTAATAGCTACCATGAATCATTCGCCACTTTGGCTTTAAGCTTGGTTTTAAATTGTGTGTTGCAATCCGTTGCGTTCAAAGTCGTAGATCTAGATGATGCAATTCTGTAGCGTCGTGGAAGCCTTGACGCTTAGTAATAGAAAAATACATACAAATATTTCTACTTAAATTATTCTACAAGTAAATGCTTAAACATCAAATAAGTTGCTTACATGTTGATACAACTATTGGATATCGTGCATGGATAACACGAGCGTAATACTACGATATATAAATGAGCCTAAAGGTCACACGCCAATAACTAGATGACATCCATTTATGTATATATTACATATACAAAATTAAGGCAAGGTGTGCAAAAGCGAGTGGACTAGCCAGCGTGGGAAGCCAATCATCCTCCCTAGTCGACCTATAGTAATGACCCGTTTAAAGAGATGACTTTGGAAGAAAGATAACTCTCGATAAGAAGAGATCTTGATCTTTTAGGATAAAATGTGAAGCGGTGTATAAACCGAATGACGGTTTTGAAATCAACTCTAAAAGTAACTAAGATATTAGGAGTTTAGCATAAACAAAGATAAAAAAAAATAATAATAAAAAAAAAAAAAAAAAATCAAATTTAATTATCTTTCTATGTCTTTCATAAAAAAGGCCCAGTTCCAATTACAATAATTGCATTCAATGTTCGCATTACATCATTGTGTGGTGATGCGATCGCGATAGGGTGCGATCTCGAACAACCTCGCATCGGTGATTTTGTTTCCTTAAGCCATCGCTCAACAAACGCTTATAAGAACTAGATAATGGCTTTTACCTAGATTATAATTGTAGTTGTGATTGATTGAAGAAACACGTCAAAATTTACAAGACATAAGAAGGTAAAATAAAAACTAAAACAAAGAAGTTTTTTAGGGTGGGGGGGGGTCTATTAAAATACTAGAATCGACTCGGATGGTGAAAGAGATGCAAGTAAGTGGGGACTGGGATGAATGGGGATATCTTAGGAAGTTGAGCAGAGTAAGGTTCGCAAAGAGACTATGGCGAATCGATTGCATGTGGCGCATATTGTTCGACCAAGTAAAAGGGACACTTTATTGCATCCAAAGAAACTCGAGGAGAAGATAGACCCGTGAACAACCGATGAAAAGAAGCATCGCACACGCATAAGCACAAGAAGGAAAGGTAGGTGGAGCGCTAAGTCGAGACCTCGATGAACAAAGTATTCCATCCTTCAGCTTTAGTGAGACAATTTGTCAACCATATTTCACTAATCTCGCAAAAACTAAAAGCGAAGCAAAAAATAACGAAACTAACTTAACAAAATGGTGATTGCAATCCACTTTCTTCCATGTAAAGATAACTTACTAAAAGCATACCCGATCACCCATCGGTTATGCTTTGATTTTGGAGAGACGATTCATATGTGTCGCAGTCCCAATATCAAATGATTAAGCTAAAATATACACTCTTGTATTTAAGAACCATTGTTCTTCATCACTCTTAACTTGACCCGAAACATAGCTTTGAGCAGAGAAATGGATATCGTTAAACGTTAAAGCTACCCTGGTTATGTAGTCCTACGATAAGTTTCTACAGATCGTGTTAGAGTTGATGAGAAACGTTTGTAGAGAGAATACGTTAATGTCTATAAGCAGGAAAGAAGGGAAACAAGGAGAGGATTCCTTAAAAATGTACCTTAATTGTATATACAACCATGGTTCATAAATGGCTCCCCCATGTGCAATGTGGAATTCACGTGACCGACCTACGTCATACCCGGTCATGGTATACCTCACGAAGTTACATGATTTCATACAAGTATGGGATGTAAATGTTTGTAAACATTCAAGCTGTTTTGATATTTCTATTCACCTATAAGCAATTGCGAACCATAAATCACACAAGGGAAAAACCTGTAAAGATGCTATAAATTTCAAATACAAGAAAGCTTCCTCATAGTTTATGTTATGAACTTATGGATGGTAACTCAATAACTTCACAGCTAAAAAAGAAATCTATAGCGTTATAAAAGCTAGGCAGCTAAATATTGTACCATATTAAACGCCAATATCGCCAAAATTATAGGCAGATAAAGATAGCTAGTCCAGTAATTCTATATATGGATTTGTAAACTGGTTTTTTTCTACCAAGACTGTAACGAAATTATAAATAAATCTGTTCATAACTTGATAGTATTAAATGACATGTATGAAAAAGAGAGTAAGAGTATACTGGTCTAGAAGAAGGCGAAGCTACAACGGAAACGACACCGTTTCCCTTATCAGAAACGCCCCGAAAAACAGTGTTTTCATCACCGGAGTCCCACCATTCCGACGAGTAAAACCAATCACCTTCATCTTCTGTACGACGGGGACTCGAAGTAGTTAACCTTCGAATGTAGGTTAATGATGATAGCTTCAATTTGGTTCTGTTCTTTATAAGCATCATTAATGTGATGCGACTGGCACTAACAGGATGGATGATAGTGGTTTTATTTTGGGGAAATTTTAAACCCTAAACCTTAAAACAACCAGTCCTCCTTTTAGTGTGCGTTTGGTATGAAAAACTATTAGAATTTGGATTCGGATTTATTAAACATATAATAATATTATATTTTATATATAATAAATGAAAAGTTTTTCGTCTTAATCGCTTTTATTCTCGACGTCATATATTGACGTCATTATTCCACGTGTTGCATTTCTAACCACCTTTTCTCTGCCCAGTAGCTTATGATATTCTTTTCTGAGTACTACTCCTACGTCATTATAATATTTTCGTGTTTTTCTATGACCATTTCGATGATAGCAGTGATCATTTTTATTCAGATTATTAGCATACAATTTCTTTATCCATGTCATCAGTAGTTAGATTATCTATATGCACATCATGAAACAACCTCCTTCATTCGACTAAGGTAATAATCTCTTTGTATTAATTTTTTTATACCTGATTCATACTTGGGGTTTTTTTTATCATAATGATTCCTATTAGGGTTTTTGTTATTATGATTTGTTTTAGGGGTTTTGTTAGTTGATTTTTCTATTTAATTTCTATGATTGTTTGATTCTATTTGTGTTCATGTACGTTGTAATTGTATTTGATTCAGGCATGGTTAATTGGGGGATTGAGTATGACGATTGATATTAGGGATTCTGTTATGATTCTTTATTTTAATTGAATTTAAGAATCAGTTTGTTCTTAATTTACATCTTCATTATAGTTTATGCGATTTTAATTTGGGATATGTCCTTTTCATAATTTTAGATAATGTTTCATTAAAAAATAAGTTTAAAATTTGGGATTTACTTACATATAAAATTAGAAGACTAACAAAAAGGGAGTGAGATGGTTTGATCAAGTTTCGTTAATGCCCGCCGATACATACAAGGTAGGGTTTTCTTTCTTTACTTGATTCAATATATACACTTGCACTTCATGTTTTCCACAGTTTCAAGAAATGAAAAATTCATGTACAGGTTCCCATATTAGAATGTCCTGCACTAAATGCAACTCGTCCTTTCATCATACATGTTATTGTGGTACTAATGTAAATTTGATGGAAATAAAATCTTGATTATTGGCTATTTTAGCTTATATCGACGTGTTAGTAGTCATTATATGCTTTTAAAGTATTATTTCTTTAGTCATACATATCATTTTTCTTAAAGCGTATAAAATACACCCTTCCCTTCCCATAAACTAAGATGGTTTCCACAAACATCTGTTCTAGCTTACAGTATAAAAGTTTTACTTGTCTACTCTTTGGAGCAATTTTAGTTAAAAGTACATCCATTAAGGGGTATTTGGATTTGCCTTGTAAACCGATTATCTTTGTCGAATGGGTCAAATAACAAAAAATGAACACTAATTCTAAGAATTAGAAGTCAATTTCGACTGGCTTTTTTGTAAATGGGTCGATTTAGGACGATTTTAATCTCAAATGGGTCAAATAAAAAAATGGTTGAAAGGAGATAGTGTGGAGTTTGTTAAGACTCCTTGAGATCGTTTTGAGCCTTAGGGTTAAACAATAACATATACATACGCAGCGGAATAACAAAGAACAATTATGTTATTGACACAAGGTTTTCATTCACCATCACCTACAATTATATTAATAACGTGTTATCTAAACTATAACAAGGATCAAAGACTTGATCTTGGAGGTTAACTAACACTAACTAACCCTAGACGTTTATAGGAACACGTCTAGATAACTAAACTACTAACTAAACTACTTACCTAGGCGTTTACAAGACTATACCCTAGGTTACACACACATACCTTTAAGTCGACTACATCTTGGAAGACTTGTATATAAAACCTACACCCCATGTCCATTTTATATACTAGAGGATTAGGGTTTACAAATCTCTACAAAGGACTAAATAATAAATCTTCTTTGCAAGCAAGTCCTTCCATCTTTTGTAGATTTCTTCTTGTCACTTTAAGCCCTGATGTTTCATTCTTTATTGTTTTGTATCATCGAATCAATAAACCCAACAATCTTCCCCTATTTGATGATGACAAACAAACACGGTTCTTTATTCCGCTTCGATACCACATGTTAGAATCGATGCTCGAGGTTGTGTAGACCTTATCTAGGATTATCAATAAGCACAAATAACAATGAACAATAATATGTATGCACAGCGGAATAAAGAACTTTCATTGTTATTATATCAAGGTTTCTTCGTCATCATCATCATGTGTTCTACAAAACACATCTACAGCCCCAATCCTAGACGATCAACTCTAAGACGGTTACTAGCGTGGATCAATGATCCTTGGGGCTAAACACTACAAGTCGACTATTACCTAGTCTGGCGTTTACATACTCACGCCCTAGACCTACACACACACACTTTGTGCGATGTTTACATTGTTTGACACACACATAAACCTAATTCCTGTATCTCTTTATATAATAAAGATACTAGGGTTACAAATGACTACAAAGGACTAGATAATAAATCTTCTTTGCAAGCAAGTCCCTCCATCTTTTGTAGGTTTCTTCTTCTCACTTTAAGTCTTTCATCTTTCATGTATTTTGTCTTATCAACTTAAATATAATTCCCAATAGATAGGTTGCCTAGATCTACTTTTAATGTATATAACCTCCTAATCCGACCACAACATGTTTTGACCTGTTCTAAACTGATTTCTTTTAGCCTGAGCCTTTTTTACCCTTATTACAAGTCAGTAGAGAGAGCCTGGATTTGGTGAGATATGTCGATGCTCACTTTGAAGGGCCCACACAAGGTTATAAATAGCGTGAGGCATGGCATGGCGGCGATGCCAAGCCTCAAGCCTTACGAGCCTTTGCGAAGCCATGGCGTTTTTCAAGGCGTGACTAAAGCGGCGAAAAATATTTATAGATTTATGTAATAATATCATATTTCAATATTTCATATACATATCAAGTTTACAAAGGTAAGTTTACAAAAGGTGAGCTTACAAAGGTGATATGCATAAGAAATAAAGTGGCCGAAAACTAAACTAGTCTTGCATCTTCTTTATTTCTTCAAATAAAACCTTCTTCATCCGAGTTGTTGAACTCAAGATCCTCCCCACCTCTACTTCTTCTTCATCCGACACAAAATCATCCTCATGGAGTTCTCTATCAACACCGGCTTTCTCCACCAACCTCGAGACTCCCATCTTCTTCTATTTCATCATCATCACTAACACAACAATCCATGACTGCGCCTTTACTAGCATCAAGAGAACGCAAAACGCGTATGTTCGATTCTTCACTTTTGCCCACTTATTGATTAGTTTGACATTAAACGAACATAAACAAGATTATGCAACCTTTGGCTATCAACCCGGTTTATTTTCTTTGTATGTATCTATTAAGAAAATTAAACCTCTAAACGCTTCAAAAATGGCCCAAAAGTGAAAAAAATAGCCCAAACACAAAATAGCCCAAAAGTGAAAAAACCTCTAAACGCTTCAAAAATGGCGCCACGCTTTGAGCTTTGCCCGCTATTTCACGCTATTTCCGCGCACGCCTAAAGCTAACGCTAAGGTGCATTTAAGTAACGTAGAGGCCACGCCTCACGCCTAGACGCGCTTTGCGGCGCCAAGCGCGCTTTTAGAACACTTGGGCCCACATAACTAACAAATGTAAGATTTGATATATGATAGATGTCCTATTTATAGAAATTTTTGAATAGCCTTTTTCAAAATTATAAAAATTATCATATGAAAAGCGTAGGATTGTGCCAAAAGAACATTCTTTGAGGAGCTATTTACATGCACTTATACATTCAATAAAACAGCGCACTCTTCGATTGAAGGAGATACCGTGAAAGAAAGTTGTATATGTTTCATTAAAGTGTGCGACAACTTTTTTGTCTCTAGAACTGATTAAAAACCTGATAAATTTTGGAACATGTGTAGCTTTTGATTACTTAGAATCAGCTCTTCAGAAGTTTGAAGGTCCGTTTATCCTTGGAGAAATGAGTATTATAAGTTTTTTTTCTGTAATAATGTCAATTTTGTTATCTTGGATGGGTTAATTTGGGTTATGTTTTTATCCTTAGTATTCCTAATAGTTGGTATGGCATTCTTGATTACCTCATGAAATAGCGTATTAAAAATTCTATTTGGAGAATTTTGCTAAGGTTGTTATTAAGGGATTTTGTTTATATTTTGCGGCAAGAAAGATATTTGAGAACTTTCCAAAGTAGAAGTAGATCTACGGATGATGTCTCTGCACTTTAATAAAAGATGTTAGGCTTGGGTGATGAGCTTAAGTCTAAGCACTTATGCTCAAGTCTTTGAAGCTACTGATATATGGGAATTCCATGTCAGTAGTGATCTTGGGTCTAGAATAGTGAAATTTACAACAAAGAAGAAAACTTTATGTTAGTCCGTGATCTGTTTCTGGTTTTCTGCTGGTTTAAATGGTTATTTGTATTATTTAATATGGCTATCTGGATGGTTTGAAAGTATGAAGATATGTTGGTCTATATAGGGAAATAAGATTGATGATTGTTCTTTTGATTTATGATATTTTGTGGTTCTGCAAATTTCCTTTTTTTAATCATCTTGGTCTTTGAAATTATGATCTTATGCTACTTTGATGAGGGAATGTGTTTATTTCTATTTATGTACATGCTATTAGTCGCTATTTATATAAGGCCATGAATTGGCACTAGTTTCTGTGGGTTCATTATGAGCATCTGAATTATGGTATAATTGGTTCGTGGAGATATAAGGTTGATATGGTAACGACGAGTTATACCAACGTTGGTGCATTTCAGTTTGATATATTTTTTAATCACATGAACTGGTTTTGGTCTTCGAATCTTTGTATATTATTGTTGCTGGTTGTTGTCAAGTTGATGATATTGCTGTTCTGGGTGTTTGGAAGATAAGAATTACAATAGAGAATTGTTGGATCCAAGGTCAGGACTCAAATAGGGTATGAATAACATTGATTGATTAAGCACAACGGATAACAAGAACGCAATCAATATTACTAATAAGGTTTTCTTTATTAATTAAAACAAAGAAACTACTACAACTACTAATATACACACGCTATAATCGTGTGTCTAGACTCTCATTAGAAGATGTCTTCTATGAAAAATAAATGAAAGGGATCCTTGTAACCTAGACACCTACCCTCTTTATATACTAGAGGGTGGTTACAAAAACCCTAATCTTAGCTTACTAGAAAAGCTAAGCTAACTATTACATATTAGGCCCTCATTGTATCTTCTTTCTTCATTCTTGCTCGTGGTTTTGTAATCTTCAAATCGGAAATTCCCAACAAGAATGTAATGGTGTATCTTATGAGGGCGTTTGGATTGGTGCTAATGTGGAGATGGATTTATCTATGAAGCATTTATTAGGCTGGAACTAATAAGCAGAAGTTTTAATTTTTTGGTTATTGTATCATAGGTACTTATAGAACTTGTATGATATTTGCACAAAGTATTATTTTATCGTGCAAGAAAAATTGTTTTATCAAAAGGTATGTATCGAACTTCGGTAACATGTTTTCACAAAGTATGTGGAAAACTAGAAGGGGGTTGAATAGTTTCTTGATTTTAAGTTAGTTTAAAACTTTAGATTCGATGTTATGTGAAATCGTATGGATGAAGATAAAGTATAGATCTAAGAGTAACAAGTAAATAAAGTAAAGCAAGGGAAAGAAATGACACAACCAATTTATAGTGGTTCGGTTACAAGGACACCTTCCTTGCCTACTCCACTCCCCGAGTCACCTACTCGAGAGTTCAAGCACTATGTCAACAAACTCCTTCAACTTGGCGGAGAAGCCTACACAACGTTGCTTGCTCCTTTTTAGGTACAAAGCTAAATACCGAGTCCGTAACACGAGAGGACCAAACCAACACGACTATTACACAACAACTATGTGAAATATCAAGTACAAGATCTTTGCTACAAAAATCTTGTGGAGGAACAAATCAATCAAGGACCCCTTGCTTGGATGACTTGTAGTGAGCTCGTGATCTCGCCTTAGAGAAGGACCTATATGATAATCACAATAGAAGAAGAAGAACAACTTTTAGATCAAGTGATCTTTTGTTAGAAGAGAGTAAGAGTATATGAGATTTAGGAAGAAGAGGGTGAAGAGAAATGAAGAAATGGTTTCTATTTATAGGCAAAATCTTGCCCTTGTTCCACGGATCCCACGGATCCCTCCCTTAGGGATCCGTCTAGTGTAAAGCTAGGATCCGTGGGACGCCCTCTTGCCCATGGGTTTTTGGTTATGGGTCATGGGTTATGGGTTGGTCCATGGGTATTTCATTAGATACAATGTATCTAATAGATGCAATGCATCTAGTCAAATGGGTATGGGTCAATACCATGGGTTATGGATATGCTCCATGGGTTGTGATTTTTATCCATCCTAATAAACTATTACAACAAATGATTTATTACAATAATTTGTATTAAATGACTATATGTAAATGCTTTACAAAAATAACATGTATCCTTATAATTTTACTTATGATAACATTATAATTGTTATCAACAAAACACAAAGAGATCGCAAAATATTAATATAACGCTTTTACGCTTTATTTGTATTAACAATCTCCCTTTTGTTGATGACAAAACATAATGTTATGATGAGTAAAACTTAAGATTAGATGTATGTTTTGAAAGCCTAAGTTTTACTTTTCCCCTTTTGTCGAAACAAAAGTTAACCCAACGAAGAAATAAGATGTGGAAAAATAGTCCACGTATCGCTTACTCCCCTCGACGGTAGCTCCCCTAATTTGGGCGTCAAGTGAGAAAAAATAAAAATCCTACAAAGAAAAGGTTAGTAGTAACATGCATAAATAATCTTGTGATTGACAAGAATCAAGATTGGGAGCCAAGGTATGTAAACAAGGCCTTGTAATAAAACAACAAAATGTAGTGGTATTTATGCCACATACAAGATGTAAAAGTAAGAACAAGACTTGTTCTTAAGAATGACTCAAAAGAAAAATACTAAGAAACATAAAAATAGTAATAATGATTCCTTCCATGCTTGCATAAGGTTATGGATGGAGGTTTGATGAGTAATGATATTGATGCGATCAAGAATGAGGTCGAGTATGACTCGCATTTCTTCTCTAATTTCTATTGCAATATCCCTAGTGGATTGGCAATGTTCACAATGTAAGTGATGTGGGTAATGAGTGCGGAAGTTTTCTGGGTTGTTTTGATTTGTGAGATGTAAGTGATGTGGGTAAGATGTGGTGGAAAAGTAGGAAAATACGGATCAAAGTCCGGAATGTTTGGAAGTGGTGGTGGAAAAGACCCTAGATGTTCTTTTAGCTCAATGGGAGCTAAGGGTGGTGAGGTTTCAAGATCTTTTAAAATTGTGTTTGGAGAAGTGGGAGGTGTCAAAAAGGCTATTTCTTTTTGTTTTGGTTGTTGAGATCTTGTTGGAGTCTTAAGGAGTTCCAAAAGAGTGACTTTAGGTGGTGAGTTGATGGGTGATGAAGTTGGTGTACTTGTTGGTGATGAAGGAGGTGCTATAATGGAAGCATCTTGTGGTGAGTTAGTGGTTGGTGATGAGCCATTCGATGATGGTTTTGCTAAGCAACAAGGCCGGATGCTAATTCGTGCGGATATCCTAGATTTTGATTGTGGTATTTTGGAAGGCGGGAGAAAAATTTTGGATTTCTTGAAATGGATTGTTTGCACTAGGTGATTCATCTAAGTTGGAAGATCTTTTGGAAGACATGGTGGTGTTTGTTTGTGAGGATGCGATGAATAAGCAAGCAATGTTGGGAATCCTACTTATAGAAAAAAAATAATGCATTGTAATGAATGCTTGACCCAAAATGTGGATTAAAATCTAATGATTAGATATGAATTTAAGGCATGTGATCATGAGAAAACAAGCATTAAATCACATACTCCAAAATAAAGTGAGAAAAATAGAAGATAAAACTAGCTTCTGTCTCACGGATCCCACGGATCCTTCCCTTGAGGGATCCGTCCAACACTAAGGCTGGGACCCGTGGTACTGGTGATTCAGGCAGCTCAAAATTTTCCTTTTGGAAACATTTGTGCCTCGTGTGTGCCTATATGCAAACTATTTGGAGTTGCGGTTATCTCGACTCCTAAAGAGAAACGAAAAATAAACTAGAATTGAAAAAGCATACTATTATGTGAGATAACCCGAGTGCTCCTAATTCATTGTTGCTTAAATGAATGTACCCGAAAACACATATTAGTTATGTGTCCTCTTTAGCATTCAAAAGACATGAGATGCAATGAAACGGTTTTACTTTGTATTAATAATGAAAAGCGATTTGTCCTAGACGAGAAATTGCTTTTGTGAAATTTATAACGGAAGAGGTATCATTTTAGAAAACATTTTGAAAAGAGGTTTCTATGTGCGAATAAAACGGTTATCCTTTGAAAAGATGATGTGTATGTAATTACTTGTTTGCAACTTGTACTTATTTTGAAAGAAAATAAGAGAAAACTATGAGTTATAAGTGAAAACTTATCTTGGGTTTTGAAAATTCCCGTATTGCTTGTGAGTTGTGCGTGAAATAGAGATCCTAGACTCGTAAATAAGAAGGCTAGTATTTACATACCTTGTAGAGTTAAAAAGTAAATTACTTACGATTGTTCCATGAGACCAAGACCAAGGCAAGTAGGTTGAATTGTTCCGCTTCAACGGTTTGGTGAGGACGTCGGCTATGTTGTCTTCGGACGCTACCTTCTCAATAGAGATGTTCCCTTTTGAACATTGTCTCTTAAGTGATGACGAATCTCTATATGCTTTGTGCGAGAATGTAATACCGTTCTTGCTTAAATCGATGGCACCTTTGTTGTCACATAGAATGGCTATGTCACTTAGAAGAATGTCGTAGTCAACTAACGCTTGTTTCATCCATAGTGCTTGTTGGCATGCTTTGCCATGGCGAGACATATTCGGCCGGTTGTTGATATTGCTAATGCCGTTGTTGCTTTGAGAACCAAGATGTTAAACAACATCCCATAAAAGTACATACCCCACTTGTACTTTTTCGGTCAACATAATCACCGCATGTTCGAATCTGCATATACAATTGTTTCTACTCCTGCACTTAGGATACCATAATCCTAATTGAGTCGTACCTTAATGTATCTAAATATCCTTTGACGGCTTCTAGATGTGATGTTTTAGGATCTTCTTGAAACCTAGCACATAGAGCGACACTAACGTGATATCCGCCTACTAGCCGTGAGGTAGAAGACTACCAATCATGCCATGATATTTTGTGTTATCAACGGATTCGCCGTCTTCATCTTTTGTGAGTTTAGTGTCGGATGACATTGGTGTCCTAATTGGTTTTGACTCTTCTAAACCAAATTTCTTTAACATTTCTTTAATGTATTTAGATTGATTAAAGAAGATACCATCTTCCACTTGTTTGATTTGTAGACCAAGAAAGAAACTAAGTTCTCCCATCATACTCATCTCGAACTCGTCATGCTTGATTTTTGAGAAATCATCACACATGTCTTGACAAGTAGATCCGAATATAATGTCATCTATATATATTTGAACAATGATTATATGTGACTCCTTTTTCTTAGTAAAGTGTGTTATCAACTAACCCCATGGTGTAGTTGTGTTTGATTAAGAACGACTTGAGTCTATCATACCAAGCTTTTGGAGCTTGTTTAAGACCGTAAGGGCTTTCTTTAGTTTATACACATGTTTAGGTTTTTCAAAATCGATGAAGTCTTGGGAGGTTGAGCTACATATACTTCTTCATTAATAAAACCATTTAGAAAAGCACTTTTGACATCCATTTGATAAAGCTTAAGATCATTAGCACAAGCATAAGCAAGAAGTATTCTTATAGACTCTAATCTAGCCACGGGGCATAGGTCTCATCAAAGTCTATTCCTTCTTGTTGATTATATCCTTGGGTAACGAGTCTAGCTTTGTTTCTAGACACTACACCATTTGCATCTAACTTGTTTTATAAACCCATTTGGTTCCTATTATGGTTTGATTATTAGGTGGAGGGACAAGTGTCCAAACATCATTAGAAACAAATTGATTTAACTCTTCTTGCATAGCCATTACCCAACTTTCATCTTTTATGGCTTCTTGTGTGTTTTTAGGTTCTATGGTTGAGACAAAACAAAACAAGCTACTTTGGTTTTGAACTTGAGACATTAAGGTTCTTTCATTTAGCTTTCCTATGACCTTATCTACGGGGTGATCTTTGGAGTCTTTAATATTAATGATTTCTTCATTTAAAGGTTCTTCTTCTTCGCTTATCTTTTTCTTTATTACAATAGCTTCACTTTCGCAACGACAAGAGGTGGAGAAGGTTGGGGTGGACTTTCATCAAATTTAACGTTTAATGACTCTTCAACCTTCATTGTTTCTTTATTTAATATGACGTAAGCTTTGCTATTAGGAGAGTAACCTAGAAAGATACCTTCGGTTGATTTATGATCAAATTTTGTAAGGTAATCTTTAGTGTTAAGTATAAAACATTTGCTACCAAAGACTCTAAAGTGATCTAACGTAGGCTTTTTGCCTCAAGTAACTCGTATGGAGTTTTACCTAAAATTGGTCTAATTAAGACTCGATTAAGTATGTATGTTGAGCTATCAACGATTGCACCAAAATTTTGAGGTATGGATTGCTCATTTAGCATGGTGCGACTCATTTCTTGTAGGGTTCTATTCTTTCTTTCAACTATCCTATTCGATTGTGGAGTCGAGGAGCCGAGAAGTTGTGAGTAATACCATTAGCGTCACAAAAAGCTCCAAATTGCACTTCATTATCGAATTCCCTACCATGATCCGTTCTAATAGACACTATAGGACTTCCTAGTTGTCTTTGGATTTTCTTGCTTAATATTTCAAAGTAATTAAACGTTTCAGTTTTGTTCTTTAAAAATTTAGTCCATTTGTACCTAGAGTAATCATCCACTATAACCAAAGTTTAGTAGTTGCCTCCATAACTTTGACCAAATAAATCCATGTGTAGTAATTCTAGACACTTAGTTGTAGACACCATATATTTAGCTTTGTGACTAGAATGGACTTGTTTTCCTACATTACAAGCATCACAAAAGTGATGTTCATATTTTATTTTAGGTTTATCTCTTACTAGATCTTTGGATGATAGAGATTGAAGAAGTCGCATATTGGCATGACCCAATCTTCGATGCCATAGGGTCGAAGTATCATCCATAGAAGTAAGACATAGTTTGTCTTTAGGTTCATTACCAATTTTAATGACACAGACTCCATGTTTCCTAATTCCTCTTCCTATGGTTATGCCATTTTTTAATATCTTACTACCGGTTTCGTTAAAAAGTACGTTGCACTTTTTATCACATATTTGTCCTATACTTAAGAGATTAAAGTTTAGGTTATATACGTGACACACATCATTAATGGTTAGAGATTTGTTAGAAATCGTACCTTTACCGATGATTTTGCTTTTGCTATTTCCAAATACCACATTTCCTCCATTAAAGGATTCATATGTGGAGAATAAGTCTTTATTGCCGGTCATGTGCCTCGTGCACCCGCTATCCTTGATCCATTCATCCGGATCTAGGTCGACCTTTAAGCAAACTTAAGAAAACAATTAACTCAAAAGTTTGGTCCCCATTTGTTCATGGGTCCATTAGTGTTAAATATTCCACTCATGTTAGACATGTATGGATAAGGTGAATATGCATTCCATGGTGGAAAGTTTTGAAATGGAAAACCATTTTGCATATTTGGGTTCCATCCCATTTGATGATTACTTAGCGGGTTAACATTATTAGGTCTCCTAGATGTGTTTGGTTTTAAAAATGATGGACCTTTGTTTCTTACAAAACTTTGATTATATCTTGGGGGTGGTTGTCTAATGGTAACATGAGTTGGTTTCTTCTTATTAACAATAACAAAATCAGTTCTAGAAGAGGAAGCTATGTTTTACCATCGCTTGCTTCAGAGACCCACGAATCCTCGGTCAGACACTAGCCGGTTCCCTTTTGTGGATCCGTGGATCCGCAACAACAGATGGCTTTGTTTTTCTATTACTTTTACGAATTGTGTTTCTTTGTTTTCACTAGTTGACGCATCAAGTTGCTGAATACCTAAACCTTTTTTGTTGTTTCCAGTTTTAACACTATCTAGCATCATATCTAGAGTATTAGTACTCATTCTAATAATCTTAGAATCTAGTTGATCAACTAGTGTTTGAAGTTGAACGCAAAGTTCACATTCGCCACTTGCTATTTTGCCCTTTTCTAGACGTTTCAATTTTGCCTTTAACTCTATGACTTCCTTATCTAAACGTTGGTTTTGATTTTTCAAAAACTTGTTTTTATTAATTACTTTTAAGCTAATTTTGCAAAGTTTGTCATATTCATTATGCAATGAATCATCATCTAATGATGAGCTACTATAGTATTCGTGACATACCTCGTCATTTCCCATGAGACAAATTTCTTCGTCCTCCTCCTCGCTCATTCCCCATGAACCGCACACAAATGCCTTTTGATCATCCCGTTTGGGACACTTACTAATAAAGTGGTTTGGGTCCCCACATTTAAAGCAAGCACGATCATCCCTTGGCTTCTCGTCCTCTTTGCTTTTCCGGAATCCTTTCTTGTCGTCATACGGTTGTTTCATGTATCTTCCCTTCCTTCTAAAGAGCTTTTTAAAGTCCCTTACCGCCATGGCATACTCTTCGTCATCACTATCCGAAGAGGAGTTCTCTTCATCGCTTGAGACCTTCTTGGCTTTAAGGGCAAGAGATTTGTGTTTCTCTTTCACTTTTGAGGCTTCGGAATCTTTAGCGAGGTCAAGCTCATAGACTTTTAAATTGCCTATGAGTTCATCAAGGGTGAGGATTGACAAGTCTTTAGATTCTTCGATTGCCGTCACCTTAGATCTCCACTTGGATGGAAGTGCCCTTAGATATCTCCTAACATGATTACGGCTAGAAAGATTCATCAAGTGCTTGTAAAGATGTAATAATAGTATTAAAATTAGCAAAGAATGATCTATAGTATCCTCGTCCGATATTGAAAATTGTTCATATTGTTGAACAAATAGATCAATTTTGTTATTTTTAACTTGTTGATTACCTTGATGAGTTACAACTAAAGAATTCCAAATTTCTTTAGAGGTTTTAAGCATAGGAATTCTTTCGAATTCCTTTTTGGGTAAAGCATTATATAAAATCATTTTAGCTTCACTATTTTTGGTGAGTTTATCAATGCCCTATTTTGTGTAAGATGGCTCGTGCAACCTGTAATGCAACATTCTTATCCATGGGTTCTTGGGTTCGTCTTTGTTGAGGTATTCTTTGGAATTTGGGGTTTTAAACCCTATTATAGTCCTAAAACTATGCGGTTGGATTGTAGTTTTGGGTTTCTCGTTCTTTAGCGATTCTAACTTGGATCGCATGTTGAGCCACGCCTAAGAGTGGTCACCGATGGTTAGGAGCTGCTATTGTGGATGTGCGTTGGTTTTTAGAAGTATTTGTTGGTTTTCCTATTGGTGTTCAGTTTTACATCTCAACATACACTTTTGGAGCAAGTTGAGCTTGCTGCTCTATCCGTGGTTTTAGAGTCCCTCACCAACCGTTGTGTGAAACTTGTGAACTGTACTTCTATTTGAGGGCCATGATATTGTATATTTACGACGCTGGAAGTTTGGACTACTATGGTGATTTGAAGATTCAAGTATTTCTACTTGAAGTGCATTTATTTTTATTCTTTTTATCGTTGTAGTCTGATGTTTAGTTATAAGTGTGGTCCCTCACGCTTATATTGTTAGTTATAGGAGAGTCTGTAAGTGTCCTAAGAGATCGAGATGAGGATTCACCTCATCCTTTGTACTTCAATATTTTTGGTGTAATAGTATTTTGCCGGGTGAATTAACCCTTTTACCCAAAAAAAAAAAAAAGAGTTTATCATGAGGTATGTTAACTAAATTTCCTTTATCATCTTTCGATGTAGCTTCAAAATCGCCTTCAACAATGATGTACCAAAGATCAATATCTTTTGACTTCACATACGTTTCGAATCTATTTTTCCAATATATAAAACCATTAGTTTCAAGTAGTGGTGGTCGTTGCATAGATTGCCCTTCCTTATAGTTTTCAGAACCCATATTGATCGAAAAGTTTTTAAAATACGGTTTACTTTAAAACTTTTATAAACTTAGCTCTTGATGCCAATTGTGGAAAACTAGAAGGGGGGGGGGGTTGAATAGTTTTACCGATTTTAAGTTAGTTTTAAAAACTTTAGATTCGATGTTATGTGAAATCGTATGGATGAAGATAAAGTATAGATCTAATAGTAACGAAAGTAAATAAAGTAAAGCAAGGGAAAGAAATGACACAACCGATTTATAGTGGTTCGGCTACAAGGACACCTTCCTTGCCCTACTACACTCCCCGAGTCACCTACTCGAGAGTTCAAGCACTATGTCAACAAACGCCTTCAACTTGGCGGAGAAGCCTACACAACGTTGCTTACACCTTTTTCTGGTACAAAGCTAAATACCGAGTCCGTAACACGGAGGACCAAACCAACACGACTATTACACAACAACTATGTGAAATATCAAGTACAAGATCTTTGCTACAGAAACATTGTGGAGTGATGCGCTATTTCATCCCGCTTTTAATATTTATAAAACTTAGATAATTTAGGATAGACACATTCTAACGGGCAAAGAACCCGGTCGATGTAGTAAAGCCTTAGGTAAATTCGAGTATCGTCCCAAGAGAGTCGTGACATTGAAAGAACTAAGATGATTAGAAATGATATTGATAATATATTGGTATGCCAAAGTTGTTATAATCCATCTTATATGCTGTTATTCTTCTTACACAGACACCAACAATTTAGGGAAAAGAGATAGATAAACGAAGCTTAATAAAGAAAATAAATATGAATTGATTCCCGATACCAAGATTCAATATAGTGGTTAATTATCACGAGACTCCTTTGATCGATTCGTCATGGCCTATGGTTCTTAGATTCCTCACCAAGATGAGCGGTCACGTGGATCATTCAAAGAACCTAATAGCGGTCATTAAGCACCAAATCTACTAGATCTAGACGATGGGAACCCGGCCGTTAGGAACTTAGATTCCTCTAACCTCTTAAATACCTCCACTTTATAGGTGATCATTTGGTCACCTTCGCACACGAAGAGTGGTCGTACTATGGCCAATTCCTCCTTACTGCCATTCATCGACCGGGTCGGTTGGTCATATCTCCCACCCTTTAGATACTACCAAGCTTATAATACTACTAAGGCTAGCGATCTATGAAAAGACTAGCAAATATCTATAAAGAATTATAGAGAATAATAATCACATAACGCAAACTTTAATTAATGATAAGAATTCATAATATAAGTTCTAGAAAAATATAAAAGGAATTCAAACTCGAATACAATGGAAATCGAGACGAGGACTTCGTTATTAATGCTCCTAAACCATGCTTCTTCTTCTCAGTTTGATCTCCCAAACCCTAGAAGGTTTGGGAAAGGAGAGATATCTAAAACCGATGAAACGATCGACTATTTATAGGCTTCAAACTAGTTACTACAGAACCTTATTTGGTAGTTACGTCGTAACTTCTTTCAATCTTCAAGCTTATCCATGGTTACGACGTAACCTTATCTAGGTTACCGTAGCTTTTGTAATCCGGTATTTCTTCATTACGGCGTAGCCTAATTTGAGGCTACGCCGTGGTCTTTGTTAATTTGGTGCTTATCGGTGAGTTACTGCAGTAACTCGAATGAGGGTTACGTCCGTAGTCTTCGTAATCTTTAGTCATGGTCGAACTTCATCACTTGGTTACGCCGTAGTTAAGAGACAATCGTATAAATAGGGCTTGAAAACATCCAATTGCGCTTCCTTACTTCACATGCGTCCCGAAATGAAATAATAAGGAATAAGGATGTTTTCACTAGTATTTTACTCAAAACGTGATGATATAAGGGAAATTAACGCTTAGAAACTCGTGACTATTTGATGTTATCAAATATCCCCATCTTAAACTCTACTTGCCCTCAAGTAGACCATTTTAACCTCGCAAAGATACATCTCAAGTATGCGTAGTTTTATTTCCATGCTAGAATAATAATAAGAGCCGAACACCTCACGAAATGGGAACGAAAACACTCTCACTCTCATCCAATTCTAAGTGTTAATTTCGGGGTGATCACTCAATTGTACGGACATAGTAAGTATTCTATCATAAGCTTGGCAATTACACACAACTCCCCCACTAGAGCTAAGGTTAAGACAAATTTTAAAAAGCAATGTAGGGTTGAAGTGATTCAAAGGCTTTGTAAGATATAGGATTTCACAAACACATTAAACTACAATTCATATAGGGCGTATACAAGTTTTAGAGAGAGAAAGTTAGAGAGAAAGGAAGAGAATTGGGAACTATGTGAAACAAAGAAAATGGTATTGAGCCCAACCCTCTACCTGGGAGGTAGAGGGTATTTATAGTGTCTTACAATAAACGCCACCTACTACCGTGGATCGGGCATACGGTGGGTAAAGACCCGTCCAGTCTCCACGGTGTTACTTAACTAACTACTAATTAACATAACTTGACTACGACTACAAGCTTTCTAACGAATACATATACTGAGGTGACCGACTCTTTAACGATCGGATTTTCTAAATCCTAACAATCTCCCTAAGGAGGTCACCTCAAATTACACGTATACAAACAGATATTACATTAAGATTGTTCTTGGATTCTTGTTTAAGTTCATTGCTCCAGTAGCTCGTAGTCTTTGATTCTTCATGTTTTGCTTGTTTGGATAATTCAAGTGGAGGTCTTTAACCGATCCACGCGACGATGAGTTTTGAGCCACCTTGAGATCATCGACTTGCATAAATCTCGACTCTTCCATTGTAGTGTTGACATTATGTGATGTTGTGACATTGGACCGACATGCTCACATTTTGGATCATGATTTCTTCTCATCGTAGTAGCGGAAGCTTTAGTTGATTCATGATATTTGCAGCAGCAGAGCGTAATCATGGAGTGAGAATATCGAGTCATTGATGCACTAATCATGATTTCTTTTAAAATGAATGTGATGTGTGAGCATGCGGCTATGGATTGACCTCTCCATTCTGATCAGCTACAAACATTGGGTGTACTAGTTTCTTTGATCACTTTCGTTGAATTGAGGTACACGGCCCACTTCCTCGTTGATCGATTACAAGTACCGCCGTGATCGTGTATAATTCAAGAATCTCCTTGAC
The DNA here is from genome assembly GCA_022545495.1 of Chrysanthemum lavandulifolium. NCBI lineage: Eukaryota > Viridiplantae > Streptophyta > Magnoliopsida > Asterales > Asteraceae > Chrysanthemum > Chrysanthemum lavandulifolium. Next base: position 958,236 of record JAHFWF010000015.1, on the reverse strand, counting down.
GTGGTTTCAGAGTCGCTCTAGTCGTTTCTCAAACCGAACGCCTCAAAGAAGACAACACGAGTGAGTGAACCAAATAATTTGAGATTCACCGATCGATGAAAATGATTTGAAAAACAATCGTATCGCTTAAAATAAAGTGTTTTTGCAATACAACGAAGGTTTTAAGGAAAATTAGTTATCAATCATAAACACCTTTAATTTTGAAATATTAATACACAAATGATGTGCTAGAGAAAACTATTTTGAGCACAACGATCGGTTTTTCAAAGGTATCCACAATCCATAACCCGAACCGTGATTGATTCATAATTTTGAATCGCCCCATTGTTTCTGCTCGCTTGTCACATGGTTGATCTATTGGATAGATCTCACATGCCACCTACCAAGAGCTTGTATGATGTTGGCTCTAGAAGGCTTTCCATCTTCATTGTGAATATGTTTGCATATCACTCATATGTTCCGCAATACCACAAGGATAATGCGAGGACTCTTAAAATATATTCTCTCTTCCACATTGTGTGAAGCAGAGTCTTCATTGATCGTATCCTTAATGAGATTTATTGATGATCTCGTGGCTCTAGACTCAATTGTGCACATTTGGTTCCTATGCTCGAGACTAGGGAGAGGTCTCCTTCAATATCAACCATCTATAAGAGAAAGTCGATAGATAATGTAGGTTCCGTGCAGAGAATGAAACAAGTCCTTTTAAGAGGAACTTAAGTAGCTTGGGAAGATGTAGTGCAATGCGCCACCGGGTCCATGACGCCTTGTCTTCAATAACGGTGTTACCTAGGTAACAAACCAAGAGTATATGAATTGAACCCGGTTTACCTCTAAGGTTGAAATAATGGAGGCTATTTCTTTTCACCCTTTTGCATTTATTTCTTTTCATTCTTCATTCCCTTCAAGGCTTACCGAGATTTCATTACTAGAGCCTTGTTGGGTTTATTCCGGTTCTAGCTCTATCTCATCCGCACTCTTCCCATATCTCACTTTTCTCCTTTTTTCATCATACCTAAGGACTCTACACTATCTAGTGGATTGTCCTGGCAGATCCCTCCGGCTCTCAAGCGGGATCGTGGGAACGAATACCTAACCTAATCATCCTTATATCACCATACCTAAAGTAAATTTGGTCGGTCTTTTGGTATTGTTCATCGACCTTTGGAACCAATTGAAAACCATTTGAAAATCAATCCGTGTACTTGTGATATATTATCAAAGCGTTTTGTACCGGATCTTTTTTTTGATATTTTAGAAAACGGCTCCCTCAACATGTGCATCATATGTTTGAAATCATTTTGGCACATGGAGGCAAGAGGAAGAATTCACTTCTTTGATAAATATTTTCTAAAATATCTACATCACTTTCCCGATCAAAATCGAGTGTTTCATATAGTTAAAGATATTTTCGGAAAGAATGTGGTTTTCAAAATTTGCTCCCCTCAATATGTGCATCCGATTTTGAAATTGTTTAGCACATATTGGGGAAAACTGACTTAGAGACAAATCAATCACGCTTTAATCCATTTTGGTTTGATTTAGATGCTCCCCATAACATGTGCATGGAAAATTTGAAATCGTTTGGCACATGTTGGGAAGGGAGCATGTTAATCAAGTATTAAACCATTTATCAACTTATCAGCTTAAATCCAATTTAAATCACAAATTCTCCCCCGATCACAAATTTCAAATCCTTTGAGAGTTGTGATCTCTATTGTTTTAAATTAAATTTTGAGAGCTTTTGAGGAGAATAGTGACTTGCTTTTGAAAGACATTTTAACTGATAAGGATTAGATTTTGAGACTTTAAACTCCATTGACCAATTATGCATAAATATCTATTGAAAACATAACATTAGCCAAGGTCTTGAATCAATTGTATAAAACATTGTTCTTTTGATTTTCCAAAAGTAGACCTTGCTCTTTTACGTGCTAATTGTTTGAAAATAACCTTTTATTGAATTGAAATCATTCTCCCCTCAATCAATGACATGAGTTGTTGATTGAGAGTTAGAGAGTTTGACAAAGATAAGCCCGGATGATTTTCAAAAATAGAGTCCGAGGTATTTTCAAAGCAATTTTGTTTTCATTAGATGACAAATATTTTTCAGAAGAATCATTAGACGGAAAAATATTTGGAAAGAAAACATGTGTCTTTTGATGACAAACATTTGTTTTAAGAATCGAGCATTAGATTTGAAAATAAGATTAAGCATGGCTCGTTTCTTTCCTTTTAAAACGGTTACCGCTCGAAATGACAATAAACCACCATTTTTAAACGGATTTGAAAAATATTTTTTGTTTGTTTTTTTAAATTATTTTTTAAGCAATTTATATACATTCAAGAACATCTAAAACCCGTGACATTCTTTGAATGTCAACACAAAGTCCGTAGATGATATCGAATAAAGAAAACATGACAAAATAACAATATTTTTAGGATTTTTCAAGATTTTCTAATTTTTATGGATATTGAAAATTTTATATTTTTCTATTTTCTTTTGGTTTTGAAATTTTGTATTTTGCTTTTGAAAAAATATATACAAGAGATAGATGAAGAAAACCATTTACTCCTCGCCTTCCTCTTGAAGGCGTTTGAGTGTTTCCGGTTGAAGACTCTTTAGACCAAGTCGTGGAAGGATAAACTCAAAAGGATTCCTCAACATCAATGCATTCTTCCTAGAGGTATACATGTAGAGATTGATCTGGAAGATTCACCAATAATGTTTTCGAGCGGATGAGGTAGTCATTTTCCTTAATGTTCATGTGGTTGATTTATAGCGTGCACATTGAGAGGAACAATAATCCGTGAAGATTTGGCAAAGGAATACCACAGAGCGGATCATTATTCAATAGTACAACTACAATATCATGATAGTCATTATCAACGCCTTGTGAAATAACTAGAGATAAGGTTTCTTTAGAATTCCGATAAGTACTTCTTGTGAAATAATTGGATCAACATTCGTTGGAGGTTGGAAGTACTCATCAATCACATCTTGAAAAACAATGAATCCCAAATAGTAAATCCTAGTTATCCAAGTGAGTGAAGACATTAGGCGTTGAAGGAGAGTCGATGACCATAATTCAAGCATCCATCAACATGTAGTATATGCACTTTTCTCCCTCAAAATTGCATCCGTTGTCATTTTGATTTAAGCAAGTGAATAAGAATATATACCAATGAACGAGATCCACTTGAGGATTGAATGAGCATGGAAAAACATGAAGCTTGTTGATGAAGAATGTCGATGAGAATAGCCATAAATATGAAGATTTCTCTTCTTCAAGATAAAGCACACCGAGGCGTATACTTTTATTTTCTTTGAGGAACGGGCCTCAAGAGTTATCTACAGAGGCCATAGTATTGAAGAACGAGGCCCGAATCGATGTGATCGGGCGTCATTGTTTAGAGCACGCTATATGTTTAGAGTCACTTTGAATCCAAATACCAAGGGACGATTTGTACGACCGCTTGGACAATGTACTAAGATGAGAATTGAAACATTGGATCCCACGTGCTTTTGGGGTCCTTTTGGTTAGCACAAATAATCTTTGAATCAAGAGAAACCCTAGGTGCAATGCCATTGTCACTAGGAGTCAACTAGTAGAAGCATTAGACTTAGTCGAAGGACATTCGTGCTTAATGGGATTATTCTACCGCTAGCTTCCAAACCTTAACAGCACTACTCTAGGCATAGTGGATCTAGTTAAGGGCAAGGTTTGCCATTCGTGAATATTCGACTGCTGGCTTCCACCGAACCAACATTGGTAAAACCTTCCTCAGAGGTTTCGTGATTGCTTAACTGCTTCGCTTTCCAAACTTTCTTAATCGGGTATGATTCTTAGATCTCGTAAATAACACAACACATTTCTCATGATTACCGTAAGATAGACATTCTTCTGTGTTTTGCGAGACAACATAAGACTTGAATTAATTTCAAGAAGCTTAGAGCTAATACTAGAACCAACACGATTCTTTTGTTCAAGTCAAACTTATTTTCCTATGGTGTTCTTTCACTTTCTTCTCATGATCACTTTTAGTCAATGAAATTGGTCCTTCTTTGTATTGCTTCTAGGTTTTGACCCGCTAACTTTAGTGTCAATTTTACCATCGAGAAGTGATGATGGGAACCTTAGTTTGTTTTATCGCCATTTGATTTTCGGTCTATAAATGCGGTTATGAGGCTTTGTGAGGCACATCAAAGGTAACATGTTTGACTTTAGGCATTGAAGTGGGTGAAACTATTCTATCTCGCCTAGTACCGCTTTAGGACTTGTGACAATTACATACTCTAAGAGTTCCCGAGATCGCTTGGCATCCATGCAGCATAAGTGATTGCACTATCAAAATGCTTTTCTAATCTATCATCTTCTACTATCTCACGGAGGCCCTTTAAACTATCCTTAAGTTGTGAGAGATATGTTTTATGTGCCACCATTATTCCTAAGAGGGGAGGAATATATAACATATCAATAGGATACTTATCACAAGCAGTGAACCTTTGGAATGTAATATTTGCAATTAGGGATTGGCAATTTTCCTTTCACCTCACGCTTCAGATTCTCAATTTCGTTAAGCAAAGAAGTTACCTTTTCAATATGTTTATCATGATTAACTTTGAAAGAATCACATAACTCTTTGTTTAGATCATTAACTATTGAAATTTCAGCTTTAAAACAATCATTTTCCTTTTTCAAGTTATCAATAATGTTTTGAAGTTGGAAATTCTAAGAATCTAAAGGAGGAGGCACTTGGGAGGCAGTCACATCATTCTTTTCACTCTTGAGTTGTGAAATTTGGGTTTTTAATCTTTTGATCGTGTTGCAATGAGCTCGAACTGCTCATCACATTTGTTAATTTCAAAAACTACATCAAAGTCGAGCATCCGAGGATGTCTTGACATTTGTGGTTTTACATTTTCTTTGAGATGTTGATATTTTAATTGCAAAGCAAGATGTTCAACCTCTAATTTAGAAAAATGTTTGACCAAGTTGTCATGATCATCCTGTTCTATTTTCTCATGCAATTTTGTATTTGTAGTTTCAAGCTCAATGACACGATCATGGGAAACTTTCAAAGCAACGATAATTCATGAAATTGAGATGCAGAATAGAAGAATTTGTAATGATGTAGGACACATCTTGAGCAACACATTGAGAAATCGATTATCATTAAAGATGTGCGATTCTTTCTTTCAATCTCATTATTTTTAAGCTCACGCTCATGCATATTGACTTCAACTATCATTGCATCAAATTCCTTTCCATTTCTTTAATCTCGTGTCTATTCCCTTTTAAGACTCTCAAATTGACCTTTTAATTGTTTAAAGAAAGGCATGACCTCGCTTAAATAGCATTCTTTAGTTTGTTCAAAACCCTTTCTCCTTCAGATTATCCCAAAGAGGTGTGATTCTCTTTTTACATTTTCTCAAAATCAACAAATAGTTGGTAAACTACATAAAGGTCGATTAAGGTCTTGCTATTAGTGGGAAGTGTTCTAGGCACTAAATGCATTGGTGTATTTGGAGGATACACGATTCTTTGGAGACAATTTCCTGTGAGGATTCTTTTCAACAAGGTTATCTCGCTTTTGCTTATCCATATCCTTTTCCGAACACTTGTTCGTGTGTTAATAGTGTTTGAGGCTTAAACTTGTTGAAATCCAATTTTCTTTAGTGTAATCATGGGGTTTGACCGCTATGTTACGCTTTTTACACTCGGGATCTTCTAGCTTCTTATCCATTTTCTCCCTGAGGCATCTTCTAATTGAATATCTTCCACCGTGCTCGATACAACTAGGTTTTGTCCGTGTTTAAGAATCTCATGGCCATCATAGATTACTTTTGAGCAATTTCTAGCTTTCTTACCAACCTCGTGGATTGGTTCATTAACAAGAGGAATGCTATGCTTATCGCTTAAGACTCTATGCTTAGTGATCATGCGATCATCCGAATGGTGTTCCCTTGTACGTACAACTTGTTTTCAAGTTTGTTCTTTAAAGTTTTTTGGTTGGAAAAATCATTTAAAAGTTTTGATTCCTTAGCATTGAATTCATGCTTAAGCACTTTCACATTTTCTTGAAGTTCTTGTTTTTGCTTAGCAGTTTTATTAAGCTTTTCTTGTAAGGAATTTAACTCTTGTTTTAATATTTCTTCCCTAAAATTACTTTTTTTGATAAGTGTACGCATTTGGGTATCCATCTCCTGCTCACGTGAGGTCAGCTCAAATTTAGCACGTTGTTCATAGATGGCAACTTGATCCTTATATATGTTAAGCTCAGTGGTAAGGGAATCATCAGGGATAAATGCAGAGTACTCATGCAGCTCATAATCATCATTTTGAGTAGAAAATGCACAACTAGGTACAACAGAAACTTCCATGCAACTTTCATCATTAACATGCACAAAGTTGTGGCTGGTGCATCTCTATCTTGGGTACATCCAAGCTTCCATGGGCGTTCCTTTGCATTAGCTTGCACAGTTGTGGCTGGTGCACCTCTCTCTTGTGAATTTGAGCACGAAGATTCCATTTTAGCATTATCCGACTCAAACACGATGATCCGTAGTACATTGTTGGGTATCTTCATTCATTGGTCACGTCAGATAAACCGAGTATCTTAGATACAATCGAATCCAAAATGTTAGGCATGTTGTTGACGTGCACGAATTTTACAAATCTATGATTTAAACCGAGAAATAGAATCTTCATGGATTTAACAAAATCAAGAAGAAACCGTTAAGCAATGACCCGAGAGTGTGTTAAGATGACTGATGGATCGATACAATGATATACGATTGTGTGATTGGACTTTAGATTGTACGTAGGAAAACCTGAAATGTTGTTTGGTTGAGATTTGGATTGGTTGATGCACGTTTTTACGGAGAATTTTAGGTCTAAAAACTTAAAACCTCAATAACTTCATTGGGAGCGGATTTAGGCCTCGAAGGTTGAGCCGAATAAACTTTAGTTAATTCGCGTGCCATTCTCCTCGCTCACGGTCGTTTGATGGGTAGAAACTGAAAACGGATTACTGGTTCAAAAGTTATGGCCGTTTGAAGTTTTTCGGGAAAAGTCAATAAAACGCACCCAAGACAACTCGCACCCTAGTCAACTCGCTTTGATGACAGCTTACTTAATAGACAAGTCGTATAAAGAAACAACTCGCTTAATAGTCAAGTCACATAAAACCCAACATGCTTCTACAACAACTCGCTTAGGAAACAACTCGCTTAAGTGACAGCTCGCATAAGCTGACAACTCGCTTAATAGACAAGTCGCTTTAAAACCCAAGTCGCTTAAAGAGTCAACTCGCTTAATAACCAAGTCGCATAAACCAACTCGCTTCCAAGACAACTTGCTTAAGTGTCAACTCGCAGAAACAGAAAACTCGCTTACAAAGCAACTAGCTTAGGTGACAACTCGCTTAAGTATCAACTCGCTTTAGAGACAACTCGCTTCCAATAACAAAGCAACTCGCTTCCAAGAAACGTATTACCGTGGCTCAACTCGCTTTGTACAATTTTCAAAAACAACCACTTTAACAATCAAAAGCAGCCCAACCACGATGATTCAAGCCTTCCAATTCAAAACCTAAACACATATGATGATCCTAAACATAAAAGTACAATCAAAATTCAAACTTTAACACTAGAAATTAACCAAATGATTCAAACTCTTCTAAACACTTATAACCCCAAAAACCTTATGAAATCCACCAAACCAAAGAGCATGAAAGATGAGTGATCAAACCATGGCTCTTGATACCAATTGTAAGATATAGGATTTCACAAACACATTAAACCACAATTCATATGGGTATACAAGTTTTAGAGAGAGAAAGTTAGAGAGAAAGAGAAGAGAGTGGAATCTATGTGAAACAAAGAAAAATGGTATTGAGCTCCAACCTCTACCTTGGGAGGTAGAGGGTATTTATAGTGTCTTACAATAAACGCCACCTACGGTGTGGATCGGGCATACAGGTGGGTAACGACCCGTCCGTCCTACACGGTGTTACTTAACTAACTACTAATTAACATAACTTGACTACGACTACGAGCTTTCTAACGAATACATATACTTGAGGTGACCGACTCTTTAATGACTGGATTTTCTAAATCCTAACAGGTTTAGGGGTGTTGTCATTACTAACGTGTCACGGCAAAGTGGACAAAATCAATGATACATGGCCAAATCCATGGCCAAGACATCAAGGATTGCTCGCTGCATCACCTAGACACGCTTCACGACAAAAATGGTAAGGATAGGCATGGGATATTTTAATGGGTGAAAAGGAAAAAAGAAAACAAATAATCTTAGCTTAAAACCGAGTTGCCATCGTCCTATCAATAATTCAAGGTTCATCTTCAAATGGTCAATACATGTCACCGGAATCCACCATTATTTATTCTTGAACTATTCTTCCAACCTCCGAATGTGATCGAAGATTATTCTTGATGCCAATTACTTCATATAGTGCATATAATTCTTCCATGATATAACAATATATATATATATATATATATATATATATATATATATATATATATATATATATATATATACTAGTTTTGAAGCCGCCCAATGGGCGGGCATGTCTTTAATTATCGTTGACATAATTTCTCAGTGGCGAAATTATCGCTTTAAAAAATAAGTTAACGGAAAATAAGATATACACGTACCAAATTTTTTATTGAATGCATTAAGAACGAAAAGAAATAAACGGTTATCGAATATGAGAGGAAAAAAGTTTAAAAGTGGTACGCAAGAACAAAGTATCAAAGCATAGCTCATTTGATGTGCGAGCAAGCCTTATAAATATCGTTATAAATGACGTACGCGTGCACGTAACATCTTCAATATTAGCTGCAACTTAGTTAGTGAAAGTTTCACAACTAACTGTGGTGAGTTCCATTATCTGCTTTTCGACTAATTAGTCGGCAAACTACAAAAAATTTAGAGACAACTCCATATATAATTTATATGAAAATGCAAACACACAATGATACCTAACATTGACGACACCAAGAGTTGCAATATCCTCGTTTTCATACACAAAGACGCATATTAGTGGCACGCACTTCATTTTATTGTTTTAAATAAGCAAAGAATATAAGATTGATATTAAATCTTCTTACGATTACTCGGAAGATATGGATAAAGTCGGGATAATAAAGCTGTTACATACTTTAATGTGCATCATCATGAACCATTATATATGTTCTGCATATAAATGATGTAACACAAACGCGACGAAGATTGAAAATACCTTGGGCTACCGATGGTGAGGTTTTCTCCATAAAGTGTACACGTTCAGTAGCCATAGCTGACTTGGTTCATTTGGTTATGTACTTTCAAAAACGCCTAAAACAATTAAAATTAATACAGGCTGTACATTATTTACAAATCGAGGTCGCTATATTGTCATGTACAGAAATTGGCAATGCAAAGTACCTTGAGATGTCGAGAGTTGCTTAAAACCTTGCACTACAGAAATCATTGATAAGTTTTCAATGAACTTTAGAAACATATTTGCATTGTATACATGATCATGAAGTTAAAAGCCACAAATAAAAACACACATCTTTGTAATTTTCAGTGATTTAATTCATTATTGGTGACAACAGATCTTGCAAAGACTTGTTTTATCTTCCTACCTACACCTTAATGTTTGACCCGGTGATCTTGTCCATAAACTCATCATGGAACCTGGTCTTTTCAGATTAATCCCGTTGCACCTCCTAAATTTGGGATGATGATGGTGATGTATTGGTAACACTTTTCATAACAAAGATTTTTATAAAAAGATGTGGATAAAAGAGCTTGACTGAGTCAACCCAACCCGATCCATTTAACCGACAAAGAAAAATCGCTTATGTTCATCCTTCCGGTTTGTCACCTCAAGTATCTTGTGTAAGTGTATATGGAGAGGGGAGAAGGAGACATACCTTGAAATAAAGCCGGGTCTCGGCACTCTAAATGAATGGGTAGCAAGTCTATCTGAATCCAATGCTTGCTGATTTCTTGGATGTCCAATACCTTGGAAAACATTAATAAGCCATGACAATAATTAATTCTTGGAGTTATAACAACGAATTATCCGCATATTTTCAGCAAGCTTCAACCATTATATGTATGTCATAATTTAAAAAAAATTACTGAAAATATACACATGGAAATTTCAAAAGAATGATACATACATCGTTTTTACGGTTGCGGACCCATATGAGAAGGTTCTCGAGTGTCCCATCCTTTGACTCTGAGTACACAAAAAGTAATAATATGGGAAAATACATATGGTCAACCAGACTGACCCGTGCCAGATATTTGTTTGACCGACCCATTTTGACCCATTTTGTCCTGGGTCAAGAACTTCAAGCAGTGCTGAAGCAGGGTCACCATCCATAAATCAATTAACAATCTCTAAAAAGTAACTTCTCAAGCATGCAATAATCACAATAGATTCCCAAAAAGACTATTGCAAATTTAAATCAACTAAAAATTTCGATTGCACTACCATTTACAGGCTCATTTTTACCAATTTCATAAAACAACGACCTTAATCGCTATTATTTGTTGAATAAGAGTTCCAGTTATGTAGTCGATCTGAAAAGTGTCTCTTGATAAAAGGCATCTCATCCTTTCCTTTCTTTGCACATGTGACAACAACAAATATCGTCGGATTAGCAATGCGCAACACCGGAAATGAGCGTAACACGGTATCCAAGGCGCGAGACAAATGGTTATCGGCGCCACCTCGCGTGTTCGGGCGTGGATGGGTATCGTTTGATTGCAAGCGAGAACATTTCATTTGTCTTTGTTCATGACCACCTGTAATAATATAAGGTATACGTTAGTGAGTAAAATGTATAAGCAAATAGGAAGACTATTTTAGAAACGAAATATATGGATTACTAAATCTATATATGATTAAGAAAAACGTTAAGTCTGCAACAAATCGCCTGTAATTATCGATGGTATGCAACTCCTCTATTCATACATGGATAAATATTACAACAGAGTATCCAAATTTCAGGATAAATGAATCATTAGATAACCTTGTGTTGCGCCGACAGTGAACGTGGTTGCACAGTGTGTGTCAATAGTATTCGACGTCCCCTATTTATTGTTACCTAAGACAATAATGCCCTTTAATAAAAGAAAAATAAAGTTGTCCACAGACGTTACATCATTAAAAAAATGTAAAAATGAATGCCAATATCACGTTCGTGTGAGCGAAACCATACGTGACATTTTACGCCACCAAATCATGTTTGCGAAAGAACTTCGACACTCCACCATCTCGTCGGTGCTACCTATCAAGTTGACAACACGTAACCATATCGGGCGAAACCTTGAACTACGTACATACATACTTAAAAAAAGAAACTCAAATTATACTCGTAAAGGTGCGGGATACTAATCCCACAATACCATGCATAATAAAACTGGTAAGTGAGTTATTCAAACTCCACTTGTTCTCACATATATCCTTAATTTATCCTACAATTTATGACCTCGTGCATACCTTCTATTATTACTCTGGTCCACTTTCTAGCAACTGGGATCTTAAAAGAAGCAAAAGTTGCATACCTTGTGTCTTGGGTGGCCAACTCTGAAGATAGCCCTGTGGGATTGGTACTTGGACCACTGAGTTTCCCTTTTGAGGATACTGGTTCATCAAATTAACCTGTTGCCGCTGCGAGAAACATCAATGGCTTTGACAACGCTGACGATGAGGCATGTATCGAGATACCACGACAATATAAATCAATGTTGTAAGAATCAAAAACCATATGTTGAATATCCAACTGCATTCCTTTTACAAACCAAGTAAAAGGAGCCCATTCTCGAGTCACTTAAATGGTGGGCGGTTGAGAATTTGAAGGGTCCAAGCCCGCGCCAAATAAGCAGACGGTGGGATGAAGAGAACCTTCTGACTATCTCTAGTCTTGCGATCGTCAAAAGAAAGGCACCGATATCCCTTTTGCCGTCATCGACTTTCCTTTGAAGTAACACATTTAAGCGTCTTTTTGAAGATTTATTTGCAAGTGAACCGAGTAAACGACTTTTAGGAAAATTCTGAGTAGCACTAATTCTCAGCTCCAACTTCTTATTTGTATGAGAAAAGCTTAATGTCTCCCCCATCATGTCACATTAACAGTATCAATATCGATATTATATTAGGTATTTCAGGTTTGGTTTCCCAATAAGGTAATGCAATCAATATTAATAGTATATCGGATATATCAGGTATGGTATGTCTGGCAATGAAGTGGAGTCCTTTAAAAAGTGATATATCAGGTATATTACCAAATGTAACTGATGAAAGGCCATTAAAAAAACAAATAGTCACGTGAATCTTGTACTGTTTGCATAGTAAACACCGAACATCCGACATATTCTTGAATCCATTGCATCCCATGACTTGAACACGCCTTGTGTTTTTAAGCGTTGACCCATAATTAGTTCTGATAAAATGCACTAAATCGGATAGATTGCGTCATCGATGTTCAATAATCAACTTATGTGAGTCACTATTATGCTTATTATTGTAACATAAAGAGCGGCGTTAACACGATCCGCATATGTTTCGTTTTCATTAATTTTAGTATTTATTATATGACTAAAATATGACGACTACGAACTCAAATAAGCGTTAAGTCAAGTTGATTGTTTTTTTTTAAATGTTTCTTACGTGCGCGTGATAAGGTTTTAAAAGGTACCATTTTGAGGGTCGTTTAAGTCCTTATTTGATCACTTTTGTATCCGTTAATGCTTAATATCGTTCCTTTTCACTTTTGGGTCTCGTGAAGGCAAAATCTTGGAATGACACTTATTTGGACAAAAAGGCGCGAATATATGAAGAAAATGGCCAAAGTCGAAATCAAGACACTCACAATCGTTGAATGTGAAAGCGACGGCGTCGGGAGCTATTTGCGGCGCCGTCGGAGAATTGTTGTGACGGTCGAACTCAAAACTCGTGTTTTCAAGAGGCGGCGCCTGGTGTGAAAGAGTAGGCCGTCGCTACTCGGGCGGCCTAGATGCGATCGAGACGGCGTCGGAAGTCGAAGAGACGGCGTCACGGACATAAGGTGGCGCCGTCGCAAGGTTAACGTGGCCAAGGCGAAACCCTAATGGCGGCGACACGACGGCGTCACTAAACATAAGGTGACGTCGCAATTGTAATCTTATATATAGAATCCGAATTTTTCGGTCTTAAGAGGAGAGTCTTTGGGTAAAACCTAAAACCGAACCTAAGGTGTCTTATACAAGTATTTTAGGGTTTTAACCCTATCTTACACCAAGATAAGTCTTTGCTTCATTAATTCAATTATGTCTTTGATTATTTGTGTGTATGCTTGCATGTTCTCCATGTCCGGCTAATTTATTTGTGTGTTTGCTTAGGAAGTATGAAACTTAATTATTAAATATTGATTGGTTGTTTCTTATCTTAGTTGATTAATGATCTAGTAATGCGATAGGTCATTCGTTGTGTACTTAATGCTTGATTCATCTTTGTGAACCCTAGAGTATGATTACACGAGTGATTGTAGTCTAAACCATCCGAAGAGCGCCTTAGGTAGGAGTCTATAATCTCTAAGTGGATTTGTAGACAAGACCCTTTGGTAAGTTCAAAGAGTTAGGGAGAAACGCATACCCTACAACTTTAGAAACACAACGCAACTAGGAATAAGGCGTGACACTCAACCATCAATAGGAGATAATTAAGGAGTAATACAAACTAAGTAAACACATCTTTAAACTATCATACGAGCACACATTAATTAGACATAGACTCCCACAACCTTAGTTTAGATAATTAGATAATAGTAGAGTAATCGGTGAAATACCAACCCCCAATCAATACCGAGATTCGTACCTTTCCATTTTCATAAAATATAAAAGATAAAAATAATCTTCCTCAACCTTAACCTTAGCGTAGTAACTCCTACTAGCATTCCTATTCCCTAGAGAATGATATCAATACCGTGGCTTACCTTAATTACTACACTACAGCGATTAGGTTCATTGCCTGGGTGTTATAAAACTTGCTCGAAGAAAAGGAAGTTCCTTTGACCCCGAACGACGCGTGTAGCGTTATCAAGTTTTAGGCGCGGCGCTTGGAATAGAATAGCTAGTTAGTAGTCCACCTCGTTTAGGTTTCTTTGCTTGATTCCTATCAAGTAAATTTTTCTTATTTTAGATTTCTCTTAGTCTATCCCCTTCTTCGTAACCTTTGTTAGTAATTCCATCACTTTTCATCATGGAAGGTGATAACCCACTACCATTCATCAACATACCACCAAATGACCCGCCAAGAGCCCGTATTCTTGGTGAATACTCAAGACCAAGCCACTTAGGCTATAGGAACACCATTGAGCTTCCCGACCAAGCCCAAACTACGGCCTGCGATCCGACACCATCCGGTTGGTGCAAAGCGGATGTGCATTCCATGGACTTCGTTCAAGATCCAAATCGACATCGAGGATTTCCTCAAAATCGTCGATTCCATCGACCTTGATGCTACTACTCGGGAGACCAGCGCTTGCGTCTCTTCCAATTCTCTCGGGACCAAGCTAGTAATTGGCTTGAGCGACTCCCACGGCTCCATCTCAAGTTGGGATGATCTTACTTCTCACTTCCTTGCTCAATTTTTCCCACGGGAGAACCACTAAGCTTAGGAATGACATCTTGATGTTCCAACAACGTCAAGGTGAATCTCTCTGAAGCATGGACCCGATTCAAGGACTTACTTCATAAAGTCCCTCATCACGGCATTGATCTTTGGCTCCAAGTCCAAATCTTTTATGATCATGTCAACTTTCCCACTAAGCGATCCATTGACCAAGCGGCCGGTGGAAAACTTAGTGATCTCACCGAGAAGAATCATGGGAAATAATAGAGGACCTTGCCTCTATGACAACGAAAGTTGGATGACCCGTGAGCTGCCCAAAACCGTCAAGGCAATCTCCTTGCCTCCTCGACCATAGGATGATCGAGCTTGAAGATCAAGTTAAATTCCTCATGAGTTCCTACAAAATCCTAAGTCCTCACGACAAGTGAATCAAATCACTCTACCTTGTGAGTTATGCGGTGGTCCCCATGACACTCGTGGCTCGCTCGAGGCTCTCCGAACAAGCTTTGCGGACTCGCCTCCATACGTGCCGGCGGAGCGGGAGAAAGTGGTACACTTTCAAACCCGAACAAAACAACTTAGGAAACTCATACAACCCATCATGGAAAAATCACCCTAATCTTAAGTGGAACCAAAACTCAAGCACACCCCAAAGTTCGTCTAGTTCGCCTAATAGGTTCAATTCTTCTAATACCGGGAACCCCACTAATCTTGAGGCAATTGCATCTAGATTTTTGTCATCCCAAGAAACTCGATTGAATAAGCTTGAAGCCGATTTTAAGCAAAGACAGAGCGAGATGACAACCAAGCTTGATGCCTCTTAAAAGCCTTCATGAGCGGGAAATTGGAGCACTCCCAAGTGATACCATTAAGAACCCAAAAGTGAATTCGATTGCATCGACTTCATGTTCTAGTTCACCATGGAGAGTGCACATCCATGCCCCTCTCACCCAACGGTTCATTCGGTAAATGCTATCAAAAGGGTTCCAAGTCATCCAAGAAATACCAAAGCCGGCACCTTTGGTAAAGCCTACTCTTGAAACCCGTCAACCAAGAATCCAAACCTAATTTAGAGGAGGAGTACAAGGAACTCCATCAAGAAAAACCGATTCTTGAAGTCTTAGCTCATGCACCTTATTATAATGCTTTAAAGAAAAATATGAGTTAGAACTTAGGCTTGGGAAACATGGGTCCGCCTTTGTGAAATAACTTACCTAAGAAATTAGATGATCCCGGGCTATTCACTCTTCCGTAGACTTGGAACTTCCAAGCCACTCGATGCTTTAGCCGATTTAGGATCATGCATCAATCTCATTCCGTTGTCCTTCATAGAAGCCTCAACCTAGGTAAAATTGAACCAACGGAAACTATCTTAGGATTAGCGGACGGTAGTATAGCACGTCCGGTTGGAATAATAAAGGACATGGTAGTACATGTAGGAGAGTTGACTCGTTTGGCCGACTTTCATGTACTCGACATGAATAAGGACCCAACATGCCCATTACTAGTTGGAAGAGGATTTTAGCTACCGCTAGTGCCATCATCGATTGTAAGATGTCCAAAATAGTGGTAGGAGAGGGAGTGTTAGATCCGTTTACGATGTTAAAAACATACATACTATAAGGATGAGAAATCCACATGAGATAGGGTTGGATAGAGAGCCTTCTCGATATGGACCTTGGATTGAGAAGAACATCATAGGCCCCAAAGACCTTTTTACCTAGATAAGGCCTTTGCTAGTGCGACAACTTTCCAAGAACAAGAATTGGCTAGGGATATAGAAGTGAACCCGTTCGAGGGCGCTTAGTATTTAGGAAGATGACCGAGTTCCTAGGAAGCTTGCCCGTTAACCTTGTCATGAATAAGTGGATAGTTGAAATCCAACACATGTGGAATTGGAATCGACCGCCTAGTGATGGTAATGGAAGGTGGCACATTAGGATACAAATCTATGATCCCGATGGTGAGATGTTTGAAAAGGCTTATTTAACCGAGCGTACTACTAGGAACTTGAATGATAAGTTTGATCCTTACGACATTGTTGAGGATAGGCTTACGATATCGATGCGTAGGAGCATGACTACGAGTCTAGCTACAAGACTCTTAAATAAAGAAAAGCACTTCGGGAGGCAACCCATGCTTAATTGTTTGCTTGTTAGTGTCATATATCTTTTATTAATTGTTTATCCTCATGTTTAAATTTGTAAAAATGCTTTATTTTGTTTTAACCGTCTTAATTACATATAAAGGTATTTTACATAAGGGATAAGTGTAGGGAGGATTACACGTTTTCAAAAGAAACGTAAACATGAGAATAACAATTAACTAAAAGATATATATGTTTGTTTGTTCGAGTCAAATGCTTGTATCGAGTCATAATGAATGTTTTGCGAAATTTTTCCAGATTCTAAAGATGTAAATTTTCCGTAAATTTTCTAGAAAATCGCAGACGAGTTTTGTCGGGATAACTGGCGTCAGATTGCAACTGACGCCGTCGGGAAGGAGTAAAACGATCGATTACTTTTCTTGTTTTCGAGCTACTTATAAATTTTGGAATTTTCCGGTCTTCATTTTCTTAGAAGTTCGTAAACATCCATTCCACAAGCATTATATCCTAGTTTAAATCGAGTCTTATATATATTATTACCGCCGATTTTACGCGAAGGTTTCGTTTGTTTTCTTCAAGTGTGCGAGTTTAGTTTGTCAAGAAGAAGTTACAAAGATTGGAAGGAGCTTTTCACGATAAATTCTTCTTGAAAAGAATTTAACCACCACTTTACACGGATCCTACCGAGCTAATCGAGGGAGTATTAGTTTCTTTCATTTTAATTACCTTCTTTATCATAACTTTGATACTTCGGGAACATTGGGGACAATGTTCGGTTTAAGTGTAGGAGGGAAAATAAACGGGAACTTTGAAACTATGCTTATCCTTGACTATTTGCTTTGTCCATTTGTGATTGTGTAATAAACCATGAGAAATGTCGGTTAGGGTAATTTTGGCACCAAATTTAAAATTTTCATGACATATAGGAGTGGGCCATTAGTCTTAACAAAAGCGTCTCATGGATAGGAAGTTATATGACTAGCAAAAAACCCTTACCACCCAAATTCCACCCAAAATGTGAGGATCGCCTTAGATTAGTAGGAATTAAAGCATTCATCTTTAATGCTTAGAGTGTGAACCGTAGTATAATAGATTCTAGAACTTGTTTTGTGATGCATTCGAGATCGCAGGTGAGGCTACACTTGTGTAGTTAGGAATAACTAAATGATAAGAGGCATTAGGATAAACCCTTGTTTGATACCCGTAATATAATTACTTCTTCCACATCGGTTGAGTAATTCCCCACACCCTTTGCGTTGTACTCATCTTTAGTACACGATACCCTAGTTAACCCCTCGAGCCTATCCTTTTCGCGGTTCTCGTGATGTTTCGGTTTTCCGGAATATCAATGAAGAGCATTATTTACACCCCACCCCAAATATACACCCAAATCGCTTTAGCCTACCCCTTATGCACTCACTTTTAGTGCAAATGTTTATTATCACCCTAAACCCTTAGTTCAATTATCTAGTTGCTTGCATAAGTTGCTAAGTCGAGTCATATCCTTTGTATACGAGTTTGGGATGATTGGGATTCATGGGAAAAGTTAAAGTTTATGAAATGACGGAAGGAACGTTAAATTCAAATTCCTTTGTTTACATAATAATGTACCCCAAGTGTTTTGATCTTTTCAATTCGGGTCAAATTAGTGTTAGAATAATAAAAACTCAAGTGTAGGGATATGCACAGAAATCCCTAGTATTTTGATGTAGAGTAAAGTGTATGGAAAAAAAAAAAAAAAAAAAAAAAAATCGAAAAAAATAAAAAAATAAAAAAATAGAGTGATAAAAAAAAAAAAAAAAAAAAAAAAAAACATACGGGCTACCATCCTACATCTATCCTTTAAATTTATGTTTGTTTATTTCAGTTATCTAGAGTTTAGAGTGTCGAGTCTTGGCTTAGCAACGCCATTCTTCATATGCGCTAACATAAAGATTTTGACTTACCACCACTAAATAGCCTATCCCACCAAACCCTTATTTCCCTACCGTAAGCCTAACGTTACAACCCTTTAAAGACCTCTTTGATAGTCTTTCCTAGGTGCTTACGCCAAAGCGATGGAGGTTTGATCTATTCTCAAGCCTATGGTAATCTATGTACTAGGACCGGTTAATGAGTGTTTATCTTCCATTTCCTATATTGTTATATTTCATTTATACACCGAGAGAGATGTGAGTATCCAAACACCCCATGTGAGGTGCTAGTATGTAATTCCGTGCTTGTTATGACTTTTGAGGGGGCTTATATGTGTTGTGGACCGTTTTGAATTAATCTTGAATGACCCCAACTTATAAATTAATTGGCTAAAAGCACATTTGCTTGAGGACAAGCAAATAACAAGTGTAGGGATATTTGATAAGATTTTAAAAGGTACCATTTTGAGGGTCGTTTAAGTCCTTATTTGATCACTTTTGTATCCGTTAATGCTTAATATCGTTCCTTTTCACTTTTTAGGTCTCGTGAAGGCAAAATCTCGGAATGACACTTATTTGGACAAAAAGGCGAATATATGAAGAAAATGGCCAAAGTCGAAATCAAGACACTCACGATCATTGAATGTAGAAAGCGACGGCGTCGGGGAGCTATTTGCGACGCCGTCGGAGAATTGTTGTGACGGTCGAACTCAAAACTCGTGTTTTCAAGAGGCGGCGTCTAGTGTGAAAGAGTAGGCCGTCGCTACTCGCACGCCCTAGATGCGATCCGACGGCGCCGAAAGTCAAGAGGACGGCGTCACGGACATAAGGTGACGCCGTCGCCAGGTTAACGTGGCCAAGACGAAACCACAATGGCGGCGACACGGCGGCGTCACTAAACATAAGGTGGCCGTCGCAATTGTAATCTTATATATAGAATCCGAATTTTCGGTCTTAAGAGGAGAGTCTTTGGAGTAAAACCTAAAACCGAACCTAAGGTGTCTTGTACAGATTTTAGGGTTTTAACCCTATCTTACACCAAGATAAGTCTTTGCTTCATTAATTCAATTATGTCTTTGATTAT
Source organism: Chrysanthemum lavandulifolium (assembly GCA_022545495.1). Lineage (NCBI taxonomy): Eukaryota > Viridiplantae > Streptophyta > Magnoliopsida > Asterales > Asteraceae > Chrysanthemum > Chrysanthemum lavandulifolium. The sequence goes on along the minus strand of JAHFWF010000015.1, from coordinate 938,492 downwards.
TTGTGTGTATGCTTGCATGTTCTCCATGTCCCGCTAATTTATTTGTGTGTTTGCTTAGGAAGTATGAAACTTAATTATTAAATATTGATTGGTTGTTTCTTATCTTAGTTGATTAATGATCTAGTAATGCGATAGGTCATTCGTTGTGTACTAATGCTTGATTCATCTTTGTGAACCCTAGAGTATGATTACCGAGTGATTGTAGTCTAAACCATCCGAAGAGCGCCTTAGGTAGGAGTCTATAATCTCTAAGTGGATTTGTAGACAAGACCCTTTGGTAAGTTCAAAGAGTTGGGGAGAAACGATACCACAACTTTAGAAACACAACGCAACTAGGAATAAGACGTGACACTCAACCATCAATAGGAGATAATTAAGGAGTAATACAAACTAAGTAAACACATCTTTAAACTATCATACGAGCACACATTAATTAGACATAGACTCCACAACTTTAGTTTAGATAATTAGATAATAGTAGAGTAATCGGTAGAAATACCAACCCCCAAATCAATACCCGAGATTCGTACCTTTCCATTTTCATAAAATATAAAAGATAAAAATAATCTTCCTCAACCTTAACCTTAGCGTAGTAACTCCCTACTAGCATTCCTATTCCCTAGAGAACGATATCAATACCGTGGCTTACCCTAATTACTACACTACAACGATTAGGTTCAACGCCTAGGGTGTTATAAAACTTGCTCAAGAAAAGGAAGTTCCTTTGACCCGAGCGACGCGTGTGGCGTTATCGGTACTTTGATTCAGTCCATCAATGTACCACCCACGCCCATACCTTGAACATGCACTAACCGAGAACTTTGGCCATTCTGAATATAAATTATAATAATCGAATCCATCATATTCATACATTTGGGAGATAAAAAAATAAAGTTTGCAACAAAAAGAAACCAACCTTGTCCAACTTTTCAAAGAATCCACTCTTCTCGGCACCCATCCGTTAATAGCTTCACCAAAGAATCATTGCTAGCCATGGCGACCAACCAAAGACCACTGCTCCTCTTCGGTTGCTCCGGGAACACTTGCCTACGGAAGGATGGCATGATGTGACAACCGAATCCCCTTTATCTCTTCTCTCCAAATTCTCTCCACGTAGCCTGACCAAGCCATTAACTTTCTTGTCATATTATAACTCCACTGCCATTATTATTAGATTGTGGTTTCAACTTGTATGCTTCTCTTCTCGATGTAGTAAAACTCACTAAAGTAGATAGTTAGATTACGACACAAAAGCAAAACTCATGAACCAAAAAGCTACATTAGTCAATGTTGTGATTATGGTCTATTTAAATTTGCTGAAATATGAGAAAATAAAATGGATGCTTACACAATACAGTTTTGGCTATCACCAAGAAGCTACGTTAGTCAACTATAAGCACCGTTTTTTCTATCACACCGTTCGTTTGATTTGCAACTGTAATAACAATACATAAAGAAAGCTGATACATAAATGAAACTGAATATAAAATGGATGCATGCGATCTTGTCCACAAAACTGCATAAAAACTATCTCGGTTACTTGCATGGGCTGATAGAACACAGATCATTCGCACTCCTGTATGCCATTCGAGTGTTTTTTCATTTGAAGCTGTAATAGCAAGGTGAATTTAAGCTGCTTTGTAACTTCACCTTCAACCTAATACAAAGCATTGTATAGTAACATTTGATACAAAACAAAATGATAATCTTGATTCGAGTCAAAAGTTTTGTTTATTAATAAGCGAATTATATAACCAAACCTCATTGAGCTTGTACGTCAATACTTTCAACATTAACATGGCCTTTACGGTTCCTTGAATAGGTCGTTGATGATAGCTTGTAGAAGAGAATGAAGGACTACGCTGTCATTAGTAGCTGATGCAACTAAGAGAAAGCGAGTAATAAAATTAATAGTAGGATATGCATAGTATGATGTTTACTGCTTCAGGACGTGCACATACCTGTATTGTAATCAAGGCGAGTAGCACCATATTTTCTACCTGCAATCTGTAAGTTGTTGTAGCTCGCTGCTGATGTGCTATCACAATCTTCAGGAATGTCGCCAATGATTAGGGGGTTTTTTTTTGGGAAATATACGTATGATTTTTTTGTTAATAATGAATGAATTAAGAAAAAATATATATTTAAGGAAAAGATATGTATAAAAAGTTTTAAAAAACATAATTACTTAATATAATTTTTGTAGATAAATTGTATTTAGTATAGGATTCCAATATAATTATAGCCATTTATAGATTATAATATGCAACATAATTATCAAAATAACTTGTTGCCTAAGTGGTAAACACACAAGTTATTTATCAAAACAACCAAGGTTCAATCCTTGCAAGACACCTTTTTTATAAACAATTTTCAAAAATGTTTAATAAAAATCCGAAAATTACCAAAAAAATTAATAAAAATCCGAAATTTAAAAATTAATGCTTAGGTGGATAAAAATATTGCTTAGTTGGACAACAAATGATTATGTGGCATTAAATTGGATTATGTGGCATTGAGTTGGCATTAATGCCAAATGCCTCTGTTTATATATATATATATATATATATATATATATATATATATATATATATATATTAACCTAACGACTTCCACTTGAACCGAGCATATGATGATAACTTGGGGTCTTTGGCGATCTTTAGCGATATGTAGATGATGAGGTGCGCCCTTTAGGAACTTTATTTTGAACCTCAAACTAGGGTGAACAATGACTTCAAGGTAAAAAGGTAAGACTATACGGTAGGCTAAGGTGTAATGGTGTAACGAAAATAGGGGTTAGAAAATGAAAGGATAGACTCAAAAAGGGTGCAACTAGGGGTATCTTGCACTAAAGGTGAGTGCAACAAAAAAGGGTTAACACGGAGGTCGAAAAGCCAATGCGACTAATCAATAAACGCACACAAGTGAACACGAATGGGCTATTTGGATTTAATCCTAAAAATTTACTTTTTTCAAATCGCCTTTTCCAAATGCACCAAGCTAACTTAATACACTACTCGTTTATGGTCTCGAAGTGATGTAAAAGCCAAGTTCTAAAGTTTACAATACTATCGGCACACTCAATTTATAGTAGATTTGGGTAAAATGGGGGAAACGGAAAGGCTAAATCTCACCAAAGGCAATAAGGGTTATAGTGTGCTCGACTTTATGTTATTCTAGATTGGTTAAAAAAATGACAAAAAATTTCAAATAAGCTTAATTTTTTTTAAAACCAACTAGAAAATTAGGGCAAGTAAGCTAAGTAATCATACACTTCATTTCTATTCCTATCCCCCCACTTGAAGTGTACAAAGTCCCATTTGTACAAAGGAAAAGGAAAAATAAAATAGAAATGAAAAATAATCAAGAAAGAAATAAACTCCCCTCTCGAATGCTCGCCCAAGATGTCTTACTAAAGGTTGAAGGTGGGTCATGGGGTGGCTAATGCGTAACATTTCCGGGGACTGGCCATAACTAATTGTGTTGCTTCAAAATTTCCCTCTGCGGCGGAGTTACGCAGTGGCGATCCTAAGGTTCGCCCGAAGCGCATCACGAAACCAAAACCTGAACAACATATAAGGAAAATTTTGTACCCGACGGGTACAATTGATGATAGATCATACGAATATCCAAATAGTTAAGTTATTACAGACATGACTATCAAATTGTTTTAAATAGTTTCAAATTGTTTCATCAAATAGGGAAATCAATCGTCCCTAGGAAGATCATGATCCATGGTGTGGAATTGGGTGGAATCATATGGAGTGCTCGTGGTGCTTCCAGGAGTGGTTCCGGGCTGCATGAATGCCACTCCTCCTTGGATGCCGATATCGGGGATGTCGGGCTGGTACATACTCTCGGACCTTCCACCTAGGGTGGCTCAAATGCATGTGTTTGCTGACATTTGGCTAGTCCGATCCGCGCTCCAATGAAAGAAATCTGTTGGAGCTGCGCACGATCCAGTGTGCACAGTAAAACCCTCAAACGGTTACTAAGATCATAAAGACCCACTCGAGGCTTTCAATCTCCTCGTTGAAATGGGTTGACATTCCCTCGATCCTCTCATCAATGATCTGCAACCTCTCCCCTACATTCACATGGGTCCTTCTTCGTCCCCTGGGCACCTGCTCCTCGGCCTCCTCTTCAGCATCACTCCCAGCACCACTAGCTTCCCCGACTTCTCTCCTCGAGGCAGTCCTAGCCAACTCAATCACTCCATATATGTCCTGGGTGCAGATCCCGAACTCGACTAGCTTAGGCAGTCCTATCAAACTAGTCTCCCTACCTCGGGTCACCCTAGCTAAAGCTGCATCGGTCATAAGATCAAAACTCCTAGCCAACCTCCCAATGAAGTGAGCCTCCTGCAAAGGACTCCTAGATGAAAACCCCTTAGCACCAACACCCATAAACCTCGCCAAATAGAAGGAAACATCAATGTGGTTCCCCCTTCCATGCCCTGCATTAGGTAAAGATCATCCATAGTCATCTTTTCTTTGGCGAAGTGTCTTGCTCGAATAGAGCAAGCTAGTAGGCGGTGCACCAGTCGACGAATTGGGCTCCTCACCATTATGTAAGATGGTAGGCTCTTTGAATCATAACCATCCATAATGATATCCGTTGAAATAAGCAGCAAGGTCTTGAGTCTCATCCCTTCTTCTCCAACAAGTGTGATAGAACCGACTAAAAGCCTCTGTTTCCATTTCCTCCTCCGTGTACAATCCCATCCTCATAGTAAACTGCCTAAGATTCAAACTTCTCCTAAGGCCCCCTAAGCTGGAAAAACATTGACTCCATGTCATCATCCACAATATCAGTATGAAATTCCACACTAGCAAGGAATTCACGAACGTACTCCGGAATGACCGGCTCCGTGATCCTGAATAGCCTCAACCATGCATTACACGTGAATTCCCCTGCATTACACGTGAACTTAATTTTGCAAAACTTCCTTAATTTCCTACTAGCTTTCCCGTTTGCTAAAGTACCAAATGCATCAAAATCAAGTGCTTCGGGTTGACTGATATTCTTCCCCCTTAATTTCTCATACTCTTCCACGCACAACTGCCTAATACCAGCATCAGGGTGTGCCAAGAACCTAAACCAATTTGTGGGACTTTTTGCACCTGAAAATAAGACAAATAACAGTAAGTGCAGACCATACTGATGTCAAGCTATGGCGTAACCAAAACAAGAGTTACGCCATAATTAGGTAATTTCAAAGGTTACGGCGTAGCCAAATCAAACTGCTACGCCGTAATCACATATTCAAATGGTTACGGCGTAACTAAACCCCCAGTTACGTCGTAGCTTCCCCAGGAACTCAGCACCTCAGATGTTCCAATTACGCAATAGATTACGCCGGAACCATCAATTTTTTTTTCAAGTGGTAAAAAGTTTTGATAAATTTTTAACCTATTAGTGCTGAGGGACCGCACCTAACCTACTAAGTTTGTGTTTGACCCAAAAACCCAATTTAAATAAAGCCAAAACACCCAAATCGAACCATAGTGATTGAACACGAATCAAAATAACATAGGGAAATCATCAAAATCATCAATTAATCAAACTAATATCAATAATTTATTCAAATAGGCAAGATCCCTAAAATGTTAAAATACAAACCCTAATTGAAATAATTGACATAAACAAATCAAAAATAGTAGTGATAGATCTTACCAGCCATGGAGAATGATTAGATGAAGAGATCTTGATGGAAAACTTTTTTTGGAGAAAAATTACTGTATGGGTAGGCGGTGAAAGTGTATTAAGTAAAACCTAGTTCTTATTCCATAAGGTTTTATACCACCAAGATAGTTACGGCGTAATTCGATTAAATAGTTACGCCCTTAACTAATATTTTTAGAATATTAAATGGTTGTGAAAGGGTTACGTCGTAATCCTAATAAGTGTTACGCCGTAGTTAAAATTTTAATTTTAATCAAAGGTCAGATTTTTATATATCTGATTGTATAGTGGTTACGTCGTAACTCTAAAAAGAGGTTACATCATAACTAAATAGTCAAAAGATTTTACAATAATTTTAATAAATTGCAATATGGTTACGTCGTAACCTATGAAAGGGGTTACGCCATAACTAATAGCGTCAAAGGATAAATGTTGTATAATTGCAATAGCAGAGATTTAGAAACGTACCTTAAGGAAGTGCTAAAATATCTTAATGAGGTGAATATGAAATACCTTAGATCTTTCATTAACTGCTCCCCGGCAGCGGCGCCAAAAAGCTGATGCGCTATTTCATACTGCTTTTAATATTTATAAAGCTTAGATAACTTAGGATAGACACATTCTAACGGGTAGAGAACCCGATCAGATGTAGTAAAGCCTTAGGTAAATCCGAGTATCGTCCCAAGAGAGTTGTAACCTTGAAAGAACTAAGATGACTAGAAATGATATTGATAATATATTGGTATGCCAAAGTTGTTATAATCCATCTTATATGCTGTTATTCTTCTTACACAGACACAAGAAATTTAGAAAAGAGATAGATAAACAAAGCTTAATAAAGAAAACAAATATAAATTGATTCCCGATACCAAGATTCAATATAGTGGTTATTTATCACCAGAATCCTTTGGTCAATTCGTCATGGTCTATGGTTCTTAGATTCCTCACCAAGATGAGCAGGTCACCTGGGATCATTCGGCAACCTAATAGCAGTCATTAAGCACCAAATCTACTAGATCTAGACGGTGGGAACCTGGCCGTTAGGAACTTAGATTCCCCCTAACCTCTTAAATAGCTCCACTTGATAGGTGATCATATGGTCAGTTCGCACACGAAGAGTGGCCGTACTATGGCCAATTCCTCCCATACTTCGCTATCTATCAGACTGGGTTCAGTTGGTCATATCTCCTAGCCCTTTAGATACTACCAAGCCTATAATACTACCAAGGCTAGCGATCTATAAAAAGACTAGCAAATATCTATAAAGAATTATAGAGAATAACAATCACATAACTGCAAACTTTAATTAATGATAAGAATTCATAGTATAAGTTCTAGAAAAATATAAAAGGAATTCAAACTCGAATACAATGGAAATCGTGAGCGAGGACTTCGTTATTAATGCTCTAAACCATGCTTCTTCTTCGTGTTTGATCTCCCCGAACCCTAGAAGGTTTGGGAAAGGAGATATCTAAAACTGATGAAACCATCGACTATTTATAGGCTTCAAACTAGTTATGACGTAACCTTATTAGGTAGTTACGTCGTAACTTCTTTCAATCTTCAATGCTTATCCATGGTTACGGCGTAACCTTATCTGGGGTTACGTCGTAGCTTCTGTAATCCAGTGTATTTCTTCATTACGGCGTAGCCTAAGCTGAGGGTTACGCCGTGGTCTTTGTTAATTTGGTGCTTATCAGTAGTTACGACGTAACCTGAGCTGAGGGTTACGCCGTAGTCTTCGTAATCTTTAGTTGCGTCGTAACTTCATCACTTGGTTACGCCGTAGTTAAGAGACAATCATATAAATAGGGCTTGAAAACATCTAATTGCAGCTTCCTTACTTCGAATGCGTCCTGAAATGAAATAATAAGGAATAAGGATATTTTCACTAGTATTTTACTCAAAATGTGATGATATAGGGGGAAATTAACGCTTAGAAACTCAGGACTATTTGATGTTATCATGGAGGAAAAAATCAATCAAGGACCCCTTGCTTGGATGACTTGTAGTGAGCTCGTGATCTCGCCTTAGAGAAGGACCTATATGAGAATCACAATAGAAGAAAGAAGAACAACTCTCTAGATCAAGTGATCTTTTGTTAGAAGAGAGTAGTATATGAGAGATTTAGGAAGAAGAGGTTGAAGAGAAATGAAGAAATGGCTCTCTATTTATAGGCAAAATCTTGCCAATTGTTTCACGGATCCCACGGATCCCTCCCTTAAGGGATCCGTCTAGTGTAAAGCTATGGATCCGTGGGACGCTCCTCTTTGCCCATGGGTTTTTGGTTATGGGTCATGGGTTATGGGTTGGTCCATGGGTATTTCATTAGATACAATGTATCTAACAGATGCAATGCATCTAGTCAAATGGGTATGGATCAATACCATGGGTTATGGATATGCTCCATGGGTTGTGATTTTTATCCATCCTAATAAACTATTACAACAAATGATTTATTATAACAATTTGCATTTAATGACTATATGTAAATGCTTTACAAAAATAACATGTATCCTTATAATTTTACTTATGATAACATTATACTTGTTATCAACAAAACACAAAGAGATCGCAAAATATTAATAAACGTTTTTATGGTTTATTTGTATTAACAAAGTATTTTATTGAGCTTGTATGATATTTGCACAAGTGTAATTTTATCATACGTAAATATAGAGCTTGTATGATATTTTTTTTCTCTAAGTCGTTATATATTATTATTTTATTGTAGGTACGTAAAGAAATGCATAAAGTATGATATTTGGCTATTTGCAGTGCCAAACCACAAATATCAACATTGATAGAGGTATAACTCCAGTTTACTATCAGCCTTGTAATTGGACAAGAAAAATTAAAACGCACCGGTACATCTAACCCATTCAACATTGTCTAAAAACAATGCTGGTAGGCACATTTTAATTTCATGTTCACATATGTGGTTACTTTGTGCACCAAATCAATTGTATATGAATAGGTTTTGGTGTTTGAATCGAATCTTTACTTCATAGGTAGCTATCATTTCCACTTGGCTTAATTTAGTGCGCTCAACGAAATCTAATTTTATTGTCTTTAACTAACATGTTTGTGGTTTCCTTTGCCTTTTAGGTTTGGGTTCCGTGACTAAATGAGAAGAACACATGCCATCGATCTTATTTTTGCTTACTTATTTATCGAGTATATGACTTATAATTACATAACGTGTAGTGTGTGTTAAGTTATTATTAGCAATATATCTATCTTATGTGTTCGTGTATAATGTTTCATTTTACACTTTTAGTATCACTCCATTTATGTGCTACAATAATTGTATTATTGTTACAAACCTACAATAGTTACGAAAATTTATTTCACCATCATCCTTCAGATTCTACTGTTGTGATTATGGATTTTGTATTCTTTTAGCCCACAAGTGCAAGTTTCAATAGCTTATTGATAACGTTAAATAAAAAATATTTTGATTTTCACCCGCGAAACCCGCGGGTCTATAGTCTAGTAATATTATAAATTAAATTTTTGTAACACGCTCTTATTATAAATTTTTCTAAACATATAATAATACTACATTATTTTTTTACTCATTCTCTTTCTGCATTTAAACTGTCAGTTCTGACAATTGTTAGCATTCTGTGAGTAGACATATTTGTAGGAATGTTTAGCATTTCTCAATAAATTATTGTTTATTTTATAATATGTAGATAAATTTTTTTTGAGGTATAGTATTATTTTAATATTAATTAAAGATAATAAAAATTGTTGGGTCGTGGCCCACCATTAAAAATATTATTAAACGATGAACCATACGACATCGTTTTGGGGTTCTCCTCAACTGTAGCAGCTACGGTGAATCATCAAAATTACAAAGGGTGTGACGTCGTTGCACTGTTCTTTAAAAAACCAAAGGGTACGACGTCGTCGCATTGTTCTTTTAACAATGCTCCCAAAATCTACGGCCAAAATAGCGTCATTTAACATATATATGGTTGGGAGTCATTTATTTGAGGTCGTTTACCATATGTATGGCTGAGATTCAGTCAATTTGAAGTCGTTTACCATATGTATGGCTGAGATTCATTTACCTCATACGGATTTATTAATAGTCATTTTCTTGAAAATTCTTATCTTATACATTTGCTTCATTTGCTTCACTAGGAGAAAATATATCATTTTTGTAAGATATACTTTCACTAGGAGATAATAAATCATTGGGTATGTTTTTGTGTGTGTTTAGATCTACTTTATGTGTATTGATAATAGTATGTGTGTTAAGAATACTTTTTCTTATGCTCACGTTTTTATAGTGTTTTAGTATAGTAAGTTGATTAGGTTTAGTTTGATTGATGAAAGGATTAGAAAGGTTTGATTAGTTTTAGTTTGATTGATCAAAGGATTAAGGACGTTTGAGTGTTTCGGGATCTTTGATTCCACGCTTTTTCACCTATTTTGTTCAGTTGGATTATTCTAATTTTTTTGTTATTCATACTTATTATTTGATTATTAGGGTTGTTTAGCTTACTTATCATTGTTATTTGGTGTAGGTATTGCTTCGTATAATGGGAGGGCAACACATACTCATTTGTGGGTTGCTTTTATGGATATGTTGGTGTTCCTTCTAATGGTTTGTTGCTTCTATATGTTGAATGGTCTGAGATACAGTTTTCTCCTGCAGTGCTTAAATGTCGTTGTTTGCCGACACAATTATTGCTCAACTTTGTTTCTCTCAAGCAACTTATATGTGCTTAGAGTATTTACTGGTAATTAACTGGTATGCATTTGTTCATATGCAGTTATTGCGTTTTAGCACAGATAAGTTACTTGGGAGTACTGTTCTTTGTGTACGGCTGATAACATCAAATAGTCCTGAATATTAAGTGTCAATTTCCCTCGATAATGCTCGTATTTTATATATAATTTATATGGATTTACGCTTGTTTTCCTCTATATTTCACTTTCAGGTAAATTACGAGCATTGGAGCTAAAGAGACGCGGATTTGGAGATTTTATAAGAGAATAATGATAGTATGCCCATCTGTGATGAAGTTACGGTAACTCCACTCTCAAATTACGCCTAACTAAATGCGTGACTCGAAGGCCACCAGTGAAGATTACAGGTAACTCCACTAAGGATTACGCGTAACCCATTAGGTCAAATGAAGTTCCACGCCGCTACAAGCTACACCGTAACTCCTTCCAACGATTACGGCATAATCATGACATTGTGACATGTATTGAAGATATGAAGTAACTCATTCCATGTGTTACGCCGTAACCAGCTATAACTAGAGCATTATTACATATTTATATAGGCTACGGCATAACTCTCAGCTGAGGTTACGCCGTAACTAGATCTCGCCTATAAATACAAGCCATAAATTATGCATTTCATATCATTCACTCCACACCAAAAAGTAGAGAACGTGAGTAGGGGACTGAAGGCAGATCTTGAGGAGCGTACGGAGCCATCTCCAGGGGAGAAATCACTCCCTAACGATAAGCATTAGCGATTATCTTTCTTTTTTTCGATTCATGTATTTCATTATGTCAAAAATTGAATTGACTGTTTCATTTAATATGATCGGCTAACCACCTCTGGTGCTAGCCTAGTTATGATTCCTTAATTGTTATGTTTATGTTTACATTGCTTCCGTATAATTTTTTCTACTGTATGCATGCATAGTTTGTTGGTAGCTACCCTTGTTTCAATAGTTTTGAATGGCGGTAGTGTCTAGTTGCTTAGGAGAATTGACCAAGCTGACCCTAAGTAGGTAGGCGAGTAGGAAGGGTAAGAATTGACCAACCGACGACCCTTCTTCACTTGTGCGAATCGTCCAAATGATCACCGCCGTTTGGATGAACTTAAAGTTAGGGATGCATGTCTAAGATGCTAGCCGGGCACTCATTGTTATGAATCTTGCATGTAGCGGAACTTAATAACTTGGCTTAGGGGACTAAAAACAACTGGACTTTCAAGGGTAGTAGGTTGATCTCTGGTGGAAACCTTTGCTAATAGGTTAGGACGAACTGACCAAATGCTTTCCTAGCGACCTAAACCCCCACTTGAAGCAATTGGGAGTAATTAGACGTGAACATAACATGGTAGGATGAGTAACTAGGTTAGCACACTTCTCCTCTATTAACCACAACCTTTCCCCTTAATTTGCTTTCTTTCATTTCTTGTCTTATTAGTTAATTAATCATTTCAACCTTAAACCAATTAAAACCAGTGACAATTAGACTTAATTAGAATCTGCTCACATAGCTCTTGGGACGACCTCGGTTTTACCGATTACTACACTATACACGATCGAATTTTGCACCCCCATTAGTTTATAAGGTAGACCATAGGTAAACGAGACACTTATAAATATTAAAACACAGTCAAGAAACACGCATCAAGTTTTTGGCGCTGTTGGGGAGTTATATTAGGATTTTTTTTAAGTCTTTTATTTTTGTTTTATTCTGAATATTTCTTGTTTTCTCACGATTTCTTTTCAAGTTTCAGATACCATGGAAGTCGTAAACATTGATGACCTCACTCTAGAGGAATACTTGGCGTTGACTAGGGAAGAACAAGGGCGGGGGATCGTTAGGCCGACCATCGCCGAAGATGCTCAATTCAAAATCAAACCGCAATTTATGAGGGAGTTACGTGCAAATCCCTTCTCCGGAAGCATTACCGATGATACTTACGAACATATGGATAACGTGGAATACATTGTCAGCTTATTTAAAATTCCTAGAGTCTTAAACGATGCTGTCATGTTACATGTGTTCCCTATTTCACTCACTGGAGCTGCTAAAATATGGGTTGATCGATTACCAGTCGGGACCGTTAATACTTGGCCACTCCTAAAAAAGTACTTCATTCAAAAGTACCGTCCTCCATCTAGGACTGCAAGGCAACTCGAAGAAATCCATAACTTCAAGCAGGAGGGGGATGAAACGTTGTACCAAGCATGGGAAAGATACAACGAATTATTATACAAATGCCCTACTCATGACCTTAATAGCCAGCAAAAGGTGAACGTCTTCTACAAAGGTCTAAACATCTCCTCGAGACAAATGATCGATTCTCAAGGACCAATACTTGGAATGACTCCAACAAGGGACTTAAAAATTATTCAAAAGATGGCTGACCACTGTCATAAGTGGCACAATAGAGGGAACAATCAAAGTATAAGTGGGAGTGTGGAAGGCCTTGCAGCTATAAATAACAAACTCGAGAGTCTTGGTAGAGACATGAAAAAGCTCAAGAAAAATGTGCACTCCATACAACTTGGGCACAATGAATACGATGGCACTCACCCTACCAAGGAGTGCCCGTCTAAGGAGGAAGTCAAGAGAATTAAAGAAGTGAAATATGGAAATGGTAGACCATTCAACGGGTATAAAGGTAACGAGGCTATATACCGTGAAACATCCCCAAGATTTTATACAAGAATCAACAATAACCCTTCTAAACCGAGCCTTGAAGAATTAATGCATAAGCACATCGAGGAATCTACAAAAAAGAGTGATAGACTCAAAGAATGGATGGTAAAGGTAAAAGAAGACACTGACATGAACTTACGGAATCAGGATGCCGCAATTAAAAACCTCGAAACTCAAATTGGGCAGTTAGCTAAAAATCTCGGGACCAGTAATAATGAAGCCGTTGCGTGCAAAGCCATATTTGGACAAGACAAACCAAAAGAAGAGCAGTGCACCTCTTCTGTCACTAATGACCTTTGTGGGATTAACTACTTAAGAGAAGATGATAAATCTGAAGATGACGAGAACCTGCCAAGCCAACTTCCTGAAAAGGAACTCTATCAAGAAAGTTTTCTACTGCCATGCACTATCAGTAACTTAAAAATTCCTGCTTTAGCTGATTTGGGGGCCGGGGTAAACCTTATTTCTACTTCATTGTTTGATACCTTAAAAATTACCAATTTAAAAGAAACAACAATGATGATTGAAATGACTGATTCCTCTAAAGTTGTACCTCGGGGGATTGTTGATAATGTTCTTCTAAAAATTGGCAAATTCCTTTTCCTACTGATTTTGTGGTTATTGACATGGGCAAACGAGAGAATTACAACTTAATTGTTAGAAGGCCTTTTCTAGCTACTTGTCGAGTACATATAAATTTTTTTGAAGAACAAATTTCTTTAGGAACTGAAGGGGAACAGATTACTTTTAGCATGAATGAATAATTGAATCCCCGATTGGAATTTTCAAAAAAGGTTGATGTTGTAAATGTCCCGTTACTCGACCCGCCTTTATGCTATAACCAAGAGACTAACAATTGTAGGCAAGGTATTGATAGTTGTGAACATGAACAGGAAAATATTGATCCATGCATCAAGGAAACTCCAAACCTTATCAAGCATTGCTGCATCCCTATAATGGCGGAGCATGACGGATCGATGGAAGCATGGCCCACATGTAACCCTTTTCATGAGTATTGTAATGGGGGTATCAAGGTGGAACAATGGACGTGCCCTCACGAGATTGAAAGACATGGCATTAAGTTTGGGAATTAGTCCTTTGAAGATTGGTACAAAGTAAGGTTTGGAGACTCGAACATCAATACTGGTTTGATCAAACAACTAAAACGCGATTACAGTGTATATCATCCTACAAAAACCAATGGTGAAAGGTCAAACATGAGTGCCACCATTAATGATGGTAATACTATAATTGAAGACGACGACTACGAAAAGTCATGTCTATCATTCAACGAGTGGGTCTTGCAAAAATTTGGTACATGTAGCGTCGGCAACACAGTCAAAAAAACGTTTTTGCCGAATGGATGAATGATTGCCGCCAAGAAACGGAGGAAGTTGGCCTAGTTCGAAGGCCACCGTAAAGCCCCATGGCTTTGAGTCTAACTTAAAGACTCGTTAATAAAGAAAAGTTCTCTTTCATGAGACAACCCGAATTATCCCTTTTATTTCTTTTGTTTCTATTTCTGTTGGGTTTTGTGTTTATAACCATTTTTGCAGGAAACAGAGAAGAATTGCAGCAGCAGCTAAAACGGGGACAAGGTCTGTCCATCACTTAAAGCGTAACTCACCCCAATGATTACGCCGTAACATACCTCCAGTAGCAATCCTCCGAGAGCAATCCCATGCAATGGTTACGCCGTGGCTACCCTCCAGTAGCGTTTTCCAGGTTTTGCCATAATTACGGCGTAACTCCTTCTAGGAGTTACGACGTAACTATCCTCCAGTAATTAATTCTTTCTTTTTAAACAAAATAACCTTGTATTAGTTTTCAATACGCTAAATGCAACCGTGATTTTTATGAAAGTGAGTTAGATTTCTTTTTATTTTTCTTTTTCTTTTTTTAGAATTTTGCTCGTTGGTAGTGTGATTTCAGTGAATGAAGTTTGCTCGTGGATGCTTAAGCGAAGGCACGATTCTTTTCGTGGGCCTTCTTTCTTTTCAAGCGACTTGGGGAAGTTCTCGCTCTAATTCTACTTTCTCTTCACCTTTATTTAACGTTTAGTACAAAAGGGACTTTGTACATTTCAAATGGGGACGGGAGTAGAATTATCTCTTGAACTTTATTTTTCCCTCGTTTTCTAGTTTATTTTGAAAAATTATGCCATTTTTAAAATTTTGACATGTTTTTCTTAACCTAACTAGATTAGACCTTAGCCGAGCACATTATAACCCTTGATGTTATATGGTGAGATTAGCCTTATCCGTTTGCAAATATTTACCCCAAAATCCACCAAATTATGAGTGTGCCGGTAGCTTGTAAACTTTAGAACTTGGCCTTTGCATCATTTCGAGACCATAAACGAGGTATGTTGAGTTAGCTTAATGTATTTGGAATATTCAGTTTAAGAAGACAATATTATAGGATTATCACCCAAACAGCCTATCCATGTGTGTCTATCGATTAGTCACCTCGACTTCTCAACCCTTATGTTAAACCCTTTTGTTGCACTCACCTTTAGTGCAAGATACCCCTAGATACACCCGTATGAGCCATTCCTTTCATTTTGTTCACCGAATATATTGTTTCGATACACCCATACACCTTAGCCTACCGTGTAGTCTTAATTTGTGATCGAGAAGTCATTGTTTGCCTAAGTTCAAGGTTCAAGTGGAAAGGTTCGGGAATCACGCTTTCGTCAAAGACATATATTTGAAGATCGTTGAAGACCCCCCAAATTCTCATACTGTTCATCTCAAGTGAGGGATGCTATGTTTAGTTGTTATGTAAAAAAAAAAATAGTTGTAGTGATTTGTTTATTGTAAAGTGCAATATAATAAGCACTATGTTTTAGAGCTCATCAAAGACTTAGTATCGAGGAGGCCACCTCGGTCACATTTGAAGAATGAAGTTGGCAATCATTGCGCCAACAGTTGAAGAGGTAATGTGCCCATCATGACGTCCTCTAATGGCACATCTACTTGATATATCATGATCCGGTTTCTTAGCCTTGAAACTTGAACTTTGCATGAACGGTAAGTGGTGATGACTTGGTTACAGTTTTAGACTATTTGCTTGTTATTTTTTACTTTACACCAATTATATCCCATGTCTTATGCTACCCTTTAGTCATGAAGTGTGTCTAGGTGATGAAGCGAGCAATCTTTGGTGTCTTGGCCATGGATTTGGTCATGTATCATTGATTTTGTCCACTTCGCCGTGACATGTTAGTAATGACGATTCACCCTTAACCTTTGTAGTGTCTACCCATATTGCCTTTGAGAATTGTTTAGTCCTTAATTATAGTGGTGGAGATTTGTGTAACCGCCCAGCTTATGATAGAATACATGCTATGACTGTGCTTTGAGTGATCACCCCGAAATTGACACTTAGATTAGTTGAGAGATTTGAGTGATTTTTTCCCATTTCGTGAGGTGTTCTGTTTTGTTTTATTCTAGCATAAGGATTTTTAAACTTATATTTTCGAGGTAATGGGATATATCTTTTTAGGAATTTATCTAATAAGGTCTACTTGAGGGCAAGTAGAGTTCAAGTGGGGGGATATTTGATAACATCAAACAGTCCAGAATATTAAGTGTCAATTTCCCCCAATAATGCTCGTATTTTATATCATTTATATGGATTTACGCTTGTTTTCCTCTATAATTCACTTTCAGGTAAATTACGAGCATTGGAGCTAAAGAGATGCGGTTTTGGAGATTTTATAAGAGAATAATGATAGTATGTCCACTGTGATGAAGTTACAGCGTAACTCCACTCTCACATCACGCCGTAACTAAATGCGTGACTCAGAAGGCCAGCTCAGCAGAAGATTACGGCGTAACTCCCACTAAGGATTAGCCGTAACCCATTAGGCCAAATGAAATTCCACGCCGCTACAAGCTACGCCGTAACTCCTTCCAACGATTACGGCGTAATCATGACAATGTGACCTGTATTGAAGATACGGCGTAACTCATTCCATGTGTTACGCCGTAACCAGCTATAACTAGAGCATTATTACGGATTTATATAGGTTACGGCGTAACTCTCAACTTAGGTTACACAATAACTAGATCTCGCCTATAAATACCAGCCCTAAATTCTGTATTTCACATCATTCACTCCACACCAAAAAGCAGAGAACGTGAGTAGGGGACTGAAGGCGGATCTTGAGGAGCATACGGAGCCATCTCCAAGGGAGAAATCACTCCCTAACGATAAGCATTAGCGATTATATTTATTTTTTACTTTCGATTCATATATTTCACTTTGTCAAACATTGAATTGATTGTTTAATTTAATATGATCGGATAAGCACCTCTGGTGCTAGCCTATTTATGATTCCTTAATTGTTATGTTTATGTTTACATTGCTTCCGTATAATTATTTTTAGTGTATGCATGCATAGTTTGTTGGTAGCTACCCTTGTTTCGGTAGTTTTGAATGGCGGTAGTGTCTAGTTGCTTAGGAGATATGACCAGCTGACCGTATGTAGGTAGACTGAGTGGGAAGGGTAAGAATTGACCAACTGACGACCCTTCTTCGCTTGTGCGAACTAACCAAATGATCACCTGCCGTTTGGATGAACTTAAAAGTTAGGGATGAGTGTCTAAGATGCTAGCGCCCGGCACTCATTGTTATGAATCTTGCATGTAGCGGAACTTAATGAATTGGCTTAGGGGACTAAAAATAATCAGACTTTCAAGGGTAGTAGCTTGATCTCGGTGGAAACCTTTGTCGATAGGTTAGGACGAATCGACCAAATGATGTCCTAGTGACCTAAACCCCACTTGAAGCAATTGGAAGTAATTAGGCGTGAACATAACATGATAGGATGAGTAACTAGGCTAGCACACTTCTCCTCTATTGATCACAACCTTTGCCCTTTATTTTCTTTCTTTCATTTCTTGTCTTATTAGTTAATTACTCATTTCAGCCTTAACCCAATCAAAACCAATGACAATTAGACTTAATTAGAATCCGCTCACATATCTCTTGGGACGACCTCGGTTTTACTGATTACTACACTACACACGATTGGGTATACAACCCGTTAGTGCATAAGGTAGACCATAGGTAAACGAGACACTTACAAATATTAAAACCTGGTCCGTAAAACCTGCATCAACGGCCAATGATACTGTGTGGTACATCGTTTGAATATATTTCTAGTAAGATGGAAGGATGGGCAAATTCAAAGT
Source organism: Chrysanthemum lavandulifolium (assembly GCA_022545495.1). Classification (NCBI taxonomy): domain Eukaryota; kingdom Viridiplantae; phylum Streptophyta; class Magnoliopsida; order Asterales; family Asteraceae; genus Chrysanthemum; species Chrysanthemum lavandulifolium. The sequence continues at coordinate 920,175 of JAHFWF010000015.1, read as the reverse complement.
TGAGGTGGCCTGAAACTTGGCGGGGCAAACTATTGGGTTTGCAGCAATGTTGGGTCAGCCCTTATTTTTTACACGTGTTTCCCTTCCTCTTTACCCTAAGGGCGGTGATGATAAATATTCGCACTTGAATGTTGCTGTGATATAACAAGTACAAAGACGTTGATCCCTTTGGTTCTTTGAGGTAACCCTGTAGCAGATGTAGTCTGCGGTGGTTTCTTCCCTTTTGTGTTTTATGGTTTATCGTTTAATAGTATTTATAATAAGATGGAGGGATGAGCAAATTCTGATTGAGGTGACCCGAACTTGGCGGGGCAAGTTATTGAATTTGTACCACGTTAGGTTAACCATTCTTTTACATGTGCTTCCTTCCTCTTTACCTTGAGGCAATGATGATAAGCATTATTAAATGATGAACCATACGACTCCATTTGGGGTTCCTTCTAATGGATATGTTGTTGTTCCTTCTAATGGTTTGTTGCTTCTATAAGTTGAATGGTCCGAGATACGGTGTTCTTCCAGAGTGCTTTAATGTCGGTGTTTGCCGACACAATTATTCTCAACTTAGTTTCTCTCAAGCAACTTATTTGTGCTTGGGTACTTCTGTAATTAGATGGTATGCGGTTGTTCATATCTGATTATAGCGTTTTAGAAACGGATAAGTTACTTAGAGTCTTGTTCTTTATGTATGACCAATGATGTCGTGTGGTACATTGTTTGAATATATTTAAAGTAAGATGGAAGTATGGAAAATTCAAAGTCGAAAGTGGCTTGGATGGTTGTGTGGTAAATGTGGTGATACTCGTGTTTGTTAAGTGGGTTTGTGATAAGGTTGATAAAAGTAAGGTCCTACATACTACTTGCAAATCGAAAACCTTTGTAAGCAAATTTGTAGTTGAGGTAATCCAGAACTTGTAGAGCAAATCAATGGATTTGTAGCCACGGTGGGTTAACCTTTTGTAGCCATGACCCCGTTGTCATATTTATTTTCATAATGCTTTGTTATGCGAACCCATTGATGTAAATTTTAGAGTGTGTCAAATTTATCCGTATGCCACACATTTACGAATCTTGGGGTAAATAAGACTTCGATATGGTTATGTTATGTGGGTTGGTTTTTGTAGGTGGAATATGATGGATGAAAGTAACTAGTATCTTGGCGGGGCATCACGAATAAATTTGTGTTTATAGCCACGGAAACATAGCGTATCCTTTTATCCGGTTACATACCCATTCTAAAAGGCTGTGATGATTTCTGTAATCTAAGACCAATGAATTGTGTCTTGGAAAATCTTAACATAAGTTGGCGCAACAATAAATGAATTGCAAAGTTCGAATACTTGCTTTGCAACTATGTTTGTTTTCAGCCATTACGGAATAGAAACAACTTTGTGAATTGCACAATATATACATGTCTGAGCCCAGTTATTTATTTCAACTTTTTTGTCACTTGATGTCTTTTATCTCATATATCCTAGCTTGCAGTGACGATGTTCACTATTTATGGAATACCATCTACATCTATTCTATGGACAAACCTTCAATCATCAAAAAATGATAAAGCAACAATGATGGATGAACAAACACCAAGGCAAGTACTACTATGTTTCCTTGGTGTCTTTTCATCCATCATTAATGCTTTGTTATTGTGCATGTCAAGAACAGTTCGGATGTTCATCTACCGTATTCTCAGCCCTAAGCATTTGACATGCTACTACACATCTGTAACAGAAAATGGATAGGTATTATTTGAATTTGTGATGCCATATTTGTATATCCAGCTCATGTATTTGTATATTTATAATTATGATTTCTTAAATTTACTGGCTTAATCCAATATGCTAGCCAAGTCTACTCAATTATTTTCCAACGGAGTTTTCATATTCAACAACCTGATTGCATGGTATGGGCACAAGTTAAATATCAAAAATAGATGCAATATCAAAGACGGATGTACGGCGACTAAGCCCGACTATTACCAAGTTCACATGCTCTGTGTATCCATCTTTGATACTTTGTCAATATCTTTGTCGTACCCGATCTGTACACTCAGCCAACTAAGTACATTATACTTCAAGTCAGATCATGACTGAATGTTGGTAAGTTGCCATATACATACTTTGTGTGCCTACATTTCGTTAGCATTTTCTTATCATACTTAATAATACAATGTTCTCTCCATTTACTGTGGTTGCACACTGTGGTTTGACCACTATATGCGATACTTGAGATGTTCGTACACTTTCTTATTCTTTATCTAGCACTTGGAAATTGGTCATATTCTAAAATTTATATTGTTCGGGTATGTTACCATTTTTCTTTCCTTTTTACTTGCCTACCGGACCATGATTATTTATTGGGCCAACATAACTGCCGAGACACAAGTGAAAATTTCACCTATTGGTATCTCAGGTGTCTTGATACGCTTACACAGTAGCTCGGGGTCAAAGGAACTTCTTTTCATCGAGCAGTTTTCAACACCCTAGGCAAAGAACCTAATCGTTGTAGTGTAGTATTAGGGTAAGCCACGGGTATTGATATCGTTCTCTGGGAATAGGAATGCTAGTAAGAAGTTACTACGCTAAGGTTGGGGTTGAGGAAGATTATTTTTATCTTTTTATATTTTTAGGAAATGGAAAGGTACGAATCTCGGGTCCGGATTTGGGGTTTTGGTATTTCTATCGATTACTCTACTTATCTAATTATCTAATTAACTAAGATGGGGTAGTCTATGTCTATTGTTGTGTGCTCGTATGATGATTAAAATGTGTTTACTTAGGTTTTATAACTCCTAGTTATCTCCTATTGATGGTTGAATTGTCATGTCCTTATTCTTAACGCATTGTGTTTCTAAGGTCGTAGGGTATCGTTTATCCCTAACTCTTTGAAGCTACCAAAGGTTAATGACTACAAAATCTCTAGGATTCATAAACTTAACACTAAGGTATTCTTTGGATGTTTAGCCTACAATAACTCTAGGTGATTATAAACTAAGGTTCAACAAAGATTAATCAAGCATTAATAACACAACGAATGACCTATCGCAATACTAGGTCAATCACAATTAAGATAAGAGACAACCAATCAATATTCAATAACTAAGTTTCATATTACCTAAGCAAACACACAAGTAAATTAGCCGGACATGGAGAACATGCAAGCATACACACAATCAATTGAAGACATAATTGAATTAATGAAGTAAAACACTTATCTTGATGTAAAATAGGGTATGGAACCCTAAAATACTGTACAAGACAACCTTGGTTCGGTTTAGGTTTTTACTCCACAAAACTACCTCTTTAAAAATTGAAAAATTCGGATTCTATATATAGTGTTACAAACTGCGACGACGTCACTCTTTAATTGTGACGCCGTCGGGTCGCCGTCATTAGGTTTTCGTCTTGGCCACATTATCATTGTGACGGCAAATTATGCCCGTCGCCGTCGCCTTGCCTCGGCGCCGTCGGATCAAATCTAGGCCGTCTGAGTGCGGCCTACTCTTTTGAAACACGATGCCGTCACTTGTAAATAGGCAATTTGGCTCTTGAGTCGTCACAAAACACATTCGACGGGCGTCCACAAATAGAACCTAACGCCGTCCCTTCGGTTCCAAGACACGAGTGTCTCGATTCTTGACTTTGGCCATTTTCTTCAGATATTCGCGCCTTTTGTCCGAATAAGTGTCATTCCAACAATTTGTCTTCAAGAGACCTAAAAGTGAAAAGGAACGAAATTAAGTAGTAACGGATACAAAAGTGATCAATTAAGGCTTAAATGACCCTCAAAAGGTACCTTTTAAATCCTTATCAAATTTTCCTACACTTGGTATTTGCTTGTCCTCAAGCAAATGTGCTTTAGCTAATTGATTTATAAGTTAGGGGTCATGAAGCATTAGTTTAGAACGATCCACAACACATATAAGCCCATAAAAGTCATAACAAGCACGGAAATTACATAGTAGCACCTCACATGGGGTGTTTGGATACTCACATCTCTCGGTGTATATGAAATATAACAAGTTGGAAATGGAAGATAAATACTCATTAACCGGTCCTAGTACATAGATTACCATAAGCTTGAGACTAAATCAAACCTCCATTGCTTTGGCGTAAGCACCTAGGAAAGACTATCCAAGAGGTCTTTTAAAGGGTTGTAACGTTAGGCTTACGGTGAGGAAAACAAAGGGTTTGGTGGGATAGGCGATTTAGTGGTGGTAAGTCAAAAATCTTTATGTTAGAAGCATGCGAAGAATGGCGTTGCTAAGCCAAGACTCGACACTCTAAACTCTAGATAACCCAAATAAACAAACGTAAATTTAAAGATAGATGTAGGATGGTAGCCCGTATGTTTTTTTTTTTTTTTTTCAACACTCTATTTTTTTTTTTTCTTTTTTTTCTATTTTTTTCGATTTTCTTTTCATACACTTTTACTCTACCATCCTCTACGATAACATCAAAATGATAGAGATTTATAGGCACATCCCTACACTTGAGTTTTTATTACTTTAATACTAATTTGACCCAAATTGAAAAGATCAAAACACTTGGAGTACATTATTACGCAAATAAAGGAATTTGAATTTAACGTTCCCTTCCGTCATTTCATAAAATTTAACTTTTCCCATGAGTCCCAATCGTCCCAAAGCTGTGTACAAAGGATATGACTCGACTTAGCAACTTATGCAAGCAACTAGATAATTGAACTAAGGGTTTAGTGTGATAACAATAATGCACTAAAAGTGAGTGCATACAAGGTAGGCTAAGGAGATTTGGGTGTACATTTGGGGTGGATTGTAAACAATGCTCTTCATTGACATTCCAGAAAACCGAAACATCACGAGAACCGCAAAAAGGATAGGCTCTGAGGGGTTAACTAGGGGTATCGTGTACTAAAGATGAGTACAACGCAAGGGTGTGGGGGAATTACTCAACCGATGTGGAAGAAGTAATTATATTACAGGTATCAAACAAGGGTTATCCTAATGCCTCTTATCATTTAGTTATTCCTAACTACACAAGTGTAGTCTTACTAGCGATCTCGGAATGCATCACAAAACAAGTTCTAGAATCTATTATACTACCAGTTCACACTCGAAGCATTAAAGTGGAATGCTTTAATTCCTACAAATCTAAGGGCGATCCTCACATTTTAGGTGGAATTTAAGTGATAAAGGGTTCTTGTGCTAGTCATATAACTTCCTATCCATGAGATGCTTTATTAAGACTAATGGCCCACCCTACATGTCATGAAAAATTTAAAATTTGGTGCCAAAATTACCCTAACCGATATTTCTCATGGTTTATTACACACATGAAATTGGACAAAGCAAATAATCAAGGATAAGCATAGTTTCAAAGTTTCCGTTTATTTTCCTCCCACACTTAAACCGAACATTGTCCCAATGTTCCCGAAATATCAAAGTTATGATAATGGAAGGTAATAAACAAAGAAACTAGTACTCCCGATTAGCTCGGTAGGATCCGTGTGAAGTGGTGGTTACATCTTTCTTCAAGAATGTTTGCATGAAAGCTCCTTCTCATATTATGTATCTTCTTCTTGATAAATTAAACTTTGAACACTTGAAGAAAACAAAGCGAAACCTTCGCGTAAAATCAACGGTAACAATATATATAAGACTCTACTAAACTAGGATATAATGCTCGTGGAATGGATGTTTCTGATTTTACGGAAAATTAAGACCTAAACTAGGATATAATAAAATTGTTTCAGCTCCTCTTGACGCCGTCGATTACGATCATGACGCCAGTTATCCTGACAGAACTCGGTGCGATTTTTTCGGAAAAAATTCGGAACATTTTATCTTTAAAACTGGAAAAATTTCCGCAAAACATCAATTATGACTCGATACAAGCATTTGAATCTAACAAACACACATGTATATCTTTTCAATAATCGTAATTCTCATGTTCACGTTCTTTTAAAAACGTGTGTAATCTTTCCTACACTTATTCCTTTTGTAAAATACCTTTATATGTAATTAAGACGAGGTTAAAGACAAAATAAAGCATTTTCACAAATTCAAACATGAGAACATACAATAATGAAAAGATATATGACACACAAATAAAATGATGTAAGCTATTGAATTTCACATACACATCAAATCATGTTGATATGGGGCGTACACTTAAGGTTTTAGAGAGAGAAAGTTTAGAGGTTTAGGGAACTTAGAGAGAGAAAGAAAAATCTTATTATGAGCTCCAACCCTCTACTGTGACAACCCGTAATTTCAGGTCATTTTACAAATTTACTATTCATCTCGGGAATTTACTATTCATCATTTTACTATTCATCATTTTTAATGTCGATTTAATATTCTGAGAGTGTATTTCAAAATTTTACTATTCACGAAACACTATTCATTCCCGGAGAAAATCACTATTCATGATTCACTATTCATCATTTTTAGTAAACTAGGTTTACGGGTATCAAATCAGCAGAACCGTAATGGTTTAGTTGCTAATTCATGAAACATCATTGAGGACATTTCATATAGACTAGAATTAGTCTACATATCATTAGTAACGTCATCATCATATTAGGTCATGCATGGTTTTGCATATTTCATTAAACGTTTATTTTCCTATTAAATAAACGCTATCGCGTAATCATTTATTTTGAATAATTGATCCAACACTTCCAAAAATAATCCTAATGTATTTTTATACTCAATTTAAGACTATAAAAATTATATTATTAGTTTACCTGAAGTTTTCAATTTATTTTGTATATAAATTGTCATGTATAAATATTTACGACGGTTTTCGTATATGCAACTCGATAATTATTATTTCACTCAATTCTTGTAAGAAATGTATTTTTATAATTTTTACGACTTCGATATGTTCTATTTTTCTTCGTTAAAATTTATTTTTAGTTACGCTACACTAAACACCTATTTATACCTACAAACTACACATTATACACAACAAATAATACACTTAATCATCAAAACTACCCAACTCTTGCCCAAATTAACCCATGGCCGGCCACCTTACCCCCGCCCCCTAGTCATCTTTTCTTACAAATATCTTAACTAAAATGACACCTCTTCATAATTTACTAGATATTATGCCATATACAAGAATACCAATTATTTGAAACACATAGTTACACATACATTCAAGGTGAAAACCACAAAAATTCTCTCCTCTCCTTTGGGTAGAACCGGCCATCTCAAGAAACCAAGAAGAAATCAAAGATTTTTCATGATCAAGTGTTTATCAAACTCATTTAGTAATCTATTTCAAGGTTTTGAAATAAAAACCTAAAAACTCTTAAATCATTCAAGTAAGCATTTCATGATCTTCATAACTCTTTCGTATTCATATTTATGTTATTTCATCATTTTTGCAAGAAAACATGCAAGTTACATGTGAATCTATACCACTTTTAATGTTTTTAGTACTTATAATTAGTATATATCATCCTATAATTAATCCCTTGAAACATATCATTTTTGATGATGTTTAGGAACTCATGACACCCTAAGAAGGTGTATGGTAGGTTTAGAATAGCTCTGGTGTTGATTTGAAGTGATTGAAACGAGTATTACGCTAGAAAAACCATTTTCGACAACTTTATATTGAGGTCTGTTGGTTTTTGTGAAATCTGGAAATTTCGACAGTTTATAAAATATTTTGGGCTAGAAATTCAGAAAATATACTTTAAAACGAAACCGTGGTCGCTTGAGCGGGTTAAAGCGGACTTATAACGAAGAAATTATGCTATTTTCAAGTTTAACATTTAAAACTATATTTTTCGGGAAAATCAGCATGTTGTCCAGATTTTAAGGGTAAAAATGAGTCTTAAGCGTTATCTAAATGAGTCGATTTGTCAAAATATATTAGTATACTTTAACACAAAGCTAAGGACATATAAAACGTGAAAACGGACTTATAACGACTAAATTACACGTGTTTAAATGAGGTTAACGTAACTATTTTATATAAGTATAAACACTTATATATATTTTCTAATAGCCAAACTAGTTGTCGCTAGTGACCATGTTGAGAGTCGTTTTCAACATCGATAGAATACTTTTTAGAAAACGATGTCTTCTAGTAAAAGTGAGATCACCTAGCCTATTTTCCAAAATGTTCAACCGTTCGTCAAACGGAGTTGTAACGAATAAAATGCGGTCACTCAAACTTTGCGAAAACTACCTTTAAACAATATTTTTAGTCCAAGTACCTTACTTCACCTATGTTTTTCTCCATGATCGAGACCTCTATGATAAAATTTAAAAGCTAAGACTTTGAGATAATGTTACAAGCTTTCCAAAACCATTGAGTTTGTTTCCTAACACTTGATATTCACTATTTTACGACTAGCTTTTCGAGGCCATTTAGTCACTTTCGGAATTGTCAAAGTGTATTGTTTCTGACGAAAAACTATAATTTCTTGATAAATCACTAAACGACTATCGAGGATGTTGTTTCAACGTAAGTACTTGTAAAGTATTTTATAACATGACGAGATGTCATAAACATATATTTCGACGATAAACTTCATTTTCAAAAATGTACAAGTGGTATATATATCATGTGAATTTGCATGTACGACATTGTTTCATGACTTACATTAGAACATATCATTCATACTAGGTTGCAGTTAGAGATTGCACCTCATTTCAGTGTACTCACTTTTGTCTTCATAATCATTGCATCAGGTGAGTTTCATAGCCCCTACTTTTATACGTTTTGAATTACTTTTGGGGGAGATACATGCTCAACTATTTTCATATACTTTCACTAGTACTCTAAACTATTAAGGATTATCGTGAGTTCCATAGCCCCATTTTCAATTGTTTTAATGCTTTTATTAAACTCTTTGGGGGAGATACATGCTCAACAACTTTTATGACATTCATGACTATTTGCAAACTATATGTTTATCTGAACTGAATGTTTAGTCATACGAAGTAACATTATTGCCATGATTAGAGTTTCTATATCATAAATCATTGAGTTGACTGACTTGGTATGATCACGGTCTAATGGTCTTGGTATAATCATTGAACTAGCGGTCTTGGTATAATCATTGAACTAGCGGTCTTGGTATAATCATTAAACTAGCGGTCTTGGTATAATCATTGGACTAACGGTCTTGGTATAATCATTGGACTAGTGGTCTTGGTATAATCATTGAACTAGCGGTCTTGGTATAATATTCATGTACTAACGGTCTTGGTACAATCATGAACTAATGGTCGTGGAACTATTTGAAACAACACTCATATGTGTTATATCAATTGAATATTGATACATTAAGTAATGTACTATTATGTGGATTCATTTGACGAAGTGTGTTTGAACATAAACTATACATATTTTGGCAATGGGTTGTAAACACACAGGTTGCAAGTTTTGTATGGGCGGAACTTGGAACTGAGTGGATTTGCAATGCCTTTGCTGCATGAACATTCTTTCAAGGTTTTTTATGACAACACAAACTCTATGAACTCACTCAACCTTTGTGTTGATACTTTTTAGCAAGTTTTATCTCAGGTAACTAAGGCATACACTTCATGGCATGCATGTGGACTTATCATAGAGTCGTGGTGACAACGCGTCTCACATGGGAATTTATGCACTTTAAAAACATCGTTTGGCTTGTATCAAACTTATTTCCGCACATGATGACTTTCATTTGGGACCTATCTTTTGTAAACTCTGAATATTTTATTAAATCAAACGATGTGTTTTCCAAACGACACTTTAGGTCATTCGATATAACTGTAACTTTGATGCTATGACAGTCATCCCCCAGGTATTCCATTCCGCTGCAAAACAGGTAATTTGGGGGTGTGACATCTACCTTGGTAGGTAGAGGGTATTTATAGTACCTTACACAAAACGCCACCTACGGGCTGTGGATAAGGCATACAATGGGTAAAGACCTGTCCGTCCTCCACGGTGTTACTTAACTAAATACTAACTAACATTAAATAACTACGACTATGAGCTTTCTAATGATTACATATACTTGAGGTGACCGACACAATAACCGGATTTTATAAATCCTAACAATCTCCCTAAGGAGGTCACCTCAAATTACATAGAGTACAAACATATATTACATTAAGATTGTTCTTGGATTCTTGTTTAAGTTCATTGCTCTGAAGCTCGTAGTCTTTGATTCTTCATGTTTTGCATGTTTGGTTAATTCAGTGGAGGTCTTTAAGCGATCCACATGATGATGAGTTTTGAGCCAACTTTGAGATCATCGACTTTCATAAATCTCGACTCTTCCTTTGTAGTGTTGACATTATGTGATGTTGTGACATTGGACCGACATGCTCACATTCGGGATCATGATTTCTTCTCATCGAGTAGCGGAAGCTTTAGTTGATTCATGATATTTGCGGCGTAGCGAAGCATGGAGTGAGAATATCGTAGTCGTGAGATGCATTTATCATGATTTCTTTAGAGATGAATGTGTTGTGTGAGCATGCGAATATGGATTGACTTCTCAATTCTAATCATTTCTTGGCGTTGGGTGTACCGCATACAACGATTAGCAATAAAGCGCCACGAAAAGTATCTTTGATCACTTCGTTGAATTAAGGTACACGGCTCATGGTTCCCGTTGATCGGTACAAATCACCGCCGATCGGTATAATCTCGAAGAATCTCCTTGACAGGGTTTCGCAGTTTCTGCAGTTCTCAAACCGAAGCGTCTCAAAGAAGACAACACGGAGTGAGTGAACCAAATAATTGGGATTCATCGATTGATGAAAAGAGATTTGAAAACAATCGTGTACTTCTCAATATAAAGTGTTTTTGCAATACAACGAAGGTTTTAAGGAAAATCAATTTTCAATCATAAACACCTTTTATTTTGAAATATTAATACACAGTCGATATGCTAAAGAAAAGGATTTTAAGCACAACGACCGGTTTTTCAAAGGTATCCGTCAATCCATAACCTGAACCGAGTTGATTCATAATTTTAGAATCGCCTATTGTTTCTATTCAATTGTCACATGGTTGATCTATTGGATTGATCTCACATGCCACCTCTGAAGAGCTTGTTTGATGTTGGCTCTAGAAGGCTTTTCATCTTCATTATGAATATGTTTGCATATCACTCGGATGTTCGGCAATACAACAAGGATAATCGTGGGACTCTTAAATATATTCTCTCTTTCCACATTGTGTGAAACAGAGTCTTCATTGATGATGTCCTAATGAGATTTATTGATGATCTCGTGGCTCTAGACTCAATAGTGCACATTTGGTTCCTATGCGGAGACTAGGAGAGGGTCTCCTTCTTCAATATCAACAATCTCTAAGAGAAAGTCGATAGATAATGTAGGTTCCCGTGAGAATGAAACAAGTCCTTTTAAGAGGAACTTGAGTAGCTCGGAAGTTGTAGTGCGGTCGTCATCGGATCCATGACGTCTTGTCTTCAATCTTGTGTTACCTTAGTAACCACCGAGCATATGTATTGAACCCGGTTTACGCCCTATGGTTGAATTAATGGAGGGCTATTTATTTTCACCCTTTCACATTCATTTCTTTTCATTCTTCAACCCTTCAAGGCTTACCGAGACTTCATAACTAGAACGTTGTTGGGTTTATTCCAGTTTAGCTTCTGTCTCGATCCGCACTCTTCCCATTTCTCACTTTTCTCCTTTTTCATCATACCTAAGGACTTCTACACTATCTAGTGGATTGTCTCGGTAGATCCTCGAGCTCTGGCGGGATCGTGGGAACGAATACCTAACCTAACCATCCTTATATCTACATACATAAAGTAAATTTGGTGGGTCTTTTTGGTATTGTTCTTACGCCATTGGAACCAATTGAAAACCATTTGAAAATTAATCCAGGTACTTGTGATATATTATCAAAGCATTTTGTACCTGAATTGTTTTGATATTTTAGAAAAAGCTCCCCCTCAACATGTGCATCGTATATTTGAAATCGTTTTGGCACATGGAGGCAAGAGGAAGAATTCACTTCTTTGATTAACATTTTCTAAAAATATCTACATCACTTTCCCGATCAAAATTAGTATTTTTCATACTTAGTTAAAGATATTTTTGGGAAAGGATGTGGTTTTCAAAAAGTTGCTCCCCCTCAATATGTGCATCGAGATTCGAAAGTGTTTTGCACATATTAGGAAAACATGCACTTAGAGACAAATCAATCACGTTTCAATCCTTTTGGTTTGATCGGATGCTCCCCATTAACATGTGCATGGAAAATTTGAAATCGTTTGGCACATGTTGGGAGGAGAGCATGCTAATCACTCACAAACCATTTGTCGAATTATCAGTTTAAATCCAAATTTAAATCACAAATTCTCCCCGATCACAATTTTCAAGTCATTTGAGATTTGTGATCTCTATAGATTTAAATTGTCTTTTTGAAAGCTTTTGAGGGGAATTGTGACTTGCTTATGAAAACATTTAATCGATAAAGATCAAATCTGTGACTTTAAACTCCAACGATTAAACATGCTTGAGTATCTTTTGAAAACATGACATTAGCCTCGGTCCGAACCAATTGTATGACAAATAACCTTTTGATTTAATCGAAATCATTCTCCCCTCAATCAATGACATAAGTTGTTGATTGAGATAGAGATTTTGACAAATGTCAAGTCCGGATGAATTTCAAAATTGTGTCCGAGTTATTTTCAAAGCTATTTAGTTTTCATTAGATAACAAACATTTTTCGAAGAATTTATAGAAGGAAAAATATTTGTGAAGGAAACATTTATCTTTTAGTGACAAGCGTTTGTTTCTAGAATCGAGCATGAGATTTGAAACTTGAGATAAAGCATGGCTCTGTTCGTTCTTTTAAAATGGGGTGCGATCGAAATGACTATAAACCTTTTGTTTTCATTCTCTCAATATATATATATATATATATATATATATATATATATATTTTAAACAAATTATGTACATTCGAACTTCATCTAAAGACCCGTGTCACTCTTTGAATGACAACACAAAGACCGTAGATGAAATCGAATAAAAGAGAAGATGGAATAAATGAGTAGATTTTTCTTTTTTTTATGGATTTTTGAAATTTTATATTTTCTATTTTCTTTTTGTGGGTTTTATAATTTTGTATTTTGATTTTGAATAAATATTTACAAGAGATGGATGAAGAAAACTTTTACTCCTCGTCTTCCCTCTTGAAGACGTTTGAGTGTTCCGTTTGTAGACTCTTTAGACCAAGTCATGGAAGGATAAACTCAAAACGCGTTCTCTAGGAAGAGCTTTGGTGAATATGTACATAATCGATATTCGGTCCTCACAAAATATGGTTCCACCACACCGTTCTCCACTTGTTCCTCGATGAAATGATGTCGAATGTCGATATGCTTTGCTCATGAATGTTGAACGTTGTTGCATGAGAGAGCAATGGCACTCTTGTTATCACAATACATATGGATTTTGTTGAATTCAAAGCCATAGTCGACATAATGGGATCTCATCCATAGGATTTGAGCACAACAAGATGACATGGCTATGTATTCTGCCTCCGTAGAGGATATAGAAGTACTCATTTGTTTCTTTGAAGACCAACTCACAAGCTTATCACCCAAAACCGAGCACCTCGGATGTACTTCGACGTGTATCTTGACACCTGCATGGTCAAGATCGCATAGGTACATTAGTGACATACCGGTGTCCTTCGCACCAAAGTCCCATGTTGATGGTTCCTTGGAGATACCGAAGACCCGTTTAACCGCTTCAAGGTGCCTTTTGGTAGGCTTAGCTTGGTATCTAGCACACATGCATACAAATGATGAATGTCTCGGTCTCATCGGCGATGGAGGTACATCGTGGACCCAATCATACTACGATATTTAGTTTGGTCAACCATGATCCCCGAGAGGTCCTCATCGGCTTTAGTACTCTCCACCATGGAAGTGTCAATAGGGTCACAAGAATCAAATCAAATTTCTTTAAAATTTCATTAGCATATTGATTGATTGATAAAAATGCCTCGGGACTTTGTGAAATTTGTAATCCCAAGAAAATGACATTTGCCCCATCATTGACATTTGAAATTTGGAGCCCATCTCCTTAAAAACGGCCACATTCATTGGGGTCGATCGAGGCAAAATAATATCATCAACATAGATTTGAACGTGAATTAAGTGTTTGCACGACTTTTTGGTGAACAATGTCGGATCAACTGCTCCTTTCTTTGAATCCATTAGATAGAAGAAACCTTGATAGCGTATCGTACCATGCCCTGGAGCTTGCTTCAAACCATAAAGGGCCTTATTCAAGCGATAGACATGAGTAGGATGTTCGGATTCACAAAACCTTGAGTTGGTGACGATACGACTTCTTTAAGATATCCGTTAAGAAAGGCCGTCTTTACATCCATCGATAGACTACCATGTTCTTACTTGCGTTAGCTAGGAAGATTCGATTGCCTCGATACGTGCAACCGGAGCAAATGATTCTTCAAAGTTAATACCCTCCTCTTGACGGTATCCTTTTGCAACCAATCGAGCCTTGTTCTTTAACACATCACCATGCTCATCAAGTTTAACTTTGAAGATCCTCTTTAGAGCAATGATCATAGCACGGTCGGGAGCAGTACTAATTCCATACATCTAGTCGATCGAACTCATGAATTTCTTCTTGCATGGCATTGAACCAAATTGTCTTCATTCATGGCGCTTTAACGTCTTTTGGTTCGACCTTGGATAGTACGGAGTTGAAGAAGCACCATAAGGCATCGCTTGCAAGTTGTTTACGGTGGATCTTGGATTTGAGAAGGGTTTCAATGTTGTTGTCTAATAGATGGTCATGTATCCATTTTCTAAGGTGTTCGTGTGGTTGTTGTTGAGGAACCGAAGTAGCGAGTTTGGATCTCGATGAAGATGGTTACGAAGTTGGTTCAGAGCAAATATGTTCTCAAATGGAGCATCTTCGGAGTAGCAAGGGTTATCTCCATCATAGGTGCCAAGAACATTTCCATGATGTACACTTGATGATTGAGGATTTGATGATGAGGATGAGTGATCTGCAGAGGCGCTTCTTGACTCAATGACATAGAAACCGGGGGTTATCTACATTGACCGGGTTAGGGCAGCCTCTATTGATGGATTTGGTGATCATTAGCAATAGGCTCATAGTGTTCATCAAACATTGGATCAAACAATTTCTTCAAATCATCTTCCGAAGGGGTACATATGGAGTTGCCGGTGAGGGATTTTGTACAAGAGAAGAACTAATGAGACTACTTAATGAAGGTTGTGATGCGGGTCCAGAACTTGATTGTCCTGGAGCCATTTTCCCAGACAGCTCATCGAACGTGACGTGAATAGTTTCCATGATTTCTCGAGTTCTTTTGTTGTAGATTCGGTAACCCTTCTTGTTTGATGCATAACCTACAAAAACACCAATGTCCGCCTTAGCTCTTAATTTACCTAAATCATGACCGTCATTCGTTTGATAGCACAAAGCACCAAATACACGAAGGTAGGAGAGATCAGGTTTTCGTTTATGAACAAGTTCGTATGGAGTTTTTCCATGAGTGGTGTGTATAAGGGAACGATTTTGGGTGTAGCAAGCGAAGGCAATGGCTTGACCAAAAGAAACATTGGAACCTTTGAGTAAATTAGCATAGTTCTTGCAGCTTCAACAAGGGTCCGATTTCGTCTTTCAACTACACCGTTCTGTTGAGGCGTGCGTGGAACACTTCTTTGATGACTGATTCTAATGCTTTCATAAAATTGACTTAGGTCTTTGTTAACAAACTCAATGCCATTGTTTGTTCGAATAATTCTAACAGCCTTGTTAAGTCGAACCTGCAGCTGTTTGATAAGTTTGATGATAACATCTGAAGTTTCATCCTTTGTCCTCAAAAACTTAACCCAAGTAAATCGAGAGTAGTCATCAACAACGACTAATACATATTTCTTCCCATTTATTATTTGCACTCTCATAGGTCCGCACAAATCCATATGAAGAGTATGAAGAACTTCTATAACTGAGTTTGCGTGTTTGGGTTTGTGGGCATATTTCCTCGCTTTACCTAATTGGCATCTTGAACAAAGATGATCTTTTCATACTTTAACTGGGTAAGCCTCTTACAAGGTCCTTTCTCGAAAGATCATTAATGGTGTCAAGTTCAAGTGATTGAGACGACGGTGCCATAACCATGACTTTGTTTTCAAGCCTTTGACAACAAGCGGTTGTAGAAGACTTCATCATGTCTTCGATAGAGATGGTGTATAGGTTTGAACCACGTGTTCCTCTTAAAAGTTCCACACCATCAAGTTCTCTAACGAAACAAGTATGTTTTCTAAATGCCACCTCTAGATCGAAATCACAGAATTGACCAACAAAAAACAGGTTATGACCAAGACCTTCAACATAATATACCCTGGAGATTACACTATCACCAACAACATAATCTCCATAACCTATAATTGCACCAAAATGATCATTCCCGAATCTAACAGTCCCAATAAATTTACTCACGAAGTTCATGAGCATGAGCGGTCTCCAAATATATGCTTGGAGCAAATGAGTCCAAGTACCACAAAATGATTTGAACGACCAGAATTGAACACGAGAAAAATGGATAATCGGATAATTGGGATCCCATGCAAGAATAGGTTCCATTTGGTTAGTAATGATGATTGGAACACCCACATCGGATGCGTAATCAATGGAATCATTTGGGATAGATGCGGTGCTAGTATGATTAGACCTATTCAAAGTATGTTCACTTCTTAAAGGAATAGTTCTACCGGTAGGCATCCATTTCTAATGGGCATTGACTTAGATAATTTAGGGCACACCTCATTAAATTTGCGGCGATGGGTATCCACTTGATAACCTATATTACTAAATTTTCTTCCGTGGGTTTCAATGTTTTCTAACCTTCTTCCACCATTGCTTTCTAGCCTTCATAACTTGATTGTTGGCATTAATGATTTTAGCTGGTATTTAACATTAATCAAATCATTCACACCACATACATGATTAGTAATGAAACCAAGCAATCATCATTACATGTTTTGCCAAAAGTAGCGTAATTCGTATTAATTACAAAGATGCTTAGAGCTAACACTAGAATCAACACGATTCATTTTATTCAACATAGTTTCATTCTTCCTAAGGTGATCTTCTCTCTTCCACTGAACATTCCTAGCTTGCAAGGTCCTATCATTATTTGTGTTGCCTTGAGGATTTGACCCCGCTTTTGGTGTCACTTTTACTCTGTAGAGGAATGGGAACATTAGTTGGTTTTGCTACTTTTGCATTTCGGTTTAGAAGCATGGGATCTGAACTACTTATAGGCACATCAAAGCTCGCATGCTTGACTTTTGGCATAGAGTAGGTTGCATACTTAGCACTAGGCATAGAACAAGGAATCACAGCTTTATCTTTCTCACATAAGGATTTGGGACATGTTGCTCTTAAACATTCTAACAGCTCTTGAGATCGTTTGGCATATATGGAAGCATACCTAATTTCACTATCAAGTGGCTTATTTATGAGATCCTCTTCTACAATCTCACGGAGATATTCTAGACTATCCTTAAGGTGACATAAATAGTTATGAAACACAAGTTCGCTATTTCTAAGATGAGGAGGAATGTATTTAACAGTCACAATATATTTAGAGTCTGCAGATGCGTTTAATGCAACATTTTCATTAAAGACAAGTGACATTTTCCCTTTTACGACTCTTCAGATTCTCAATTTCCTTTTATATGAAGTTATTTTTTCATTGTTCTTGTCATGAGTGATTTTCATTGAATCGTATAACTCTTTGAAGTGTCTTTTGACCGTCTCATTTTCTTCTAGAAAACTCTCATTTTCTTGTTGTAATACGTTAATGATATTTTTAAGATGAAAGTTTTGAGAAAATTGAGAATCTAAAGGAGGAGGCATTTGGGGAGCCAATACATTGTTCTTTTCACCCTTTAATTGTGAAATTTGGGTTTATAACTTTCGATCGTGTTACGGTGAGCTTGAATCTGTTCACACGTTTGTTTATTTCAAAAGCGATCAAACTACGGAACATCCGAGGATATCTTGATGTTTGAGGTTTTAACACTTTCTTTGAGATGTTGATATTTTAGTTGCAAATTAAAATGATCAACTTCCGCTTAGAAAAATGTTTTACCAAATTATCGTGATCATCCCGGTCAATTTTCTCACTTAGTTTTGAGTTTTGTTTTCAAGCAATGACACGATCATGGGAAACTTTCAAAGCAACAGATATTTCATGAAATTGCGAGCGATAATAGAATACTTAGTAACAGTTTAAAACACATCTTGAGCAAGACAACTCAAATCAAGTTCTCATTTAAGATATGCGATTCTTTCTTTCAATTTCATTATATTTAAGTTCCCGTTCATAATTATTGACCTCAACTATCATTGCATCAAATTCTTTTTCCATCCCTTTAATCTCTGAGTCTATCCCCTTTTGAAGACTCTCAAATTGATTTTTTAATTATTTGAAGAAAGGCATGACTTTAGTTAAATAGCATTCTTTAGTTTGCTTAAAACCCCTCTCTCCTTCAGTTATCCCTGTAGGTGTGATTATTTTCTTATATGTCTTCTCAAAATCAACGAATAGTTGATAAATAACATACATGCTGATTAAGGTTTTACTCTTAGTGGGAAGGGTTCTAGGAACTAAATGCATTGGTGTATTCGAGAGGATACACGGTAGATGGAGGCATTTTCCTAAGGGGTGGTTGTTTCAACAAGTACATTTACGTTTGCATATCTATGTCCTTTTTCAAAAACTTGTTACGGGGTTTATTGAGTTTGAGGCTTAAACATGTTCAGGAAATCCAATTTTCTTTAGTGTAATCATAGGGTTTGATCGTTATGTTTTCTTTCTACACTCGTGATCTTTTAGCTTCATATCCATTTTCTCCCTAGAGGCATCTTCTAATTTTCTATCCTCTTCGTGCTTCCAATACACGATGGTGTTTGCCTAGGCTTGAGGATCTCATTACCATCATATACAATCATATGGAAAGCTTTAGCCTTTTACAAGACTCGGGATTCGCTCCTCTACTAGGGGAATACTATGCTTATAGCTTAATACTGTGTGTAGTGATCATGTGAGCATCAATGGTATTCCCTTATGCGTACAACTTATTTTCAATCTTGTTTTCAAAGTTTTCAGGTTGGAAAAATCGGTTAAAAGTTTTGATTCCTTAGCATTAAATTCTGTTTAAGCACTTTAACATTTTCTCAAGTTCTTGCTTTTGTATGAGCTTTATTTAGTTTGTCTTTAAGGAATCTAGCTCTTTTAATATTTCTTCCTAAAATTACTTTTCTAATAATTATACGCATTTGGTCATCCATTTCACGCTCACGGGTAGTTAGGTCAAACTTAGCACGTTGTTCATAAATGGCAACTTGTTCTTTATAGGCATTCGATTCGGAGATAACAGAATCATCGAGAGCACATGCGGTGTATTCATAAAAACATAGTCATCATTGATCGCGGCGGATGCATCACTCAAGCGATCTCACTTTCACTTTGTATCACATATTGATCATATGGGACAATATTACTATTACCCACATTATCTATATCCGATTCATTAGTTTCATGTGATTGTGCCGTTATGTATCTTTGCTCATCAACTTCATCGTATAGTTTTAATACCTTTGAAATGATTGAATCTTTGGATGGACGAGCTGTTGTGGTGATGAGACCTTTGGAGAGACCATTGGTGAAATGCTAGCCATGAAGATTGTCCGGCGTGGGTTCATCATCGACATCGTAGTCAAATGCATCACAATCAAGAACTTGAAAGGCATTTTGATGATTGTGACCTATTTCCGAATTGGTTGCTCATCCACATCAGCATCATATGTTTTAGCATTTCCCTCAACAAGAAACAACAACTCTTCTTCATTCAAAACCGCTCCATTGTCCTGATCTTGCACCAGTAGCATCTTGTCCCTAAAATACTGTTGGAATCGCTCCTAACTCGTAAATGGAACGACATTGACGGGATTACAATTTCTATCTTTGTTACCTTAAACACATGGGTTTGTTATGTCAATTACCCATAGATGTATGTGTTTGGGTATATAAACCCCTCCATACTTCCATGGAGGGGTGAGTCTCATTAGTGTAATTTTCCCTTTCATTAATAAAACACACACTAGTTCTCTCCCTTCTCTCTTGTTTCTCTCTCTAACTTGAAGATGGGTTTCTTCCATCTTCCAAGACCTCCCGATTCACCATATCAACCACATATACGATCCTTACATTGGTATCAAGAGCAAGGTCCGTTTTGTATCATTGGTTGATTTTGGTGATTTTTTCTTGTCAAAATCGTGTCTTGTAAAATCTGTTTAACAAAGTTGTTAACTTTAGTTATTTCTTGTGTTCATCGATTTTTGTTACAAGTTTATTGGTCAAAAGTCTCATCCTTTCACCGCTATTAACCTTTTTAAGATCGTTTTGCATACCAATACTCGTGAATCTGTTTTGGGTCAAATGGTCAAACCGGTCATGTCCGTGGTTAAAATGGGTCAAAGGAGTGATATTTGTTCCATCTTTTTCGGGTTTCTTGAATCACTTTGAATATGGTCGGAAAATAGTCGCCGAAAAGTCAACCAGGTCAAACCCTTTTTACGCGTAAGGAGCATCTTGAGCATTTACGCATAATCGAAGTTATGCGTGAGAATAGTTACGCATAAGGCTAAAACCTACGCATAAGCTTTTGGCTTACGCCTAAGAAACCCTACGCCGTAAACCTGCCTTTACGCCTAAGGTTCTTTGTTTACGAGTAAGGTTTTAGACCAAGGAAATGTTTATGCATATACTAATGTTATCGTGAGGCGAACAAAAAAAAAAAAAAAAAAAGCGTAAACAAGACCATGACCAACAAAGACTACTAATACCAAAATACCAACAAACACTCTTTGACTTCAGCTTTACCTCATCACTAGTCCAATCCATCTCTTTGTCACAACAAACATCAACGAAAACCTCACCTATCCAAACCATTCTACATAACCAAGACTCGAACTAATACACTTTCAAGATCTCAGCTATATTCCTTTCGTTATACTCAAAAGTATATCAAGACCAGAAGTCTAATTAACGAAAGAATACTCAACATCATTGATCCAATATTTTATCGAAACTATGCTTCTTTAAATATTCGAAACTGTAAATGAAAAGAAAAATAACAAATGTGTCATTTCTTTTTCATTTGGTTCGTTTAAAGAATCAATACAAACAATTATTGTCACCTACCCGAGACCCTCATATGGATCTTGAAGACACTTGGTCACTTCTTTATTCGGATTGGAGCAGAAAAAGTAAACACTTAGGTTCGGTAGTGTGTTGGTAATTGTGACTATTGTGCTCGAATTGATAGTGAGAAGATAGTTGCTTGAGATTTGGAGAACTGAGTTGAGAATCAGTTGAGATTCAGATGCGTTTTTGGTTGGTAGGAGAAAAAGTTATGTGACAGGCGGAATAAGCGGATGTGTGTTAGGTTTAGGTTAAATGAGTTATGTGTCTTAAAAGTTATAACCAGCTCTAACCTTTATCTTGGATCATCAATGGGCCTCCAGTTTTAAAATTGGACTCGTATGACTCAACCGGGCAATTGGGCTTTGTGTTTATTCGACAAGGGCTTAATAAAGTTGGATTGGGCTGAAATTGAGGTAATGTGATAAGGGTTGATCGTAAATTAGAACTAATATGGTGAATTTGCTACTCAAATTTTTGTCATCCGGATTTTTTTGGAAAATAAAATTTTGGATACAAATTTTTGTAACAAGTTAATGAGCGTATTTTGGTATGACAAAATTTCACGAGGATACAATTTTTGACAAGATCAGAAACCATTATCAAGTTCATTTAAACCGTTAATGAAGGCTAGTTTTGAGTGTTTAACCGCAAGATATGATTACTGGCGAAAATTCATTATTATTTATTTGAGGTTGAAGTGGGATATCACGGTGCGTGTACTTAGTATCTTGAAGATATCGGGTTGGTTGGATGCATGATTCTTGAGATCCTTGTTCGAGTTTTAAGCTGTACGAATGACAAAGACTTAAGTTATCTAGTTGAACCCGATGTAAGGAGTTACGTTGTTGTGCTCACACTTATAACTATCACTTTTAAGGAGTTACGTTGTTGTGCTCAAGTGTCACACTAAGGTGTGGATAATTTGAGAAACTTTAAGTTTACCTTATTTCGATGGAGTTAAGAAAAGGGTTCTTCGTCTCGACAATAGTGCAAGTTTAAGTCACAAGTTCGGGTTATACTACTTGCCTCAAGTTCGTCATATTGGGTTTTCCATCAAGAGTCACTACAAAAGCCGTCACAGATGATAATGGGGTCGGTAAAGAGTTAGTGAGAAGAGTATACACGAGTAGAAGTTTTATCGCAATTGATTCTCGCTAGATATTTATGGTACTTCACACTTGTTCGATTAATTGAACATACATGGTTTCGATGTTCCAATTTCATCATCAACATACGTGGTGTATGATTCTGATTCATTGAAAACATCGGGGAAGAGAGTATAGGTGGTGTCTGCTTCCTTTGTTGTTTTGTATTTTTGCGAAAACCCTCTCCTTTCATGAATTTCTTCAATCGGGGAAGAAATGAGGCGATCCGTGGTTTAAACGTCTCACCTTGGTGTTATCGTCTCACTTTCACGAGTTATCGTGCATGAAGTTACCTAAATATGATGTTGTGATGCCTCACACGGTCATTTTATCGAGTAATTGTAGATTCACCGGTAACTATTATTCGATAGACCCGCAACATTCGGGGAAGTCGTTTCATTTCGCCTTTCATGGTTTGTTTAGTGTGAAGCATCTACATACGTGAGAACATCTTGTTGATTTCTTGCATGTTACCCCGAAAGGATTTTCCGCAAAGTCGATTTACCTTGTGTGGTTTATCGCTCATCTACAAATTCCGCTGCGTCGAAACGTCAAAAGTTAGAGGAAATGTTTACTACATCAAAGTTTGAATCTGCGAAGACGGTTGTCGGTTTGGGGAAGTTGATTGAAACTTCGCCAAAAGGAGTGTACGGAGAAGTTGCTAAAGACATGCGGCATGAATTGGGGGGAAGTTAATCCAATTTATGCTTATTACATCATTTGCCTACAAGTGAAGAAAACAGTTCTCAAGTCAAGGTACAAGAAGAAGACAATGAGCGTAAACTTTCATCATCCTCTGCACTTGAAGAGCTTATGAAGACCTTCTTTATTTGTTTTCTATATCTGTAGTAAATGTTGTAAGTAATCCCTTATGTCGTCCCATTGGGGGAAGATTGTTGGAATCGCTCCTAACTCGTAAATGGAACGACATTGACGGGATTACAATTTCTATCTTTGTTACCTTAAACACATGGGTTTGTTATGTCAATTACCCATAGATGTATGTGTTTGGGTATATAAACCCTCCATACTTCCATGGAGGGTGAGTCTCATTAGTGTAATTTTCCCTTTCATTAATAAAACACACACTAGTTCTCTCCCTTCTCTCTTGTTTCTCTCTCTAACTTGAAGATGGGTTTCTTCCATCTTCCAAGACCTCCCGATTCACCATATCAACCACATATACGATCCTTACAAATACTCTGCATTTTTAGGGCGTTTTGGAGATGTTCAGTTCCTTGCAATATGTCCTTCACCACCACAGTTGTAGCACTTGATTGGCTTTCCTTGTCCTTGATTTGCATTCCTTCCACGATTCGATTAGCCACATACCTCCACCTACTCCACCTTTTCCTTGTTCATACTGCCTTCCTTGCCTTTGGTTGCACCATGATCTTACCATCTCGACAATAGCATGATTGTGTAGATTGGATGCGCTTCGATATCATTGTTAGTGTGTGGAGTGAGGTTTAGATTTTGCTTAACCATAAGAGCCGCTTGATTGATGAAATGTTCCATGATTGTGTTTGAATCGAGGCTTATATCTGGATCCGGAATGAGCTTGTGGTTACCAAGCACCGTTGGTATGACTTGAGAGGCTTTGGTGGTAATTCCGCATTAGTGTAGAATGTTTGTTGAGTCACTTGATGAGCTTGCATCTCCATGATTAGATTTGAACTTTTCAAGAATCATTCGCTCAAACATAGCATGCTTCTCATTCTCAAGTAGGAAGGCATACAATTGCTCATAGTTGGTGTGCCTTAATCCTTTGGTTAGATTTACTAAGGTGACAAATTTGTGCCATTCGGATTCATGTTGTTCACAAACTTTGAATTGAGTCAATATTTGGCATGGTCATTTTGATATTCCTCATATCATTCACAAGTTTATGGAACCTCACATAGTATTCAAGACACTTTCTCGTGGTTCAACTCAAAGTTCTCAAAATCATCATACAATTGAGATTCCCTGTCTTCTTTGGTCAATTTGGAACCAGAGAGAAGCATCTTAACATTGTCCCAAACTGCCTTGGCTTCAGTGTTGTGATTGATTAACTTGTAGATGTCTTTTGGAAGACCCTAAAGTCGAAGCCCTGATATAGATATCATCGTATCTCTTTTTCTCCTTATCATTGAGCTCATCATACGTCTTTGGTCTGTCCAAACCTAAAATCACTGTACCATCCGCATCAGTTTCAAGTGTGTCTCTTGTAGTCTCAATCTGATAAGGTCCTTTATTAATTGATTTGAGAATGTTAACCCATTTTCCTTTCCCAAACAAAGACAACCTAATTCGTTGAGTCCATGAGTCATAATCGATTACATCAACATGGGTGGGCGAGTATCCGATCCACCGCTTGAACGCCCCTACATGTAAAAGATTATTGTAGGCACGTTGGTAGACATGATTACATATTTCACGGATTTTATAACTCTATGATTAAACCGGAGATAGATTCTTTCACGGATTTTACTAAATCAAGAGAAACCGTAAAATGTAAATACGAAGAAAAACTCTAAATCTCAATAAACAAATCGCTCAAAGTGACAAGTCGCTTGACCCACAAATTGCTCAAAACATACAAGTCGCCCAGGTTAACAAATCACATATAATCGACAAGTAGCTTGATAGGACAAATCGCTAAACAATCAACTCGCTTCAATAAGCAAGTCACTTAACCTCGCAAATCGCTAACCCAAAGAACTCGCTAAGTGGACAAATCGCATAAGTAAGACAAGTCGCAAACTTACAACTCGCTTAAATAAGCAAGTTGTTGAAAGTGAGAAATCGCTTCCTTGCACAAATCGCACAAGTACAATCACTAACCGAAAAATCTCTTAAATAAGTGATTCTTAGCGAGACACAAATCGCTTCAAACAAGAGATAAATCGCTCGTAACACTTTAACGAGACACAAATCGCTACCTTAAGATCAACCAAAACGCCACTTATAAATCCAAAACAATCCAACCACAATGATTCAAGCCATCCAAATCACAACCTAACCACTTATGATGATTCTAAACACAAAAGTACAATCAAGATCCAAACTTTAACACTAGGAATGGTCCAAATGATGCAAATACCACTAAACATTTTCAAACCCAAAAACCATATAAAACCACTAGAAATCCAAGAACATGTAAGAGGGATGATCAAACCATGGCTCTTGATACCAATTGTAAGCTATTGGATTTCACATACACATCAAATCATGTTCATATGGGCGACACTTAAGGTTTTAGAGAGAAAGTTTAGAGGTTTAGGAAACTTAGAGAGAAAGAAAATCTTATTATGAGCTCCAACCCTCTACCTTGGTAGGTAGAGGGTATTTATAGTACCTACACAAAACGCCACCTCACGGTG
Organism: Chrysanthemum lavandulifolium; assembly: GCA_022545495.1. Lineage (NCBI taxonomy): Eukaryota > Viridiplantae > Streptophyta > Magnoliopsida > Asterales > Asteraceae > Chrysanthemum > Chrysanthemum lavandulifolium. The sequence goes on along the minus strand of JAHFWF010000015.1, from coordinate 894,396 downwards.
TGGATCGCATACAGGGGGTAAAGACCCTTCATCCTCCACGGGGTTACTTAACTAAATACTAACTAACATTAAATAACCATGACTACGAGCTTAACGATTACATATACTTGAGGTGACCGACACTTTAATAATCGGATTTTCTAAATTCTAACAAATGAAAAACAAATACACATGGGTTACCTCCCAAGAAGCGCTTTTCTTTATTTATGAGTCTTGTAGCTAGACTCAAGTCGTGCCCTCACGTGACTTCATTACCGTCACCTTCTACCTTTACTAGTCCTTCATAAAAGGGCATAGACGTTGTATGCTTACCGTGGTTTCCTTCCCAACATCGCCTATTATGATAACCGCTTTATCTTTTAGATTAGTTTCCTTCATCGTATAAGGCCCAAACCATCTTGGCTTGTTTATACCTCTTAATGCTCTTATTCATGATTTGTACAAGAGTACTTTCTACCCTTTAAAATTCCTTAGGGTTCCTTTGTGTTTGTGGTATTGAGGTAGGATTATTTCCTAACTTTTATCGCCTTCACAATGTTGCATGTAGTCCTTGAACCATGAAATCTCTAAGCCCTTTCTCTCAATCGTTCATTTTCTTCCTAACCACATTGTTAGGATTTGGGGACTCTCATCCGTAATCTTTTCCATGATCTTAAGAGGATATCTTGGAACTAGAGGTATCCTAGCGTACCACTTTACCGCTTTTAAGTATCATGATGCCTCACCGCATTTGATGGTCGCTTTGGCGCCCAAAAGGTGTTCGTGAATGAGTGGCATGTTTCTATCTTCCTCAATGTCTATAATCACGAAGTCTACCGGATAGACAATATTAGCCACTTATACTAAAACATCCACTTCTAATCCTATGGGGTAGACATATGTGTGATTTGCTAAGGAAAGTCTAAGATTGGTGTTGGATGGCTTTTCCCTAGTCAACTTATTATAGACCGATAATGGCATTATGTTTACATCGGACCCTTGATCGCCTAAGGCATTTATATTATCAATGTCACCTATGCTACATGGTATCACGAAGTTCCCGTTGTTTCTCGCTTTTAGTTCTTGGTTTTTAGAACCACTCATACATAGGTCCTATAGGCATTGTGTCGTACTCTTTTTCGTTATATTGCCTTCAAAGGCTTTCCTAAGAACCTCATTGTACCTAAAGTTGTTCACTTGGTTGACAATGGTTTTTTATTAATCTCGTTCTTAAGGTAGTACTCAATGGTCTCGGCTCATCATTAGTTTGACCTCCTCCTCATGCTTCTCTCGCTTCCTTCTCATCAACCTTTCCATCTTCGTGCATAATGGAAATGGCATTAACAAACAAGTGGGAGGGTAATCATTGCTTCTTACAAGTACCTTTTCGGGAACTCTTGTCTTGGTGTACTCTTTGACCAAGTTCATCATCTCTCATTTTTCCCGCATCTCCTCCTTTGCCTATAAACCTCCTATTCAAATTTTGCTAATCTCTCCGTATGAGTTGCCATGTACTCCTCATTTGTTCCTTAAAGCTCGGTGAGAGTGGTATTGGGGAAGTAAAGCAGGCGCTGCTTCGAATTAAGATTTTGCTCACGACTTGGGATTTGGAGAAAGGTGTTGTGTGGTTGGCGGAATTAACCATTTCCCAGGATTCGTTCGGGGTTCTCCTTTACCTTTCAATCAAATAATCAATCCTTCTCAAGAGCACTCATTTGCTCTTCAAAGGACGTTGAAGATTCAAGAGGAATTGATATGGCATTAACCACTTTAACGGGGTTTCGAGATTCATTCCATTTTCGTAGCTTCGATCGGCAAGCTCTTCTATAATAGCCCAAGATTCCTCTGCGTTGAAGTCGCTAAGCCTTCCACCGTGGCTTGATCAATGGATCGCCTTGTGATGAAATCGGTATGGTCATAGAAGATTTGGATTTGAAGCCAAAGATCAATGCCTGATGAGGGATTTTATGGAGTAAGTCCTTGAATAGAGTCCAAGCCTCATAGAGAGACTCGCCTTGAAGTTGTTGGAACATCAAGATGTCTCGTCTAAGTTTAGTAGTTCTCCCCGGTGGGAAAAATTGAGCAAGGAAATGAGAGGTGAGATCATCCCAACTTGAGATGGAGCCGGCGGGAAGACGCTCAAGCCAATTACTAGCTTGGTCCCGTAGATAGAATTGGAAGAGACGCAGACGCGTGGTCTCCCGAGTAATAGTATTGAGGTCGATGGAATCGACATTTATAAGGAAATCCTTAAGATGTCGATTAGGATCTTCGAACGAAGTCCATGGAATGCACATCCGCTTTTGCACCAACCGAATGGTGTCGGATCACAGGGGCGTAGTTTGGGCTTGGTCGAGAAGCTCAATGGTGTTCCTATAGCCTGTGGCTTGGTCTCGAGTATTCATAAAGAGTACGGCCTCTTGGTGGGTCATTTGGTGGTGGGTTGATGAGTGGTGGTTGGTTATCACCTTCCATGACAAAAAGTGATGGGGTTACTAACAAAGGTCACAAAGAAGGGGATAGACTACGAGGAAGCTAAAATGGAAAAAAAGTCTTACTTGATAGGAATCAAGCAAGGAAACCTAAGCGAGGTGGACTCCTAACTAGCTATTCTATTACCCGCAACGCGCCAAAACTTGATACGCCTTACACAGCCGCTGCTCGGGCAAAGAAACTTCCTTTTAAATCGAGCAAGTTTTTCAACACCCCAGGCGATGAACCTAATCGTTGTAGTGTAGTATTAGGGTAAGCCACGGTATTGATATCGTTCTCTTGGGAATAAGAATGCTAGTAAGAAGTTACTACGCTAAGGTTGGGGTTGAGGAAGATTATTTTATCTTTTTATATTTTTAGGAAATGGAAAGGTACGAATCTCGGGGTTTGGATTTGGGGGTTTTGGTATTTCTACCGATTACTCTACTTATCTAATTATCTAATTAACTAAGCTAGAGGTAGTCTATGTCTATTGTTGTGTGCTCGTATGATAATTAAAAATGTGTTTACTTAGTTTTTATTACTCCCTAGTTATCTCCTATTGATGGTTGAATTGTCACGTCCTTATTCTTAAAGCGTTGTGTTTCTAAGGTCGTAGGGTATGCATTTATCCCTAACTCTTTGAAGCTACCAAATGTTAATGACTACAAAATCTCTAGGATTCATAAACTTAACACTAAGGTATTTGTTAGGAATTAGAAATTCGCGCCTTTTCACCGAATAAGTGTCATTCCAACAATTTGCCTTCAAAAGACCTAAAAGTGAAAAGGAACAAATTATTAAAGAGTCGGTCACCTCAAGTATATGTAATCGTTAGAAAGCTCGTAGTCGTAGTTCTTTTGAGTTAAGTAGTAATTTAGTTAAGTAACACCGTGGAGGACGGACGGGTCTTTACCCATCAGATGCCCGATCCACACCGAAGTGTGGCGCTTTATGTAAGACTATAAATACTCTCTACCTTCCAAGGTAGAGAGTGGAGCTCATAATAATATCTTTCACTTTCTCTCACTAAGTTCCCTAAACCTCTAACTTTCTCTCTAGAATTCCATCTATATGCTACTTTGTGTTATGGTTTGATGTGTATGTATCTAACAATTGGTATCAAAGAGCCATGGTTAGATCATATCTACATCTTTGGATTTATAGTGGTTTTAGGTGGTTTTGAGTTTGAAAAGAGTGGTTTTGCATCATTTGGTTGATTTCTTGTGTTAAAGTTTGAATTTTGTTGGTACTTTTATGTTTAGAATCATCAAAAGTGTTTAGGTTTTCATTTGTGGAATCATCTTGGTTGTTGTTTTGGATTGTAAAGTGATGTTTATATGGTTTTTCAAGCTAGCGACTTAGTTCACGGAATAGTTTCTTGGTAGCGACTTGCTTCACATTTTGTAGCTACTTACAAGTTGGTGCTAGCGAGTTAGAGCTAGCGAGTTAAAGCACAAGTAGTGGAATCTCCACTACGGTAGCGACTTGTTGTAGCGACTTGGTCAAGAGCTTGTTGCTCTTTAGCGACTTGTGTTTCTAGCGACTTGTGTAGCTTAATTGTCGCCAAAATTTGGTTAGCGACTTGATCCGAGTGAGTTACTACTTAGCGACTTGCTTTTCTGTTAGCGACTTGGGATTCTAGCGACTTGGTCGCCTAGCTAATTAATTGGTAGCGACTTAGTGCATTTGTTTCTAGCGACTTAGTGCATTTGTTTCAGCGACTTAGAGCTTTATCATCTAGCGACTTGAGTGATTGTTTACGGTTTTCTCTTGATTTAGTAAAATCCGTGAAAGAATCTATTTCCGCTTAATCATAGAGTTATAAAATCCGTATAACTGTTAACATGTCTACCAACGCTCCTACCGTCATCTCCATCGCTGTCGAGGATGTTCAAGCAATGGCTCGATACTCGCCCACCCATGCTTGACAGAATCGACTACGATTCTTGGGCTCAACGAATCGATTGTATTGCCTTGGAAAGGAAAATGGTGTCAACATTCTCAAATCCATTGATGAAGGACCATATCGGGTTGAGACGACTAGAGACATACTTGATACTAATGAAGATGGTACTCTGCTACGGAATGGATGCACCTAAGATGTAATGATGAGCTTGATGATAAGGAGAAAAGAGATTCGATGCGATATCGTGGCTTCAAACATTGTTCTTCAAGGTCTTCCTAAAGACATCTACAAGTCGATCAATCATAACACCGATGCAAAGGTCGTTTGGGATAACGTTAAGATGCTTCTCTCGTGTTCGTAATTAACTATGGAAGACAGAGAATCCCAACTCTATGACGAATTTGAGCACTTCAAGATGAAACCGATGAGAGTGTCTATGAGTACTATGTGAGATTTCATAAGTTAGTGAATGACATGAGAAACATCGAATGACTATGCCTAACATTCAATTAAACTCAAAGTTTGTGAACAACATGAATCCCGAATGGCACAAGTTTGTCACACCGTGAAGCTCACTAAAGGATCAAGAATACAAACTATGAGCAACTCTATGCCTTCCTCCTTCGTAATGAGAGACATGCTATGTTTGAAAAATTGATTCTCAATCGCCAAAACCAACCGTGGAGAGACAAGTTCGCCTAATGATTCAACCGCTTTTCTTCAGATGATGGGACTTCCAACAATGCTTCTCAAGTTGCACCCATGAATAATGATAACCACAAACCCATTTCTCGATCCAAGGTTCAAACAACTCGATGCAATGTCGCATGGAACATTTCATCACTCAACTAACACTCATGGTTAAAGAGAACAGACACTTTCACCTCACACCAACAAACTCCACACCGCAATGAGATCCGAACCGCCTCCAATCTTCACAACCATGCTTTGATAAGAGATGGAAACTTATGGGCAACCAGCTCAGAAAGACAAGATGATCGAGAAAGAGGTGGAGCAGGGAGAAGTTATGTTGGCAACCGTAATCGAGGAAGAAATGGTAACCAAGGTCAAGCTAAGTCAATCAAATGCTATAACCGTGGTGGTGAAGGACACATTGCAAGGAACGCACATCTCCAAAGCGCCCTCGTAATGCCGATTACTTGTAGATAAGATGTTGCCGCACAAGCTCGTGACAATGGTGCCGCATTGGATGAAGAGGAGTTATCGCTTTCTTCCGAGGACAATGCCAAGACCTATGATGTCGATGTGGATGAGCAACTATTCAGAGATAGGTCACAATCATCGAACGCCTTTCAAGTCGCCGATCGTGATGCATACGACTGATGTAGATGATGGACCCATCGCACACACAATCTTTATGGCTAGCATCTCTCCAATGGTTTCTCCCAAGATCTCTTCTTCACCACAAGTCGGCCCATCCAAGGACAAACTCATCTCGAGGTATTAAAGCTATACGATGATGTCGATGTGCAACAGATGCATGACAAAGTACAACCAACGGAAACTATTGAATCAAATATTGAAAATATGGGTAATATCAATATTGTCCCATACGATCAATACGTGAAACAAAGTGAAAGTGAAGTTGTACCAAGTGATGCATCTTCGCATCAACAATGACTATGTCTTTGATGAATACACCGCATGTGCCCCGAGGATTCCATAATTTCGAACTAAATGCCTATAAGGAACGTGTTGCTATTTATGAACAACGTGCAAAATTTGAGTTGACCACTCGTGAGCAGAAATGGATGTCCAAGTGAGTACAATAATTAGAAAAGTAAGTTTAGAGAAGAAGTATTGAAACAAGAATTAAATTCCTTGCAAGAAAAACTATCTAAAACAAATAAACAAAACAAGAACTTCAAGAAAATGTGAAAATGCTTAAGCAAGAATTTAATGCAAAGGAATCAAAACTCTTGAGAGATTTTTCTAATCAAAACTTTGAAAACAAACTTGAAAACAAGTCGTACCTACAAGGAAACACCATTCGATCGCCACATGGTCAACAAACATCGTGTCTTAAGCGATAAGCATAGCATTCCCTTGTTGAGGAACCAAATCCAGAGGTAATTAAAAGGCTAGAAATGCTCATAAGGTGCTTTATGATGGTAATGAAGTCCTTAAGCCTAGGCGTAAACCTAGTTGCGTTGAGTGCACCGAGGAAGATAAGATATTAAATGAAATCACTAGGAAAAGATGAATAAGAAACAAAATGATCCCAAATGCAAAGAGAAAACATAATCATCTCTCCTCATGATTACAAGAAGGAAAACTGGATTTCCTTGAACAAGTTTAAGCCTCGACTGTTGACTCCCGAACAAGTCTTCTCGAAAAAGGATTTAGATAAGCGTAAAGCGGAAAACATTATTGAAACAAACCTCCCTTTGAAAATGCCTAGAGCGATCGTGTATCCTCCTAATACACCAATGCATCTTGTTCCTAGAACAATTGCCACTAAAAGCAAGACATTAATTAGCCAATACGTTATATTTCAACTATTTGTTGATTTTGAGAAAACTTGCAAGAAAAGGATCACACCCACCGTATAATCAAGGAGAAAGAGGTTTTGAACAAATGAAAGAATGTTATTTAATCGAGGTCATGCCCTTCTTTAAACTTCTAAAAGAGCACTTTGAGAGTCTTAAAAGGGGTAGAAACCGATATTAAGGGTATGGAAAAGGAATTTGATGCAATGGTTGTTGAAGTTAGTGACTATGAGCGTGCAATCAAATATAATGAGATTGAGAGAAAGAACCGCATACATTAAATGAGAATCTTATTACCGAATGTGTTGCTCAAGATGTCTTTTTCATCGCTTCAAATTGCTCTATTAATGCTTCCAAATTTCATGAACTATCTGTGGCCCTCGAAAGTCTCCCATGATCGTGTCATTGAGCTTGAAAAACTAATTCTAAACTAAATGAGAAAATTGAACCGATGATCATGACAATTTGGTTAAACATTTTCTAAACTAGAAGTTGAGTATTTTAATCTACAACTAAAATATCAACATCTCAAAGAAAATGTCAAAACTTCAAATATCAAGACATCTTCGATGCTCCGAGTTTGATGCGCTTTTCAAATTAACAAACGAGATGAACAGATTCAAGCTCGGTGTAACACGATCGAAAAGTTGAAAGCCCAAATCTCTCAATTAAAGGGTCAAACAAACAATATGACAGGCTCCCAAATGCCTCCTCCTTTAGATTCTCAGAATTCTCAAACGTTTCATCTTCAAAACCTAGTAAATGCTTTACAAAAGGAAAACGAAAGTTTTCTAGAAGAAAATGAAAAGGTTAAACGTCACTTCAATGAGTTGTTTGAATCAATTAAAGTCACTCGTAATAAAAACAACGAACAAATAACTTCATTGCAAAAGGAAATTGAGAATCGAGGAGTCGTAAAAGGAAAATGCCAATGATCAATGAGGAGAATGTTGTATCTAAGGTTCACTCGTAATAAATCTACTTTATCTCGTGACATATGTCCCCTCACCTAAGGAACAACAAACTTGCCATTCAAACATATTTCTCATCCCTTAAGGATTGCTTAGAATGCCTGCGTGAGATTGTTGAAGAGGATAAGCTAGAGAAACCTCATGATAATGCAATTGACATGCATGCTCATATGCCAAACGATCTCAAGAAATCTTAGAATGCTTGATCACTATATGCCCAAAGACATTAGGTGAGAGAGTTAACCCTTTGATTCCATGCTCAATGCCTAAGGCCAAATATGATATGCACTCTACTCCCAATGTTTTGAATAAGAGCCGTAGTGTACCCTTGAGTAGTTCAGATTCTAGATCCACAATGCTAGGAAAGAGAACTCAAATGTGCCTTCTAGGGTACTAATCTCAAGACATCTAGCTTTAAGAAAGTGAACCGTAGTGCACCCGCATGTAGTTCAGTCCCAAAGACATCTAAACAGTGGTGCAAAGAGTAGTAAAACAAACTAATGTTCCCATTCCCTCTACAGAGTAATCATGACATTAAAGGGAGCAGTCAAAGTCTCAAGACAATACAAGGAATGATAGGACCTCTCAAGCTAAGAATGTGCACCGGAAGAAAGTAGAAGAACAATCTAGGAACCTTAAGTTTGAATCGAATAAAACGAATCGTGTTGATTCTAGTATTAGCCATAGGCGCATCGTAATTAATTCAATTCGATACTATTTGCAAAACTTGTACCGATGATTGCTTGAATTCGCTTCTAATCATGGATGTGATGTCAATGTTTTGCCTAATGATGTTAATTGTCCGCTAATATTGTTAATGCTAAAATTCATGCTAAAAGGCTAAAAGGCAAAAGCGAAAGAAAGTTAGAAAACAATGGAAACCCACAGAAGAACATTCATTGAGAATAGGTTTTATTGATACCGCTGGTCATAAGACCAATCGATAATGCCCACTAGAAAATGGATGCCTACCGGTAGAACTATTCCTTAAGAAGTGGCCACACCAGAACAGGCTAATACGTACACTAGTATTGCATCTACTCACAATGATTCCATTACCTCACCGTCTCGATATGAATGCTTCTATTTCGATGCGGGTGTTCCAACTGCTGTTACTAACCAAATGGAACCCATTCTTGCATGGGATCCCAATTATCCAGCTTATCCATTCTTGTCTCGTGTTCAACCGCAGATCGCTCAAATCGCTCGTGGTACCGACTCAGTCGCTCCAAGCATATGAATGGAGACCGGTCATGCTCATGAACTTCGTGAGCAAATTCATCGGGACCGTGAGATTTGGTAATGATCATTTCGGTGCTATAATGGGTTATGGAGATTATGTTGTTGGTAATAGTGTCATCTCGAGAGTGTATTATGTGGAAGGTTTAGGTCATAACTGCTCTCTGTTGGTCAATTCGTGATTCCGATCTAGAAGTAGCCTTCGAAAACATACCGCTTTGTTAGAGATCTTAACGGTAAGGAACTGCTGAAAGGAACTCGTGGCTCAAACCTTTACACCATCTCTATCGATGACATGATGAGGGCATCTCCAATCTGCTTGTTATCTAAGGCTTCAAAACAAAGTCATGGTTATGGCATCGTTGTCTCAATCACTTGAACTTCGCACCATCAACGATCTTTCCATAAAGGACTTAGTTGTAGGTCTACCTAGACTAAAGTATGAAAAGGATCATCTTTGTTCAAAGATGTCAATTGGGAAAAGCAAGATGTTTGCCCATAAATCCAAACCTACTAACTCGTCACGTAAGTTCTTCATATGATTCATATGGATCTATGTGGACCAATGAGGGTGCGTAATATCTTTGGGAAGAAATATGTGTTAGTTGTAGTTGATGATTACCTAGATTCACCGGGTCAAGTTCTTAAGGACAAAGGATGAAACTCCCGATATCATCATCAAACTCATCAAACAAATGCAGTTCGACTCAACAAAACCGCCGTAATTATCGTAATGTATAATGGAACCGAGTTTGTCAACAAACAACTTAGTGAATTCTATGAAAGCGCTGAATCACCATCAAAGAAGTGTTCCACGAACCCCTCAACGTAACGGTGTAGTTGAAAGACGAAATCGTACTCTTGTTGAAGTCGCTAGAACAATGCCGATCTACTCAAAGGTTCCAATGTTTCTCCGGGTCAAGCTATTGCCACCGCATGCTACACACAAAATCGCTCCCTCGATTCACACTATTCATGGAAAACTCCATATGAACTTGTCCACAACAAAAACCTAATCTATCTTCCTTCGTGTTCGGTGCATTGTGCTATCCAACTAATGAGGTCAAGACTTAGGCAAACTTAGGGCCAAAGTCGACATTGGAGTATTTGTAGGATATGCATCAAACAAAAGGATACCGAATCTACAACAAAAGAACCCGAAATATCATGGAAACAATTCATGTTACGCTTGATGAGTCGACCGGTCAAATGGCTCCTGGACACTCCACCAGACCCGCACTTCAAAACAATCCTATTGGTTCATCCCTTGTTCCAAACTCCTCTCAAGAAACTCCATATGTACCTCCATCCAAGATGATGTAAAGAAATTGTTTGATCCCATGTTTGATGAATCAGATGAGTCTACTTCTAATGAGGTGCCGATCCCTACAACAGAGGATGCTCATATTCCGTTGAATGAAGTCAATCCATCGCCTCAATATCCATTAGTCACGAAGCACCGCTCACGATCCTTCGCCTCATCAACAAATCATCATTCTTCAAATGTACATCATGGAAATGTTTCGCATCAATGATGAAGTTAATCCCTTTGCGACTCCGAAGATGCTCCATTTGAAAACATATTTGCTACTCCCGAATCATCATCTCAACCATCTTCTTCAGAGACATCGACTCGCTACCTCGCCTCAACAACCGCCACATGAACACCTCGTAAAATGGACTCACGATCATCCATTAGACAACATCATTGGTAATCCTCTCGTCTCAGATCAACCCGAAGCAACTCGCAACCGATGCCTTATGGTGCTTCTTCAACTCCGCACTATCTAAGATCGAACCAAAAGATGTTAAACCGCTATGAATGAAGATAGTCGGTTCAATGCTATGCAAGATGAAATTCATGAGTTTGATCGCCTTGATGTATGGGAGTTAGTACCGCCCAGATCGTGCTATGATTATAGCTCTAAAATGGATCTTCAAAGTAAAACTTGATGAGCATGGTGATGTGTTGAAGAACAAGGCTCGATTAGTTGCTAAAGGATATCGCCAAGAGGAGGGTATAGACTTTGAAGAATCTTTTGCTCCAGCTTGCTCGAATCGAGGCAATCGTAATCTTTTGGCTAATGTCGCTAGTAAGAACATGGTAGTTTATCGATGGATGTAAAGACGGCATTTCGAACGGAGATCTTAAAGAAGTTGTCTACGCCACCAACCCAAGGATTTGTTAATCAAGAGCATCCTACTCACGCTTATCGTCTCAAGAAGGCTCTTTACGGTTTAAAGCAAGCTCCAAGGGCATGGTATGATACATCACAAAGTTTCTTCTATCAACCGGATTCATCAAAGGAGCAATTGATCCTACATTGTTCACCAGAAGTCGTGCAAACATTTGATTCATGTTCAAATTTATGTTGATGATATTATCTTTGCCTCGACCGACCCAATGGAATGTGATCGTTTTCAAATGAAATGAGTTCAAAGTTTCAAATGTCAATGATGGGACAAATGTCATTTTTCTTGGGATTACAAATTTCACAAAGTCCCGAGGCATTTTCATAAATCAATCTAAATATGCAATGAGATTTTAAAGAAATTTGATTTGATTCATGTGACCGTTGACACCCCCATGATTGACCGAACCAAACTAGATGAGGACCTCTCGTGGATCATGATTGACCAAACGAAATATCGGAGTATGATTGATCCCGATGTATCTCATCGCTAGTAGACCGTACATCTTGTTCTCTGTGTGCATGTGTGCTAGATACCGTGCTGCCTACTAAAAAGCACCTTGAAGCGCTTAAACGGGTCTTTCGGTATCTCCAAGGAACCATCAATATGGGACTATGGTACCAAGGACACCGGTATGTCACTAACGGCCTATGCAGATGCCGATCATGCAGTTGTCAAGATACACGTCAAGCACGCCCGAGGTGCTCGCTTTTGGGTGATAAGCTTGTGAGTGGTCTTCAAAGAAGCAAATGAGTACTTCTATTTCCTCTACAGAGGTCTGAATACATAGCCATGTCATCTTGTTGTGCTCAAATCTTATGGATGAGATCTCAATTATCCGACTATGGCTTTGAATTCAACAAAATCCTCCGCATCGTGATAATAAAGTGCTATTGCTCTCTCATGCAACAACGCTCAACACTCAAGAGCAAAGCATATCGACATTCGACATCATTTCATCGTGGAACAAGTAGAAAAGGTGTGGTGGAACTATATTTTGTGAGGTCTCGAATATCGCTAGCGACATCTTCACCAAAGCTCTTCCAAGAGAACGCTTTGAGTTTATTCTTCCACGACTTGGATTGAAAAGCCTTCAACCGAAACTCTCAAACGCCTTCGTGAGGAAGACGAGGAGTAAAGGTCTCTCTTCATCTATCTCTTGTACATATATATTTGAAAACAAAATACAAAAATATAAAACTTTCAAAATCCATAAAATTTGAAAATTCAAAATTCTTCAAAAATATTGTCATTTTGTCATGTTTCTTCCGGTTCGATAATATCTACGGTCTTTGTCATCATTCAAAGAATGACACGGACTTTAGATGTTGTTCAATTTTAAAAAAAAAAAAAAAAAAAAAAAAAAAAAAAAAAAATCAAAAATTCAAAAAATATTTTGGGAGAAAGAGAAATGGTTTATTGTCATTTCGTGCAATAACCCGGTTTTAAAAGAAAGAACAGAGCCATGTTTTAACATATTTTCACATTCCATGCTCGATTCTATAAACATTTATCTCATTAAAACTAAATGCTTTGAAAAATAACTCGGTTTCTATTTTTGATAATCATCGACTTATTTGTCAAAATCTCTAACTCTCAATCAAAAACCTATGTCATTGATTGAGGGGAGAATGATTTCAATTAAATTAAAAGTTATTTGGCATTAAAATTGTTTTCAAAAGATATAAATGCATGTTTTATCAATGGAGTTTAAAGTCTTAAAATCCGATCCTTATCGCTCAAACACTTTCACAATCAAGTCACAATTCCCCTTAAAGCTTTCAAAATCAATTTAATTATAAGAGATCACAAATCTCAAATGATTTGATAATTGTGATCGGGGAGAATGTGTGATTTAAATTGAATTCAAACCGATAATTCGTAAATGGTTTTATAAGAATGTACATGTCGTCCTTCCCACATGTGACAAACGATTTCAAATTTTCAATGCACATGTCGAGGGGAGCATCTATCTTAAACCTTTGATTTGAAACGTGATCATTCATCCCATGTGCAAGTTCCTCTAGTATGTGCAAAACTCTTTTCAAACCTCGAGGCACATATCGAGGGGAGCAAATTTATGGAAACCTCATCCTTCCCTAAATGCTATATCTACTTGATTTGTTGAGGAAGTGATGTTGATATCTTTAGAAAATGGTAATCAAAGAAGTTAATTCTTTCTCTTGCCTCCGTGTGCAAAACATTTTCAAATACTTGATGCACATGTTGAGGGGAGTTCTCGTTTAAAATATCAAAAACAATTCAGTACAAAATGCTTTGATAATATATCACAAGTATCCGAATTGATTTTCAAATGGTTTTCAATTGGATCCAATGGCGTATGAACAATACCAAATAGACCGACCAACTTTACTTTATGTACGGTGATATAAGGATGATAAGGTTAGGTATTGGTTCCCATGATCCGCCAGAATCGGAGGGATCTACCCAGGACAATCCACTAGTTAGTGTAGAAGTCCTTAGGTATGATGATAAAAGGAGAAAATGAGATAAGGGAAGAGTGCGGACTAAGACCGAGCTAGTATCGAATAAACCCAACAAGGTTCTAGCGATGAAGTCTCGTAAGCAATCAAGGGGTTGAAGAATTAAAAGAATTGAATGAGAAAAGGTGTAAACAAATAGCCTCCATTTATTCAACCTTAGGCGTGAACCGGTTCACTTCATATGCTACCGATGGTAACATCGGTATTGAAGACAAGACGTCATGGACCCAAAGGACGATCGCACTTCACCTTTCCAAACCACTCAAGTTCCTCTTAAAAGGTCTTGTTTCATTCTCACGGGAACCGACATTATCTATCGACTTTCTTAGAGATGGTTGATATTGAAGAAGGAGACCTCTCCCTAGTCTCCGTTATAGGATCCAAATATGCACAAATTGTGTCTAGAGCCACGAGATCATCAATAAATCTCATTAGGACACTTTCAATGAAGACTCTGCTTCACACAATGTGGAAAGAGAGATTATATCTTGAGTCCCACGATTATCCTTGTGGTATTGCCGTAACATCCGAGTGATGTGTTTACATATTCACAATGAAGATGGAAAGCCTTCGAGCCAACATCAAACAAGCTCCGGTAGGTGGCATGTGAGATCTTTATATAGATCAACCATGTGACAACCGAATGAAACAATGGGGCGATTCAATCTCTTGAATCAATCTCGGTTCAGTTATGGATTGACGGATACCTTTGAAAACCGGTCATTGTGCTTAAAACACTTTTCTTTAGCACATCGACCGTGTACCAATCTTTCAAACCAAAAGGTGTTTTTATGATTGATAATTGATTTTCAATAAAACCTTCGTTGTATTGCAAAAACAATTTCTATTGAGCAATACACGATTGTTTTTCAAATCTCTTTCATCAATCGCTGGACTTAAAATTACCGTTCACTCACTCCGTGTTGTCTTCTTTGAGACGTTCCGGTTTGAGAACAACTAGAACAATTGCGAAACCCCGTCAAGGAGATTCTTAGGAATCCCACCGATCACAGTAAGATTGTATCGATCAACGGGAACCGTGGGCCGTGTACTCAATTCAACGAAGTGATCAAAGACACTTTCGTGCGATTTGTTGCTAACTGCTGTATGCGTGTACGCCCGACGCTTGCAACCGATCGTAATGAAGCGGTCAATCCATAGCCGCATGCTCACTTAACACATTCAACTCAAAGTAATCATGATTAGTGCATCAATGACTCGATATTTTCACTCCATGCTTCGCTACGCCGCCAATATCATGAATCAACTAAAGCTTCCGCTACTCGATGAGAAGATATCATGATCCAAAATGTGAGCATGTCGGTCCTAATGTCACAACATCACAAAGGATGTCACGAGAGATTTTTGATAGTCGATGATCTCAAATGATGGCTCAAAATTATTATCACGTGGATCAAGAAAGACCTCCACTTGGAATAACCAAACATGCAATGTGAAGAATCAATGACTACGAGCTCAGGAGCAAAGGACTACATCAAGAATGCAAGATCAATTGTTAAATGTAATATCTATTTGTATTCAATGTAATTTTGGTACATGATTGAGGTGACCTCCTTGGGGAGATTGTTAGGAATTAGAAATTCCGGTATTAAAGAGTCGGTCACCTCAAGTATATGTAATCGCTAGAAAGCTCGTAGTCGTAGTTCTTTTGAGTTAAGTAGTAATTTAGTTAAGTAACACCGTGGAGGACGGACGGGTCTTTACCCACCAGATGCCCGATCCACACCAAGTGTGGCGTTTATGTAAGACTATAAATACTCTCTACCTTCCAAGGTAGAGTTAGAGCTCATAATAATATCTTTCACTTTCTCTCACTAAGTTCCCTAAACCTCTAACTTTCTCTCTCTAGAATTCCATCTATATGCTACTTTGTGTTATGGTTTGATGTGTATGTGAAAAGGAATATCTAACACTTCATTTGTTAATATTGACATACGATGTTCAACATAGTTACCCATTCTGAGTTCCCACTATAGTTTCTTTTGTTATTTCAACAATCTAGCAATTCGCCTAGTGCAGGCCTTTTGCACAAAGGGTGTTGAAAAGGCAAAAGGGACTGGAGAGGGGCCTCAGAAGGGTTAATGTAGGATCGATATATATTATTGTGTTGATGATTCGGGTGGTCTTGGATGATCAAAATACATGATAACCATTTTAGAGAGAGAAAGTAGAGAGATGGGTGTTCAAGCTAGAGACTTGCTTTGTAAAATGTAAAATGTTAGATTGAAAGCACCACCCCTTCCATGGATGGAAGGGGTATTTATAGTTACAATGAAACCGACCTCCTATCGGCCCGTGGATCGTGTATACAGGGTAAAGACCCGTCCTTCCTCCACGGTGTTACACTAAACTAAACTACGCTACAAACTAACTAATTAACTACTAAATAACGTAAATAACTACAAGTCTACGAGCTAACTTATGCTAGACCATAATTGGGGTGACCGACACTTTAACATGGAATTTCCAATTCCTAACAATCTCCCCTAAGGAGGTCACCCCATGAAATACATTTTGCATCCTAGCATTCTATCTTTGTCTTTAGTTCTTGAGCTCAGAGACTTCAATTCTTCAATTCCGCAATCTTTGTGCTTTTGTAGCGATTCTTCAAAGTCCGCATTGATTTGTACTTTTAGTGGAGGCCTTTAATCGATCCACATCTTTGATGATCTTCGAGCTTTCATTGAGATCATCACCACAAGAAATCTCTCCGATCACCCTTTATTGTGTTGCCATCATGTGAAGTTGTGACTTTCGGACCGACATGCTCACACTTTTGAATCATGACATCTTTCCATCGTAGTAGCGGAAGCTTTATCGGTTCATGATATTTGCAGCAGAACAGAAGCGTAAGCATAGTATAAAAATATCGAGCCGTGTTATGTAGATATGCACCACCATGATTTCTTCAATTAAGTGTGGATGCCGTGAGCATGCGGCTTTGATTGACTCTCAATTCGATCACCGCAACCGTCCAAATGTACCGCAAACAACAGCTAGCAATAAAACACACGAAAGTGTCTTTGATCACTTTCGTTGAATTGAGGTACACGCCCACGGTTCCCGCTGATCAAGACAAGTACCGCCTCGTGATCGTAGGATTCCTAAGAATCTCCTTGACAGGTTTCGCAATGTTCTAGCCGTTCTCAAACCGAACGCCTCAAAGAAGACAACACGGAGTGAGTGAACCAAATGAATTGAGATTCACCGATTGATGAAAATTGATTTGAAAACAATCGCGTATTGCTTAAGAAAGAGTTTTGCAATACGAACGAAGGTTTTATGAGAAAGATCAATTTTCAATCATTTTTGTATTTGAAAAGAGTACACATTCGATTTAGTAAAAGAAGAGATTTGAAATCGAACGGTTTTTCCAAAAGTATTTTTCAATCGAGATACTTTTGTGTTTGAAAACATGAATGTGCTAGAGAAAAGAAGATTTGCACATCGAACGGTTTTCCAAAAGTATTCGCAATCCATTTCTCGACCAAGGTTGATTCAAGAATGAATCGCCCATTGTTTCTATCCGCTTGTCACAAGCTTGATCTTTGCAAAGATCTCACATGTCACCCACCAAGAGCTTGTTTGATGTTGGCTCTAGAAGGATTTCCATCTTCATCGTGAATATTTTCATATCACTCGGATGTTCCGCAATACCACAAGGATAATGCGAGGACTCTCAATATATACTTACTTTCCACATTGTGTGAAACAAGAAGTCTTCATTAATTTAGTGTCCTAATGAGATATTGTGGATGATCTCTTGGCTCTAGACTCAATTGTGCACATTTGGTTCCTATGTCGAGACTAGGAGAGGGTCTCCTTCTTCAATATCAACAATCTCTAAGAGAAAGTCGATAGATAATGTCGGTTCCCGTGAGAATGAAACAAGCCCTTTAAGAGGAACTTGAGTAGCTTGGGAAGTTTAGTGCAAGGCGTCACTGGGTCCATGACGCCTTGTCTTCAATACCAGTGTTACCTTAGTAACCACCAAGAGCATATGTATTGAACCCGTTTCGCCCTAAGGTTGAATTATTGAGGGCTATTTCTTTTCACCCTTTTCACATTCATTTCTTTTTCATTCTTCAACCCTTCAAGGCTTACCGAGACTTCATAACTAGAACCTTGTTGGGTTTATTCCAAGACTAGCTCTGCCTCATCCGCACTCTTCCCATTTCTCATTTTTCTCCTTTTTCATCATACCTAAGGACTCTACACTATCTAGTGGATTGTCCTCGGTAGATCCCTCCGGCTCGGCGGATCGTGGGAACGAATACCTAACCTAACCATCCTTATAACTCCATGCATAAAGTAAATTGGTCGGTCTTTTGGTATTGTTCATTCTTCCTTGAAACCAATTGAAAATCATTTGAAAACAATCAAGGTACTTGTGATACGAGATCAAAGCATTTTGTACCTTAATAGTTTTGATCATTTAGAAAACCTCCCTCAACATGTGCATATGATTTAGAAATTGTTTAGCACATGGAGGCAAGAGGACTTTGAAATATTTTCTTTGATCACAATTTTCATAGAAAAAGCCATTTGATTTTCTTTGGTAAATTCTCCCTCAATATGTGCATAGGATATTTGAAATCATTTTATCACATAGAGGCAAGAGTTCTTTGAAGCACATCCACGATCACAAAAGCCATTAAGAAACCATTCGCCCCCTCAATATGTGCATCAATATATGAAAGAGTTTAGCACATATTAGAGAGAGCTAGCACACAATTGAATCAAATTGATCACCTTTTATCAAATTTCATTATTAAATCACAAATTCTCCCCAGATCAAAAATATCAAACCCTTTGAGATTTTGGATCCCAAGTGATTTAATCAGGTTTAGAAAACATGGGAGAAAATGCGCCTGGTTTAAATACTCTTCTGGTTTTTGGTTAAATGCTCCTCCTCAACATGTGCATTGTATATTTGAAATCGTTTGGCACATGGAGGCAGGAGTGCCTTTAAAGGACTAAAACCAATTCCATTTAAACAGATTTGAGATTTAAATCACGATCTCTCCCGATCAAAAATTTCAAACCAATTGAGATTTGTGATCCCAATTGATTTAAATCATTTAGAAAATTTTGGGGAAAGACGTGGCAAGATTTAATTTTGAAAATGATGATAAGGACCAATTTAAGACATTAAAGATTGTTAGTGTCGTATGATTGTTTTAAGAGATCTTTAAGTAAAATAAAACAATTTCACAATCAAACAAGAATGTAAAAATTTCATTTTGAAAGATCTTGAGTTTTAAAGAAAATCATACCATGACATAACATTAAATCTTTAGATCACCACTTATTTTGTACAAACGGACTTTTATGAAGAAATATTGTTTGAAAATAATTTATTTTAAATCACTCTCCCTCAATCGATGACCGTAGTCGATGATTGAGTGACTTAGGTTTTGATAAAATGAAGTCCGTGATTTTCAAAATTAAGTCCAATTAATTTTCAAAACAATATTTTTCCATTTTCAAAACAATATTATTCAAAAATTGTTTTCAAAATGGTATCATCACAATTATCCCGCACAAAGATACGTTAGGTGGTTGAGAAGCTTATTGTTGTTGTTGTAGGGCTTGGAAGAAAACCGTCACAGATGCAATGAGACTTCTTACGTTGCATTTTAATGCCAACCGAGGTCAAATTAAGCTCCGCTTCTTCAATCACTTAGAAGAAAACCATCTCACGATGCAAGGAGACCTCTTACGTTGCATTTATGCCAACTCTCCATTGAAGTCCAATTAAGCTCCGCTTTTCATTTGTCAACCCAAGATATAGTTACCCTTTCCTTTCGCATCCAATCATCATCATTATGTGGGATCCGGATCGGGAACATTCTTATATACCAATATACCGCATACGTTAGTGAACACACATACAGATATATGGTGGTCGACATCACCCAAACAACAATCGACTAATTAAAGTCAATTCAACATATCAATCAGATCATATAAGGTATGGGAATAATGTGTTCATCAAACTCTAATCATCTAATCCTAACAATCATATCCTAGGCACCTAGTCCTTCAACATAGGCAAACATCATTTTAATTAAGCACGAGGATAATTAAGAAAGTCCGTTAGATGATATAAATTTGAAAACATTCTCCCTCAATCAATGACTCATTTTCCAAAAAGTTTAAAAGCGTCAAGTCATTGATTGAGTTTTCAAATTTATAAAAACTCGAACTGATTGATTTTAAAGCAACTCATTTACCACCATTTTGTTAAAACAAATATTTTTCTCAAGAATTTTAGAAGGAAAAATATTTGTGTAGGAACAAAGATCCTTCGACATACTTTCCTCATTTTGTTTTAGGATAAGTGCACGAAATATTTTGAAAATAGGTTTAGCGCAACACTTTCCTTTCTTGAAGAGCGGGTTGCTATCGTAAATAATAGCAAACCATTGTTTTAAGCACGGGTCACAATCAAATAATCGCAGCCATTTTTTGAGACATGTTTTGAAAAGAATATTTACACCTCCTCTCGAACTTCATCTATGGTCCCGTGCCATTATTGAATGACATTTCTAAGACCGCAGATGTTATCGATACTGTAAGACATGTCTTGAGAAAACATATTTTTGGTATTTTTCAAAATTTTCCGATTTTTATGGGTTTTGTTGATTTTATATTTTCTATTTTCTTTTGTTGGTTTTATATTTTTGTATTTTGTTTTTGATAAATATATACAAAGATAGAGTAGATGATATAGTTTAAGAAGATGATGATACGAGTACCGAGATAAGGATATCGAGCAAGACCGTTGTAGAAGATAGAAGTCATCATCCCAAAACTTTCACCACCAAAGCTTCCGAGGCTCTTGCATCAAGAAAGAAATTGAACCATCTGAAAGTGAGACTTTGGCGCTTCCCCCAAACCGAAAATCCTTTAGTCGAAAGGATTCAAAGCTTTCTTTCAAGCTTCCATTAGCCGTGTGCACAAAGAAGCACACCATTATCATAAATCTTGCTGCTCCTTTTAAGAATAATAATCGAGATTCTTCGCTCGAGGTTATATCATCCAATAGAAGAACAACAACGTATCATCCCACACATAAATAATCTTCTCAAATTTCATTTCCATCAAGTCCAAGCGATCCATTCCAAAAGGTGTCAAGAGACCACTTCCCCAAGTAGTTGAATTGATGCGCCCGCCTCTTAGAATAGAGCTCAAGAACCCGAATACACATACCCAATGTTCCAAAGAATATAATGAAGTACAACCAATAGCCAATGCACCGATGTATATCTTCTCCCCAATGATTGTGTATGAAGCTCAAGAACCCGGCACCCAATGCCCAAAGAGAGAATAACCGATAACATTGAAGAAGCAGCCGAATCACCTTATCTCTCATGGATGACTATCTCTGGATGTCAACTCCGAATAAGTGATTATATCTCGAATCACCGATTAAGCCCTCAAGTGAAACAACCGAGCATCCCCAATGTACACAATCTTCTCCCCGATGATTGTGATAACATCAAAATCATCACACACTTGTGTACCTCTTTATCTTCGTAAACTTTCTATTACATCACTTCCCCACGTAGTTGGAATAATAACACTAAAAGCCTTGATGAGTAAAACCTTGAGATTCTCTCGGTCATGACATTTGTTTTCCGGGATATCTTCAATCACTTAGAAGAGTTAAGTTCATCAAGTTTACTCGCCATGAGTCAAACCTTGAGTTTCTCTCATGTAATAACATTTGTCTTCCCGGATATCTTCAATCACTTAGAAGAATTAAGTTCATCAAGTTTACTCTTTGCTTAGATGTGTGTCTCCTTCCCCTTGCCGGTTTTGACACTTCGTAATCAAGAACATCTTATAAGCCCAAATACTTGAAATCTTTTGAGAAGAACACTTAGAAGTCTTTATGAGAATCAACTTGTCAAGAATGTGAGCAAGTCTAATTGGGATTAAATTCGACATTTCACTCTCCCCAATTAGTGCTCTCCCTAAACCGACAACTGCTTGATAAATGCTTGAATTAAGAAGAAGTCTTTAGATCGTTAAATGCAACTCGCCTTTAGTCTTCTAACATGTAGCGTAAAATGTAGAACCGATCAGACTCGACCTTCTTCAAGATTGTCCAGTTGGGGAATAGATAGTTAACATCTTCAACTCACACCAAAAGCATCCCACCAAAAGCATCCCAATTAACTTACATCTTGCAAATCCCTTAACTAAAATCCTCCCAATCAAACAAGAACATAAAGATGTTCATCAAGGAAATCAAGAATCAGCCGCAACGAACACACAAGATGGTAACACCAAACTACCAATCACATCAAACAAGAACAGAGAGATTGTTCGAATCATCATGTTGATGTATACGTGAAGCATTAACCGAAGCACTTTGTCGATAAACTCATCAATCCGAGTGAAGATGTCAACCAACGGCTCATAGAAGAAACTCCATGTAAAGATGACCCGATAAGAAGAAGCTCGGTTCTTACATGAGTTTGGAGCCGTTTGACCATTTATTCTCATATATCAATCAACCATGCAAGAATATCACACTTTTCCCCTCAAGAATTGCATACGGAGTTGCCATTCTTGATTAAATAAGTGAATATCATCCAAATGTAGTCTATTCACACTTCTCCCCGCAAAATTAGCACATGATGTCGCCATCGTCATTATAGTTGAGCAAGTGGAATAAGAAAACAATCAACAAGAGTCCGGTTCACTTGATGAGCGCATGGAAAAAGCATGAAGCATGGAAAAATGGTCATGAAGCATGTTGATGAGAATGGTCATAATGTGTTCAAACGTCATAAGAAGATTTCTTCTTCCAAAGATAAAGCGCACCGAGACGCACACTTTTCTTTTCTTTAGAGTACGAGGCATGAACAATTGTGTTCAAACGTCATAATCTCTCTTTTCATCTCTCTTGGCAAAACATGTAATCAACCCCATTATCATTCAAGAGGCTCTTTGTAGTGACAAATGATGGAGAAAACCCAATATGATGAATTTGACCTCAAGTAAACTAACCCGAACTCGTGACTTAAACTTGCACATATGTAACAAAGAGCGGTGCCGAGACTTCATCCTCCATTGAATCTCTAAGTACTCTATACTCTTCAACCAACCAACCATCAAGTAATAGACGACATCACCTCTTGAAAATCCACAATTGAATGTGACATCGAGCACTACAACGTAACTCCTTAAAGTGATAGTTATTTTGAGGTGATAAGAGCCCAATTCCCCAAGTGGTAAAAGAAAAGGTAAAAGACACCCAACAATAACTAGATTTCCAAGTCTTCGCTTTTAATAATAAGCTCGAACAAGGATCATGAAGAATCTTCATCCATCCATCCCCGATACCTTCGTGATACTAAGTACACTCGCCCGTGATATTTCACTTCAACCTCAAATAAATAATAGTGAATTAACCCCGTTGTCACATCTTCTAGTTAAAAGCTCAAATCTAGCCTCCTTTGACGCTTTAAAGTGAACTATGATAATGGTTTCATCCCGACCATGGTTAAAAGCACATAACCCCGTAAAACCATGTAATAACCAAACCGCCATGACGAATATCCAAACACACATCCAATTCATGAAGTACACCTTTTATCCTTCTTCAAGCGTAAACCGTAGCACCAAAGATCGAAAGATCCCAAATACACTTTCCTTTCTCCGTGATGGTTCCATCATTACGGATTTTACAATTCTATGGTTTAAACCGAGAAATAGTTTCTTTCATGGATTTTACAAAACCAAGAATAAACCGTAAGATAGATCCGAAATGCACTTTACTATTACCAAGATGTTTCCATTGTCACGGATTTTACAAGTCTATGATTTAAACCGAGAAATAGGTTCTTTCGGGATTTTACAAAATCAAGACAAAACCGTAAACAATGTCGCTTTGAATGTGTTATGACAACTTTGGTTTCGTGAATATCTGCTTTAGGGGAACATGCAATGTTCATCAACGGTTCATTATCCAACATCAACAATATCATCAACCATCCAATAAACACTTTGGTAAACACATCATTCACGCATTCTGCTTGGCTATTGTTGTGACCACATGGAGAAGTAAACCCGATATACCAAACTTGATCATGAAGTAGAATTCCCAGATTTGTTACTTAAACTTGTACTAATCCTCGTGAAAAAGAAACGGTGTACCCAATGTACAAAACCTCTTGACGATCCTCAATCATGTGAGACACCAAGTGATAGTTACGCTGGGTTAAGCGAGAAAGAATCACAACCGTAACTAAATAGCCAAGTCTTTATCACACTCAATAAATGCCCAAACAAGTCATCTTCGCGGAAGGGTAGAAAGAAAGAAGACGAAATAAGTAAACGCGCCCGAAAACCTCACTTCAAATCCAAATAAGAAATACCGTCCAAACAACCCCGTAGTCAACCTTGTTCCAATAAACAATTCAAGCCGTGACAAAATAATCATTCTTCGTGAAAATGTATAAACCAAAGTATCAAACCCAACAACAACAAATCTCATCATCAAAAAATCTCATTGCATACCCATAAATATGTCATACTAGATACTAGAGATGACAAGCCCATTCATCATTCGCTCCATAATGAAACAAAGATATAGAATCCGGGCATAATACAACCATCAAGCCTACAGCCAAATAAGTTTTAATTAGGCCCATGAAGATACCCGTGTACATGATCCAGAAAAGAATGCACAAGTGAAGAGAAAAAAGCATAACCGGTGAATACTCAATACCCTAAAAAAAGGTATATAATAGCTCTTATCTCACTCATGACCCTAAAAACTGGTAATACCTCAAACCCTAGTTAACTTAACAGTCCGCCTCTCTCAACCACTTCTAAAAATAACGCCTCTATCACCAATATTTCTTACACCTTATATCAGATACATCACTTACACATGATCAAACCCTAAATAATGCAGAATCACCCATAAATCACACCAAATCGCCCCATAGCATCCATTAATCGAACTCAGTCAATCAAACAATTACCTCGCCACAGGGTTGGCACGAGGGAATTAAGTGACAGCCACAGGGATGGCATTGAGGGCTCGATACAAGGTAGGTATTAATATTGTTCCATTGCTTTGTTTCAACGAATGAGTAAGAGGATATAACATAATTGTTACTTATCCTATTACTTGAAGTTCGGATATTAAGTCCTACTTATGAGATCAGTGATGATACTTTCTTGTAGTACTAGGATCTTTAAATGATCTTCAGAACACAAAGAAGGATCTGAGATTTCAAGATTATCCATTTGTTTTTCCTTAACCGAATCAAAGTCAAGGACGAGACCATTCATGGTTTTGGTCTTGCTTAAAACTTTCAGATATTAATCTTGAAGTTTTGACTTCCAACATGATCTATGATGATTATTCTTTCTCGTGTGACATGACTTTCAAGTCTTGATGAACCATAGATAGACACGAAGATTGATTCTGAGATCACTTAGTATTTTTAGTTTTGCATATACACTAGAGAGAGAAATGGGTGGTGACCTAACTGAGATCTTGATGGTGTTAGTTTGATGTATGGTTTTAATTTTCGTTTGAGTCTAGTTGTTGCACGAGTTTGGATGTTTGGTAATTGGTATGTTGGTAATGGTTGTGGTTGTATCTTTCATACATCTTCATCACTTGCTTTACTATTAAGTTGCTTCAGTCAAGACGGTATATGGTATTTGTTTTGTGGTCATGGTCAGTCATTGGTCTTTTTTTCTCATTCTTCATTTCTGTCCATGTCGCCATATTGAGTCAAGTTGCTAATCTTTTTAACTCAACAAGTCGCTACATTTTCAAAACACAGCAAGTCGCTAGCCTGTTTGTATCAAGTTGCTACCTTTCTTTCAAAGCACAACATGCTAACTTATAAATATAAGTCGCTACCGTTATTAAGAGTTAAGTCGCTAGCAGTTTTTCAAAGCAAGTCGCTAGATCATTGCTTGACATAAGTCGCTAGCTTGTAAATACAAGTTGCTAGGTTTAAGTCACACAACTCGCTAAGCAACAGATACATTGTACATGGACAGAATCAGACACAACTCGCTAAGAAGAACTTGACCAAGTCGCTATGAAGAGTAACCCGTAAAAATCAAGACCCATCTCATGACCTCTGCAACCTGACCAGAAAAACCCATTTAATTTTGACCACAGATATGACCTTAAAATATGCAGATATGACCTGATAACCAACTTTAGACTTCACTTTTGGTACAAAAAAACATTATAAAGATGATGACACAAAAGTCAGTTGAGACAAGAACAGGACACAAAAGCAGATGTAGTAGCCATTTGAATATCAGGACCATTTAGTATTTTAACCAAAGAAAGGATACAAAGAGTTATAACTTGTTAAAAACTGTTTTTCAGAAAAAGTAAGCCAAAAAAAAATAATTTTTTCGACCACTAACATGATGTAAAACCAGTTTTAACAATAACCAAAAACCACCATAACCATGATACTAAACCACACAAATCAACACAACACAAAAACCTTGGCTCTGGTACCATTTGTAGGATCGATATATATTATTGTGTTGATGATTCGGGTGGTCTTGGATGATCAAAATACATGATAACCATTTTAGAGAGAGAAAGTAGAGAGATGGGTGTTCAAGCTAGAGACTTGCTTTGTAAAATGTAAAATGTTAGATTGAAAGCACCACCCCTTCCATGGATGGAAGGGGTATTTATAGTTATAGACAACTCGACCTCCTATCGGCCTGTGGATCAGGCATACAGTAGGTAAAGACCCGTCCTTCCTCCACGGTGTTACTCTAAACTATTCTACGCTACTGACTAACTAATTAACTACATAATAACGTAAATAACTACAAGTCTACGAGCTAACTTATGCTAGACCATAATTGGGGTGACCGACACTTTAACATGGAATTTCCAATTCCTAACAGTTAACTATGTTGCTTTTGACCTATTACAGTTATTTATAAAGTATATACCAACATTGTGTCGCACATGATGTTATGTCACAATGTATTTGGTTAATATTGACATACGATGTTCAACATAGTTATCCATTCTTAGTTCCCACTACAGTTCCTTTTGTTATTTCAACCATCTAGCAATTCGGCTGGTGCAGGCCTTTGCACAAAGGGCGTTGAAAAGGAAAAAGGGACTCGAAAGGGGCCTTAGAAAGGTTAACTATGTTTCTTTTTGCCTATTACAGTTATTTATAAAGTACATATCAACATTGTGTCAGCCATGATGCTATGCCACAATGTATTTGGTTAGCTAAACAATATCTATCCTTGTTGCTTGATTCAGTCCCATAAAAAGCTCTGATCTTTGTTAGAGTGCATTTCACCAAATAAACATGCGAAACTGAAGAGAATGGTGTGACAAGTGATTTGGAGGAGATTCCTTTTTCTCACCATTTTCTTTTGTTTCCCATCTTTTTTTTTCCAGGAATTAACCTATTGTTGCTAGGGCCTTTTGTTGAACTGGAACTGAAAATATGCAAAAACATATTTTCTATGACATACGTTAAACATCGGGTGTCAATATTGGCAAACAAAGAATACCGTGTGTTCTTCGTTTGTTAATATTAACACACGATGTTCAACATAACTGTTTGCTCTTATCTTTCTTCTCCACTTCCTTTTGTTACTTGAATGGGCTAGCAATACGGCTGGTGCAAACCATTGTGAAAAGACCATATGAATAGCAAAAGGGAGTGGACAAGGGGAGTTAAGAGCTTCCAGTTATGTTAATGTTTATCTGTTACAGGTTTTAAGTTGTGGAAAACTAGAAGGGGGGTTGAATAGTTTACCACTTAAAATCTTTGTTTTGAAACTTATTAAAAGATCAATTGATATTGATCTTAGATATGTTTATGAAATATGTAAGCAATATGCAAAGAGTAAATAAGGAAAGAAATTATGAAACCATAACAAGTTGTTTATAGTGGTTCGGTCTACAAGGACTCTTTCTCCTTGCCCTACTCCACTCCCCGAGTCTCACACTCGAGAGTTTAACTTCACTAGTAAACAAGCTCCTTTCACCGGTGGAGAAACCTTTACACTTCGCTTACACTATTTCCGACACTAAGCTAAATGTCGAGTTCTTTCCAAGGGTACAACCACTCCCACACACAATGTATTTTGAGGACTAAAATACTAACCACTCACACTCACAAGATTATGATAGTTTAGTACAACAAAGAAGTATGAATCAACACAAGATCATACAACACTAAACAAACAAGACTTCCAACTTCTCGTTGAAGCTTGAATGTGACTTGATCTTCTTTGCTACAAAAGAGATCACTAATATGATATGAAACTGAGTTAGAAAGATTAGAGAGAAGATATGTATGAGAGTATGATGGAAAGGGATGATAAAATATTTGGTTTGGCTTTGCTATTTATAGCCAAAACCAACAGCAGGCACCACGGATGGCGAACCCCTTGAAAGGGTTCCGCCCGTTATACATTTTGGTGCCGCCGGGGTCTGACAGCAAGATATCAAGATCTTGCCAAAGTCAACCATATCTATGCAAGATTGTGTAAGATATGAAGAGTACAAATCTACACAAAATATCTAATGAAATCTTCCAATGATTTCCATGATGCATCACATGATGTCATGTGTTGTTTTTCTATTTTTAGAAATATGCAAATACATAAGTAATGTTTAGTTTTTAAGAAACTAAAGCATTCTAAAAACTACTATCATACATTATTCTTAGACTCATATTTAAGATATGATTAGTCACAATGTAAATGCTTAAATGATGAAGATATTGTTTGAAAAGCTTGTTTTAATATCTATTAAATTTGACAAGCTTTAAGCTTTATAAAATTAAATTTGCTTTTGTCGTTAACAAAACTTAGGTAAAGATCAAAATATAAATAACGTTTAATGACGATATTTGTATTAACAATCTCCCTTTTGTTGAGGACAAAATATAAATTTTATTTTATAAAAGATACAAAGATTGTGCAAGAGTTATAAAAATATTAGTTTTAGAACTTGAAAAGGAAATGATAATGCAAGTGTATGATGTTTGACTTTTCAAAAGTTAAAGTCTTCACTAGTTGAGGCATGATGTTGACTTTTCGTAAAGTCAAAGTATGCGATTGACTTTTTCGTAAAGTCAAGTATTACCAATGAAGTATCATGTTGACTTTTTCAGAAAGTCAATGTATGCAGTTTGACTTTTTCAGAAAAGTCAAATATAACCAAGTTCTATATATTTCTCCCCCTTTTTGTCTCAACAAAAAGAAGATGCGATGCGGAATGTATAATGAGCCCGAGCTATTATCGCCCCCTTGATCAAAGCTCCCCCTAAATTGGGTGCCAATGGGAAGATACATGGATTGTGAAAAAGCTACTAAAAGATTTGTTAGTAATAATCATCATTTACAAGCATTTCCAAACACTATGTATTAAGCACCAAGAACATAGAAAAGCACCATTCATTTGTTAAAATTTTTCATGATTTAAAAACCATGAAAAGAGAACACAATGAAGTGTTTTAGTACAAATAAAAAAAATCATAGAAAAAATAAATAAAATACAAATAAAAATAAAAAAGATGCTTAGAAAAGCTAATCTAGGACCATTCTAATGAGATGGTGGATCAGAAAGAGCGTTGAGTCGCTCAAGGATGTGATTGAGGATGAATCTCATTTCTTCTTGGAATTCATGGACCATCACCCGGGTTCGATCAATGGTTTGGGCGGTTTGCTCACAAGTGGAGCAACCATGCCTAGGTGGGTAGTATGGTTGATGAGGTTGTGGTGGTGGAATGGTAGATGTATTGATGTTGGTGGTGGTGTTTGGGTTGGTGATTATGGAGGCTAGCAAAGCATTTTGCATTTGCATAGTCTCACTTAGTTGAGAATCCACCATATTTTTGAATTGGTGGTGATGTTGGAGTTCAACTTGAATCTCCTCTCTTGTGGGATTATCATCCCACATGGACTCCTCAATGTCCTCAAGGCGAGGGGATATTGATGTAGGGAGTGGTTGATCCCCATACAAAGGACCATGGATGTCTTTGTGAATGGGGTGGAAGAGAAGAGGTCTTGGCCCTAACGGGGCGTTTGGATCAAACGAGGGTCTAGGAGACTCATGAGCGATCCGCTCAATGATGCCAAATGATGGCAATGGTGGTGGATGATTAGGCCTAGGAGGCAAATCTTCCAAGTCCTCCAAGAAAGGATTTGGAGAAGTGGGAGGTGTGGAGAATAACTCCAAAGGAATAAGTGTTGGAGACTTTGGTAGTGATGGTGTTTTTGATGTTTGGAGAGGTGCCGGTGGTGGTGAGGTTGGTGTTTTTGTAGGTGGTGGAGTGGTGATGACAATGGGTGATTGAGTAGGAGTAGCCAAGGTTAGGCTTGTGTCATCCCTTATGGGAGATGAGATGGTGAGTGGGGAGGATTCGGATGAAGAGCTCAAGTTGACGAAACAACAAGGCCTTACGCTAATCCTATCGGTTTTCTTGCAAGGCTTGGTGTAAGGTAAAGATTTTGTCATTTTGACTTGTGTTTTTGCTAGTGGATGGTAAGAATGAAAAAGGTGTGAAGATGATCATCGTAAAACCTCTTAATTTATAGAAGTGAAAAATTATGGCGAAATGTGTTTGATTTGATGTTAAACCATAGAAGGGATGAGGTTCCTAATGATTTGAAAGTGGGTTAAATGCTAGTCATATCACCCAAGTCAAGCCATACAAGAGGGATGGAGTGAAGAAGCAAAGATATGCAATAAATGTGTTCTAATGATTGTAAGATCCTAACAATCAGATTACCCACGGATTACAAGGTACCAAAATTTTGGTTCCTTCCTTTATGTAAAAGGGCTCCTTGGGTGAATTTTTCAAAATTTTGAATTCTAGTGAGAAATGGATTTCCTATATGCCTAAGTGTGTTGTACTAGTTCTAATAAGGATACAAACTAGTTAAGATTGACTAACAAGCAATTTATGGTAATTTGGAATGTCGAAAGAGCCGAAATTCAGAAAGTTACCTGGAGGATCCACGGCACCAAAATTTTACACGAACGGAACCCTTAAAAGAGTCCGTCCGTCCGCCTGCTCGTGCACGCGGTACCATTTCTTATAATAGACGGAACCAAAAGTTGGTGTCGTCGATCCGTCTTGAACCAAAAATTTCACAGAGTGTATTTTCAAGTGTCGGGGACATTTCGAAACACGAATTTTGCTCAAAACATGTGACATTAAACATTTCTAGTTAGGAAAATTAAATAACACATGCACAAACATAATGGAGCATAGATTTTGAGAAAGGCCAAGTGATTTTCACATTATAGTGAAAATGGGTAAAATTTGATAGCATACTTGTGCTATCCCCAGATAAGATCGTTAGCATACATCATTGTTTGAGTTATATTATCATCCTACAAGATAAAACAACCAAATTGTATCAAACATTAGAGATAATGTATTGTTCCAAACACTCCTTAAAACGATTTTCACTTATCCAACTTCTTGTAGATCTTGGTCATCATTCTACCAAGGCACTTGAACATCACCTTGGTTTGATTGAACTCCGCTGATTCATTCTCAATCTCGGGAAGAGATTCCTAATACTCATGAGGTGGAAGGCGAGAGTTTGAAAGACCGTCATCGAAGCTATTTGATGATGATGATGATGGAGTTGGAGGTTTTGCTCTCTTGCCTTTTGTCTTAGCAACTCGTTCATCACTCAAAGGTACAAAGATGTGAGGATGAGCTCATAGTGAAGGTGCATCCTTTTTGGGCTTGGTGGAATTGGTGCATAGGCTCTATAGAGGCGGGTGAGAAGCATCCGTATGGAAGATCAACCGATCCTTGTGTTGGAATATCAATCATTCTCCTAGCGATGTAGTAGGCTAAATTGAATGGTTGACGGGTGGATAAGTTGTAGACCATATGGCAAAGACAAGCATTGATGTGATCCCTATTTCCTATGGTGTTAATGATGTTGGCTCTAAGTAGTTCTCCCCATTTCCTAAATTCGGGCTTAAGTTCATTTAGCTCCATTCCATATGGATCTCGGTTCACTTCTTTTCCTTTTCGGGTGACTCGGGTTGTGTCTCCCCTTGGGATAAATAGGTGCTCATGGATGACATCCTTATTTGCTAGAGGTGTTCGGTAGGGAAGAGAGCAGTCATTGATTGCATCAAGAATTGTGAGTGACCACTTATCTGAGTAGACACATGTCCCTCGGTTGGGAATTCCTAGCAACTGAGAAAATTTGGTTAAGGAGATGGTCTAGTCGTTTTGATTGATTTTAAACCTAAGACTATACTCATCATCATCTTCATCACTGAATCCGGTCACACTAGCATAGAACTCTAACACAAACCAAGGACAAATCGGTTCATCGATGTCAAGAAGACAATCGAATTGAATGGCGACTAGTTCTTGACGGAGATTGGTATTTTCAATGAAAGATGGGTGAATGGTTCTACCCTCATGGAAATACCTTGATTCTAGACTCTTAAAGATTTCTACTTGTTCCTTGGAAAGTCCTTTGGTTTTCGATGTTTGGGAATGTAGCCAAGGTGTCCTTGTGATCATAGAATCTTGCGGCTACCATGGTTATTCCTAGGAGCAAGAATTAACATGTTAAAACGAGAATAAACTTAACGCTTTGATTCTAGTGTGTGCCTATATGAAAACGATTTGGAGTTGCGGTTATCTCGACTCATTTTATGCACAAAAATGGTTTAGTGGGGTGTTTGGCAAATACCATGAGATAACCCAAATGCTCCTAATTCAATGTGGCTTCATTTGAATATACCCGGGAATGCATATTAGTTATGCAATACCTTTAGTATTCAAGAGCATGCAAGTGATGAAAATCTAACGTTTCTATTTGTATTAACAATGAAAAATTGTTTTCCTACAAGTGAGAAGCTTTTCAAAAATTTTGACATGGGGTGTTTGGTTATTTGAATAAAGCCTTATAGTCATTATCTATTGATTAGTGGGAAGCATGATTTGTTTATGCAATATGATAATTTAGTACCTAATTTCAATGACTAGTTATGCAATTTGCCAATTGAATTCATATTTAGTACAAAAGTATACATAAACCCCATGTAATTATTTTGTGCACAAATAAGAATCCTAGACTCAGAATTAAGAGATAAAAGTTAGGATACTTACAATTGTGTTATCTCCAGTGATTAGTGAGTGAGAAGGTGTCAATAATGAGCTTGGTTTAATGTTTACACATTTTGGTAAAGTGGGTTTTGAGGAAGAAGATGTTTTGTAGGTAGTCGTTTTGTACAGAGTCACTATGGACCGATTTGGTACCAAATTTTTGGTTCCGTCCGTGTTGTCATTTGGTGTCGTAGCTACGAGAGTAGATACAAAACAAAATTGTTTTGTTTTGACTATTCTAATGTTTTAGGCTATGTTTATCCTACATGTTTGGTTCCATAAACCCCAAACCAAGTCTAAGAAGATTAAAAGGTTCTCGTTTAAGAGGCTTAGTTAAGATGTCGGCAATGTTGTCTTGGAGGATACTTTCTCGATTGAGATGTTTCCTTTTGAACATTGTCGCGAAGAAAGTGATGACGGATTTCAATATGCTTTGCACGAGCATGTTGAACGGGATTTCTTGAGATCGATGGCTCCTTTGTTGTCATAAAGTATAACAATATCGTTGAGATGAATTCCGTAATCTCGAGAGCTTGCTTCATCCAAAGAGCTTGTTGACATGCTTTTCGGCTAAGACGTACTCGGCTTGATGGTTGAGATGGCTAAAGCCGTTTGCTTTTTGCAAACCATGAGGTGAGACAATGTCCAACAAAAGTGCAAATACCACTTGTACTTTTCTATCGACATAGTCACCGGCATGATCCGAGTCGGCATACACTATGGTTTCTACACCGTTCCTTTGGGATACCATAATCCTAAACACGTTGTTCCTTGAATGTATCTAAAATCCTTTTAAGGCTTCCAAGTGTGATGCCTTTGGGTTTTCTTGAAAGCGAGCACATAGACAAACACTAAACATAATGTCGGGTCTACTAGCCGTAAGATAGAGTAGGCTACCAATCATTACTCTATATTTAGTGTTATCTACGAATTCACCTTCCTCATCCTTGGTGAGTTTAGTGTCCGAGGACATGGGTGTCTTAGTTGGTTTGGAATCTTCAAGACCAAATTTCTTAAGCATGTCTTTTATATATTTAGATTGGTTAAAGAATATGCCATCTTCTAGTTGTTTAATTTGAACTCCTAGAAAGAAATTTAATTCACCCATCATACTCATTTCAAACTAAATCGTGCATGATTTTAGAGAAATCATCACATAGCTCTTGACAAGTTGATCCGAATATGATGTCATCAACGTATATTTGAACAATGATAATATGTGACTCCTTTTTCTTGGTAAAAAGAGTATTATCTACTAATCCCATAGAGTATTTGTTATCAATAAGAAAGGTCTTAAGTTGGTCGTACCAAGCTTTTGGTGCTTGCTTAAGACCGTATAATGCTTTCTTGAGTTTGAAGACATGATGTGGTTTTTCAAAGTCGGTAAAACCGGGAGGTTGAGCAACATATACTTCTTCGTTAATAAACCCATTAAGAAATGCACTTTTAACATCCATTTGAAATAATTTAAAGTCATAAGCACATGCATAAGCAAGTAATATTCTAATAGATTCGAGTCTAGCTACCGGTGCATAAGTTTTATCATAATCAATCCCTTCTTGTTGATTATAACCTTGTTCAACAAGCCTAGCTTTGTTTCTAGATACTACACCATTTTCATCCATTTTATTTCGAAAAACCCATTTCGTTCCAATTATAGTTTGATCTTTAGGTTTTGGAACTAATTTCCAAACATCATTTCTAACGAATTGGTTTAACTCTTCTTGCATGGCAATTACCCATGATTCATATTTTATTGCTTCATTTATGTTTTCTTCAATGGTGGATACAAAACAAAATAATTACTTTGATTTTGGGCTTGTGACCTTAAGGTTCTTTGATTAAGTTGTCCTATGACCTTTTCTAAAGGATGACTTTTAGATTCTTTGATGTTTAAAATCTCTTTATTTAATGGTTCATCTTCCTTGTTATTTTTAATTGTTTCTTGACTTTCTATCATTTGACTTTCAACTAAGTCATCATCTACCAAAGGTGATGTCTTAGAGGAGGTGGACTTCGTCGAATGTTATGTTCAACGATTCCTCGACTATCATTGTTTCTTTGTTTAAGACAATGTAAGCTTTACTAGTTTGAGAATAACCAAGAAATACACCTTCATAAGACTTTGGGTCAAACTTGGTGAGATAATCTTTAGTATTAAGAATGAAGCATTTACATCCAAAAACTCTAAAATATCCTAAAGTTGGTTTTTTACCTGTATCACAAAAGTTTCTAAATTGAGTTTCGTTGTCAAATTCACGACCATGATCTGTTCGGATCGACACAATTTTAACACCTAGTTGATTTTGAATTTTCTTGCTAAGAATTTCAAATTTATCAAAAGCTTCATTTTTGGTTTTCAAAAACAACGTCCAAGTAAACCTTGAGTAATCATCTACTATGACCAAAGTGTATAAGTTGCCTCTGTAGCTTCTTATAGCGGATGGACCAAACAAGTCCGTATGAAATAATTCTAGACACTTAGATGTGGACACCATATTTTTAGATTTATGACTATTATGGGTTTGTTTACCAATTTTGCAAGCGTCGCAAAAGTGTTGGTCATATTTAAGTTTTGGTAAATTCCTGACTAGCTCTTCTGAAGATAGGTTTTGTATAAGTCTCATTTTAGCGTGACCTAAGCGTCTATGCCAAAGAGATGAGCTATCATCTAACGTTGTTAGACAAAGTTTGCCATTAGATGTTTTATCTATTTTCATGACGTATATGTTATTTTTCCTAACTCCTTTAGCTATGGTGATACGATCTTTTAGTATTTTACTATCATTTTCATCAAATAGTACTTTATACTTTTTATCACATAATTGGCTAATACTAAGTAGATTAAATCCTAACCTATCTACATGAGCAACATTTTCAATAGTTAGGGAGTTATGAGCGATCGTACCTTTGCCAATGATTTTGCTTTTGAGATTGCTACCAAAAGTGACATTACCTCCGTCATACTCTTGGTATGATGAGAAGAGACTTTTGTTTCCCGTCATGTGCCGTGAGCAACCACTATCTTTTATCCACTCATCAGGTTCCAATCCAACTTTCAAGCATATCTAAGAAGCAAAAAACTCAAGCATTTGGTCCCCAATATCTCATGGGTCCGTTTGGGTTAAACATCCCATTTATTTGATTCATGTATGGAAATGATGGGTAAGAATTCCATGACATGTAATCTGGAGTTTGATATGGTCTAGGAAAGTTTTGATTCCAACCGTTATGTTGGTAGTTGGGTTGTACGTTGTGGTTGCTCTTAGGAAAGGGCATTTGGCAAAAGGTGTTTTATATCGTTGTTGAGTAGTTTTTTATCTAAATTCATTTTTAGCAAGTCCTACTCTTGATGTAACAATGGTTTTAGTTTAACACTATCCTTGGTTTTCTTTGTTATTTTGAAAATTCATTACGGTCCAGATTACAAACATTACGTCTCTTGAAGTACCCACGGCACCATTTTGTTCAATGGACGGAACCCTTATTTTGGGTCCGTCGTCCGTCTTGTCTCGGCAACAGCTTTTTTCTGCTTTGTTCATCCTTTTGGCCGTTTTGTTTTGACTCTTTGGAATTAATACCTCATTAAATCCTAGCTCATTCATGTCTCACGGTGTTTTATGTATTTTAACTATTTAATCGGCAAGAGCGATGTTTTTGTTAAACCTTTTAAATTTAGAATTATGTTCGATTAGAACATCTTGTGTGAGCTTTAGTTTTTCTATTTCAAGATTAAGCTCTTGACATGATTTACAACCATCATCATTCGCTTTTCTCTTTTCTAGTCGTTTTGATTTTTCTTTTAACTCATAGACTTCATTTTCCAAAAATTCCTTTTTGGTTTTTAAAAATTCATTTTTAGTTATGATTTTTAGACTTAGTTCACACAATTGATTGTATTGTTTTTGCAAAGTGTCATCATCAATAGAAGAATAAAAAGAGTCGGAATGTACCTCGTTTGACTCATTTGCCATTAGAGCGATCTCTTCCTTGCTTGATTCTTCATCATCTTCACTATCACTCCAAGCACCACTTACAAAAGCTCGTTGAGTTTTGCTTTTAGGTGGCTTTGGAAATTCTTCTATGAGATGACTTGCATCACCACATCTAAAACACTTTCTTTCACCTTTACCCTTTTTGTCATCCCGATCTTTTCGGAATGGCTTCTTTTCTTCTCGAGGTTGTCTTACAAACTTTCCTCTTCTTCTAAAGAACTTCTTAAAGTCTCTAACGGCCATGGCATACTCCTCATCTTCACTACCGGAGCAAGATTCGTCATCATCACTTGATTCCGCCTTTGCTTTTAGTGCAACGGATTTGATCTTCTCCCTTCTTCCTTTGATGATCTCCGAATCTTTCTCCATCACCATTTCGTGTACTTTGAGGTTACCGATTAGCTCGTCTAGTGACATTTTTGAGAGATCTTTTGATTCTTCAATAGCGGTCACTTTAGCTCTCCATTTTGGATGGAGTGCTCTAAGAAATTTCCTGACAAAGTTCTTACTACGAAAAGATTCATCAAGCGCTTTAAGTGATGTAATAATAGTATTAAAGCGAGCAAAGCCACAATCAATGGTTTCATCTTGGGGATAACAAATTGTTCATATTGTTGAACAAGAAGATCAATTTTGTTATCCTTGACTTGTGAATTACCTTGATGTGTAACAATCAAAGATTCCCAAATATCTTGGCGGTTTCACACATAAAAATTCTTTCATATTCTTTTCTAGGCAAAGCATTATAAAGCATCATTTTAGCTTCATTATTTTTAGCAATTAATTTCTTTGTTCATCAATGAAATATCCTTTGTTGTAGAACTAAAATCCCTTTAACAATAACAAACCAAAGATCTATATCTTTTGATTTTACATATGTTTCAAAACGGTTTTTCCAATAGATAAATCCATTGGTTTCAAAGAGTGGTGGTCTTTGTATAGATTGCCCTTCTTTAAAGTTTTCGAATCCATGGATCGTTTCAAGTTTATAAAATACAAATTATTTTAGAAATTCTTGAGCAACGAGGCTCGGTACCAATTGTAGAAAACTAGAAGGGGGGTTGAATAGTTTACCACTTAAAATCTTTGTTTTGAAACTTATTGAAAGATCAATTGATATTGATCTTAGATATGTTTATGAAATATGTAAGCAATATGTAAAGAGTAAATAAGGAAAGAAATGATCAAACCACAATAAGTTGTTTGTAGTGGTTCGGTCTACAAGGACTCTTTCTCCTTGCCCTACTCCACTCCCCGAGTCTCACACTCGAAAGTTTAACTTCACTAGTCAACAAGCTCCTTTCACCGGTGGAGAAACCTTTACACTTCGCTTACACTATTTCCGACACTAAGCGAAATGTCGAGTTCTTTCCAAGGGTACAACCACTCCCACACACAATGTATTTTGAGGACTAAAATACTAACCACTCACACTCACAAGATTATGATAGTTTAGTACAACAATGAAGTATGAATCAACACAAGATCATACAACACTAAACAAACAAGACTTCCAACTTCTCATTGAAGCTTGAATGTGACTTGATCTTCCTTGCTACAAAAGATATCACTAATATGATATGAATCTGAGTTTGAAAGATTAGAGAGAAGATATGTATGAGAGTATGATGGAAAGGGATGATAAACTACTTGGTTTGGCTTTGCTATTTATAGCCAAAACCAACAGCAGACACCACAGACGGCGGACCCCTTGAAAGGGTTCCGTCCGTTATACATTTTGGTGCATGGGAGTCGACAACAAGATATCAAGATCTTGCCAAAGTCAACCATTTCTATGCAAGATTGTGTAAGATATGAAGAGTACAAATCTACACAAAATATCTAATGAAATCTTCCAATGATTTCCATGATCCATCACATGATGTCATGTGTTGTTTTTCTATTTTTAGAAATATGCAAATACATAAGTAATGTTTAGTTTTTAAGAAACTAAAGCATTCTAAAAACTACTATCATACATTATGCTTAGACTCATATTTAAGATATGATTGGTCACAATGTAAATGCTTAAATGATGAAGATATTGTTTGAAAAAGCTTGTTTTAATATCTATTAAATTTGACAAGCTTTAAGCTTTATAAAAATTAAATTTTCTTTTGTCGTTAACAAAACTTAGGTAAAGATCAAAAATATAAATAATGTTTAATGACGATATTTGTATTAACATAAGTTATACTAAGGACTAAGCTGTAATAGAAATGTAACATCGTGTGACAATATTGACAAATAAAGAACGTGATGCGATTTACATTGCAAAGTTTCCAGTCAAACACATTTTTTTCTTTAAGTAAACTTTTCCCGGTTAAAAAAATCTTGCTTATCAACCAGAATTAGTCATGTATAATCAACTTTTTGGTGCTGCTGCAAAAACATGCCAGTATTAGTCATGTACAATCAGCTTTAGCTTTATTTGCAGCAAAAAAGAATTTAAATAATGGTTGTCAGATTCAAGTTTAAATTTTGGGTAGATGACATATGTTTCTCCTAAACTTAAAATTTTAGAATAATCATAAGCTTTTTCCTCCTGTTGTAATCGTTATGAACAGTCTTGCAGTGCAATAATCGCGTGGCTGTAACAAGCAAATGTTTTATCGGTGACCTTTTATTACTAGGATTGTGCCAGTGTAAATATGATCACCATTATATTTCAAATTGTTGTTCTCCTATGTTCATATAGCTGATGATTTCATTCTTACTTTAGTATCTTAAAATATACAGGTACTAAATTGTTACACAATTTTGCAGTTAGGTGGTTATTAAATAATTCAGGTAGATAAAATGAAGGAGGCTGCTCAAGGTGCAAAAAATACAAACACTAATATTTCTACATCTGGATTAAAAAAAAAGAAAGCTAAAAACCCTTCCGTTCAAAGACTATGTTGGTTGTATTAAATATGTAAGCGAACTACTTGAGTCAACAAAGCCTACTAAACAAACCTTACTTTAGAGAGATATTAGCATACAAAATGTTTAGCATGACGTCTTTAGGTGCACACATAAACAATTCAGTTAATAGAGCCAACGATCCATATGTGTTTAGAATCTCAGGCTAAATATACCACAATATTGGTTCGCTTTGTCCTAAATGAGAAGAACGTCCAAAATTCTTACAGTTATATATATGTGATACCAACAACGAAGTTGACAATCATATGTTTCACTTTAGAGTAGAAGAAGGCAGTGATCTTAAACGAGAAATAGTTGAAACATTGATTGAGTTTTTGGATAATCACAACGTGTTAGTATAACTGTTTAGGACTGCAAGAAAAAATACATGGATCTTGATATCCCCATGTTTAAAGTTACACTTTATAATGCACTCAAAGATTCCTATATCTGGCAGTGACCAAAGTGTAATGTTTAATCTATCCAATGAAAAAGCACACAATTTCAGTATGAAAGAGTATGAGAAAACTGAAGATCCAACATTTATAGCAGTTGCTTCATGTTTAGTGAAAATGTTGGGATTTAGAAAATCTGGTAGTTAAAGACTCGGTCACCTCAAGTATATGTATTCGTTAAAAAGCTCGTAGTCATAGTCATTTAGTTATAGATAGTAGTTAGATAAGTAACACTGTGGAGGATGGACGGGTCTTTAGCCACTGTATGCCTGATCCATAGCCCGTAGGTGGCGTTTATTGTAAGACACTATAAATACCCTTTGCCTAGCAAGGTAAAGGGTTGGAGCTTCATAATATAATTTTCTTTCTCTTACTAGAAGTTCCCATTTCTCTCCACTTTCTCTCTCTAGAACAAACCTCATTCGAACCATAGTGTGTTATGATTGTGTGTTAGGGAAAACCAAAATGTTACAAATAGTATCAAGAGCCATGGTTTGATCATCTACTTTACATGTTCTTGGATTCGTAGTTGGTTTTCATAAGTTTTGGGTTTGAATGAGTTTAGAGACATTTTCACCATTTTGGTCTTATTTAGTGTTAAAGTTTGGATTTTGATTGTACTTTTGTGTTTAGGATCATCATATGAGTTTAGTTTTTGGTTTGGAAGACTAGATTCATCTTGGTTGTAGTGGTTTTAGATTGAAAAGTTTGGTTTTGTGAAGTTCTCTTGGATGCGGTTTGATAGTTTTTGGGTGCGAGTTAATCTTTGTTCTGTGCGGTTTGTTTATGTTTTGAATGCAGTTTGATCTTGCTTGCTGCGGTTTGTTAGCTTCTGTATGCAATTTGGCCTAACAGTTGTGCGATTTGATTGTTGTGTTGCGGTTTGAGCAGAAAAAGACAA
Source organism: Chrysanthemum lavandulifolium (assembly GCA_022545495.1). Lineage (NCBI taxonomy): Eukaryota > Viridiplantae > Streptophyta > Magnoliopsida > Asterales > Asteraceae > Chrysanthemum > Chrysanthemum lavandulifolium. Next base: position 853,189 of record JAHFWF010000015.1, on the reverse strand, counting down.
AAGTGTGGAAAACTAGAAGGGGGGTTGAATAGTTTTACCGATTAAAACTTGGTTTTAAACTATTTAGATCGACTTCTGTCAATCTAGTTAAACGTGTGTGTTGGATTTTGATAGACAAGCATGAAGATAAATAAAACTAAGATAAGAGTAAGAAGCACAAAACCATAACGCGAGTATTTATAGTGGTTCGCTACAAGAACACCTTCCTTTCCCTACTCCACTCCCCGAGTCACCTACTCGAGAGTTCGTAATCACTACATAACACAAAGTCCTTGTGGTGGAGAAGCCTTCACAACGTCGCCTACTCTTTATCCGGTACAAGGCTAGACATCGAGTTCTTCCACGAGGTAGAACCAAACCTATCACAACGTCGCCTACACTTTATCCGGTACAAGGCTAGATATCGAGTTCCATTACAAAGGTGGAACTACTACCCAACACTACACAACACCTATCCCAAAGGAGATCCACTCCTTATGACAACATCAACAAGGATATCAATATCCTTTGATACCTAATACAAATCTATCTTGTACATTGACACACCATATCGAATGTACACCTTAGGCACCTTTCACTAATGCCTTTGACTCGACTTCTAGTCACCCTTCACTAATGCCTTTGACTTGACTTCTAGACACCCTTTACTAATGCCTTCAACACGGATCTTTGACACCTGTCACTAATGTCTTAAATATTACACTTCGACACCTTTCACTAATGTCTTCGTCTTGACCCTTTAGACATCTTTCACTTATGTCTTCGACATAACACTTCTAATGAGAAAGAAAAGAACTATTAACAAGATACCATCAGTAGTCTTGATGATGACGAAGCTAGGCAACCCATGGACTTGAGCTTGCTCGACTTCAAGAGGTAGTGATCTCGCCTTTAAGAGGAACCTAGAGAATCACATAAACACAAAACTACATAGAAAGATCCCTTGGATCCGAGGTTAGAGAGTTTACAATACTAAGAGAAAACGTGTATGAAAGAGGTGAGTTACAATAAAGAAATGGCTCACTAGTTATAAACAAAATATGCTACTGTTTCACGGATCCCACGGATCCCTTACTTGAGGGATCCGTCCAGTGTAAATTGGGGGAACCGTGGGACGCTCCTCTTTGCCCATGGGTCATGGGTCATGGGTTATGTGTCATGGTTCCTATACTTTGGACTATGGGTATCCAAGTAGATGCAATGTATCTAGAAGATGCAATGCATCTAGTCCATGAGTTATGGGTTAGCTCCATGGATCATGGATAATACCCATTATGACTTATGCATGATGTCATGCAATGGGTTATGGGTTATGGATTATGCTCCATGGGTATGGGTCATGGACTTTGGGTTTTACCCAACTATATTCAATTTATTAAGTCAATGGGTTAAATACTTAAACTTCTACCCATTCTATTACCCATTATAATACATACTAAGTATATATATATATCTACCCAATATGTAAACACTAGTTGTTGTACATATGCATTACTAAATCATGAAAGCACTATTACTTGTTTAGTGTTTTATATGAAAATGTAAGTGTGTTAGTAAACTATTGGCTCAAACCATTTGCGTATTTTATTTTTTTCGTTAAAATGATTTTACGTTTGTTATTGGCAAAACATTAGAAGATTGTAAAATATAAATAAACGTTTTACGGCTTATTTGTATTAACAATCTCCCTTTTGTTGATGACAAAACATAAAATTATTTTAAGGAAAACTAAAATTAAATAAAAGTTTGAATTGAGTTTTACTCTATTCTCCCTTTTGTCGAAACAAAAGAGCGTTGAAAAGAAACTAACACATTGTTTTAAGAAAACATGTGAAAATATGAATAATAGAGAGTAAGTGAAGAGAATTATTCTCGTCTTAGCTCCCCCTTGACGATTCCATCCCTTTGTGAGGGCGTCAAGTAAGTAGAAATACTAAACTAGTGCATTGCAATTATGTTTGCAAAATGGTTTCGTCTTTGTGACGAATATGCTCCCCCTTGAGGATTGCACCTTTGAAAGGAGGACGTTATGTAATTTACTCCTATGTGAATGATATTGCACATGATTTTGCAATGTTTTGCTTTGACAAAAACTCCCCCTAGCTAAGGGTGTCAAAGTCTTCATGTGTATATTGAAAATCTACAAAACAAAGGTTAGAAAACAAGTATAAAGAGCATAATTTCTTGCAAATAAGACTCAAGTTAGTAATAAGCAAGTCTTCTGTTGCACGGTTCCCTCTTTGGAGGGATTCGTCTAAGCTAAACTGAGGGATCCGTCTATCTGACAGTAATGGTGATGTAAAAATTAATGTTAACATCAAAATGAGATATGTGTTAAGAAACCAAACATATTATCAAGACAATATCGCATATAACATGTAATTTCATTAAATAAAAATACGAGAAATGATCTACATAGTTCTAAAACTAAGAGAATGACTTAATCATGTAATATGATTCCTAAACTATCTAAGTTAAGCTTAAGACTAGGACACCACTTGAATCCTTAAGCTCAAGGTTGTTTAGGTTTTTTGATCTCGTCAAAATGTTCGAGGAGGTGATAAAACATGAAACGTTGATCTTCACGTACTTCATGTATCAAGCTTTCAACATGTTGACAATGATAACAATCTTTGTCATGGCTCGGAAATGGTGGTGGTAGAAAAGGAATGGTTTGAGATGGAAGGTTTGGTTGAGATTCCACAAAAGAAGGAGGAATTTGTAGAGGTATATTTGGAGGTGATTCAACCAAAGATGGTGGTGGTGGAATATGTAATGAGGATGGTGGTAGAGAGGTATCTACTTCCATGTGATCGGGTGGTTAACTTTGATGATTTCTCATAATCCAAAAGGGACTATTTGAGGGTGATGGAGAAAAAGATGTCGGGGCTAGTGTTGATTCAACACCTTGATTTTGTGGCGATATTATTTCTATTGAGGAGAATGTTGGAAATGGTGGAGGATGAGATGGCCTAGGAGGCAAGTCCTCTAGATTGTAGAGGTGTTGTGATGAGAGTGGAGTGGTGAATGATATGACTCTAGGCACTAAGGGTGATGGTTTAGTGGAAATAGGAGTGTTTGGTTTAGGGGGTATGGTGGTGTTTGGCATTGGTAGTTTTGTGAGAACAATCCTTTCGGGGATTGGTTTGATAGGTGGAGGGGAGATCCTAGCATTTGTGGATTTAACGGGAGATGATTCGGTTGAAGAAATTTCGTGAATAACACGAGCAAGTTTCTTGGGTGGTCCTTTGGTAGATGAGTTACCACTAGGAGCTTTCCTCATGATGAGATTATTAAAAATTAGTGTTGTAAAGGTTTATAAATGCTGAGAATGAGGTTGTAGATGATGACTTTAGGAGTCCTAACAAGATGGTTTATAAAGGGAAGTATTTGGCAAGTGCATTCAAGACTTAAGCCACTAAGATCCTTTGGAATGTGATGATTTGCATGCACAACAGTCAACTTCAGAGTTGTACTGATCTAGGAGTTTAATTAAGACAAGATGGAGTGTTCAAGTTAGCAAGGAGAGCTTGAAATGATTGTTTTGTTTAGGATTAGCTGAAACTGTCAGCCGGTTCCCACGGTTTCCTCCAATGAGGGATCCGTCTAGGCTAATCCTAGGGATTCGGCTCTCGGCAGCCAAGGAAGGAGAAAAATGATGTTTTTTAAGGTCTAGTTCCTATACATTTTGAGTGTTTTAGACTTCCTAAGTGTTTAAATGAAAGGAGACTTAAATGGTTAATGGCAATGAGTGATGGTAGTTAATGATTGCCTTTTATGGAAGAAAATGGGACTTTATGAGTACCAATGAATGATCAAAGATGACACTAGGAAATTTGAGAGTGTCAAGTAGTGCTAAATGATCCTAAAGATTAGATGATAACTTAAGAAAATATTGAAAAATTCCTTAAAAATTATAGGAAATGAAAAATTAGTTTTTGACCCATTTTGGGGTAAGGATGAAAAAAAGATCAATTTGCTAAAATTGAGAGAATTATAAAACTAGATGTGTTAACACGTGAGGGATGATGTGTGAGTATTGGAGCGGAAGGACGATGAGCTTTGGTGAAATGATACATCTAAAAGGCACTTTTAAATGTGATTCTAAGTTTACAATAAGTGAGTGTGATCCCTACTGAGCATGAGGAAGGCTTAAGTGGTCCTAAGGCATTATGTTTAGCAAGTGTGAAGTTGTCTAAGGAGATGGTTTGATGTATAAAGTCTGCAACTGCATTTCAGTTTGCCCAGATCCCACGGTTCCCTAAGTTGAGGGATCCGTCTAGTACAAAGTGAGGGATTCGTCTCCTGCTAAACAGTACCTTCACAAAAGGTATGCAAAAGTTGCACAAGGTATCGTATTTCAAAGCCAGTGTTTTCTAATAAGTTTGAATAACTATATAGGCGAGACATCAAATGTTGAATGTTTTATTTCATGAGAAGAATCACATTACAATGATAAAAAGGTAAAATCTAAGGATTGAACCTATTTGGAAAGGAAACTAATTTTCTTGAGCGTTTTCGCTAGATGGATCGTCAAATGGATGATGCGTATTTGCCGATTCAGGGATGAAGAAAGACTTGATGTGATATGTGTTTAGAGGTTCCATCATCTTATTCACAAGTACGTACAACGGATTTTGAAATTGAAGATGGAAGTACATGATATGATGATAAAGGCGTGTCAGGAAAATTCCATAAGGGATTAGTTTGTTCTTGTTTCCTTGAAGGTTTACAATTCATCTTGCGAAGAAATAGGCAAGATTGTATGGTTGTTGGGTTAGCAAACAATACATTGTGTGAGCACAACAAGCGGGAAGGATTTCTTGATTTCCCCTAAGACTCCAAACATTTTCACGTAGGATGACTACGAGAGGTTTAAACTTATCTCGGATATCACGTGTATAGATTATGTTTGGATCAGAGTAATAGGGTTGGGGTTTGCATAATATGTGAGTTAATTCTTGAGGGGAAGATATGTGTGAACAATATGGACTATTTTCTTCACGATGGTTGAAGAGAGAAACAAGAGACCAATCTTCAGTGAAGGCACATTGTCCATGATTTAGAATTCGGAGAATGTGAGCAAATTTCCCAAGGGTTAAGACAAACTTTTGGTTTTTGATCCAAAACCAAAGTGATAGAGATCGATCCTCGTTGCGTACGAGTTCAACTTGATGGAAGAATTCCAATACAAACCGTGGACAGATTCTCTCTTTAATTCCGAGAAGACCTTCTAATCCTATGGTTCGAAAAAGAGGTATTGATACCTTCTTCGTATAGTAGAGGTGTGTCGACAATACGTCCTTCATGGAAGTGACGAGTTTCGAGATTATTGAACCCACGGACATGAGTGCCAGGTTTGTTGGGCTCAAGAGAGATATTAGGAATGTAGACATGAGTGTGTTGAAAGTCGAATTTATACTCATGAGACATGACGAGACCTATGGAAGTGAAAAGTAAATATGATGAGATGCATCAAAGTAAAAGGATGATCTCCTAACGTTTTTACTAGATTTCTATTAACAATGACAATTAACTTACTTAGTACCTAACATTCTAGTGGGATTTTTCCTTTTGTAGTGGATTTTTATGAAATGGTTTTTATGTTGCATGAGATTCTGTTTTTCAGTTCCACGGTTCTCACGGTTCCTTCCCAAGAGGGATCCAGCTAGTTAAACTTTAGGGATCCGTGGATCTGTAATGACAGAAAAATGATCTTGACGTAAAATAGATTTTTGAAACTTTTAGGTTTACAAAAGGAAGTGTATTTTAGCCAATATTTACTTAGTTAAGCATGCATTGTAGGTTTCTAAGGTATGTCAAGACCAAATGTACGAAAGACAAAAAATAAAAGAAATGACAAACACATTATGAAAAATAAACTAGATAAACTAAAACATTAGTAATACTTCATTTCAATGCTAAGAGCGATACAAAGGATTGGATATATATAACACCAATATAGATTAACAACACAAAGTACATGTCTCCATGAGAAAACTTGATCATGGGGTACACGAGAGTGATGAGTGTCAAGATGAGATGAGAGGGAAGATGAAGTTTGAATGAGAGGTAATGTTTTTGAAAGTGGAAGATTTGAAAAATGAGGTTTTGATGGAGTAGACGAGCGGAGGGAGTATTTATGGGGAAGGAGGAATTTTCGAGATTTGTGTTTTGTTTTATTATTAGAAAGATTTGATTTTTGGATGAAGTAAAATAAAACGCATGTTTATAAACCTAGACTATAGACGGAAGAGTAACACGTATGCAGCAAAAATTTCCTAACGAAGCTACGTGTAATACATGGGTATGTTAAAATATAATCATATAAGTTCCTATGCAAGCATACTAATCCTAAGCTAATGTTATTTAGAAACAAGTTATAAAGTCATACCTCTAATGTAATTATGAGTTTCTTTTTCTTTTGAAAAGAAAAATGTCAACAGACAACTCCAGTTCCTTTGTGATCTAGATGGTAATTAAGATACATTCTTAGGAAAGGTAATCTTGTTACCAAGGAATTCCTATGTCTTGATAAAGATGAACTTTAACCAAGCAAAATGAGAAGAAAGGTTAGTGCAATTTAGTAAGATAAAATAAGTGGTAAAGGATATAATGTTGTCATCTAATCAACATCCTACAAAAGTGTTTTTAAGACATGGTGTTTATTTTGGTAAAAGACCTTCTTAGTAGTTTTCAATTATACACGGATCGTGTCAAAATTTTAAGGTACAATATACTCTAAAAACTTGGAAACGAAGCTCTGGTACCAATTGTAGAAAACTAGAAGGGGGTTGAATAGTTTTACCGATTAAAACTTGGTTTTAAACTATTTAGATCGACTTATGTCATTCTAGTTGAACGTGTGTGTTGGATGTTGATAGACAAGCATGAAGATAAATAAAACTAAGATAAAGAGTAAGAAGCACAAAACCACAATGCGAGTATTTATAGTGGTTTGGCTACAAGGACACCTTCCTTGCCCTACTCCACTCCCCGACTCACCTACTCGAGAGTTCGTAATCACTACACAACACAAACTCCTTGTGGCGGAGAAGACTTTACAACGTCGGCTACTCTTTATCCGGTACAAGGCTAGATACCGGGTTCTTCCACGAGGTAGAACCAAACCTATCACAACGTCGCCTACACTTTATCCGGAACAAGGCTAGATACCGAGTTCCATTACAAAGGTGGAACTACTACCCAACACTACACAACACCTATCCCAAAGGAGATCTACTCCTTATGACAACATCAACAATGATATCAATATTCTTTGACCTAATACAAATCTATCTTGTATATCGACACACCATATCGAATGTACACCTTGGGTACCTTTCACAAATGCCTTTGACTCGACTTCTAGGCACCCTTCACTAATGCCTTTGACTTGACTTCTAGGCACCCTTTACTAATGCCTTCAACACGGATCTTTGGCACCTTTCACTAATGCCTTAAATATTACAATTCGACACCTTTGACTAATGTCTTCGTCTTGACCCTTTAGACATCTTTCACTTATGTCTTCGACATAACACTTCTAATGAGAAAGAAAAGAACTATTAACAAGATACCATCAGTAGTCTTGATGATGATGAAGCTAGGCAACCCATGGACTTGAGCTTGCTCGACTTCAAGAGGTGGTGATCTCGCCTATAAGAGGAACCTATAGAATCACACAAACACAAAACTACATAGAAAGATCCCTTGGATACTAAGAGAAAATGTGTATGAAAGAGGTGAGTTACAATAAAGAACTGGCTCGCTATTTATAGACAAAATATGCTACTGTTCCACGGATCCCATGGATCCCTTACTTGAGGGATCCGTCCAGTGTAAACTGGGGGAACCGTAGGACGCTCCTCTTTGCCCATGGGTTATGGGTCATGGGTTATGGGTCATGGGTTATGGGTGATGGTTCCTAGACTTTGGACCATGGGTATCCAAGTAGATACAATGTATCTAGAATATGCAATGCATCTAGTCTATGGGTTATGGGTTTGCTCCATGGATCGTGGATAATACCCATTATGACTTATGCATGATGTCATGCAATGGGTTATGGGTTATGGATTATGCTCCATGGGTATGGGTCATGGACTTTGGGTTTTACCCAACGATATTCAATGTATTAAGTCAATGGGTTAAATACTTAAACTTCTACCCATTCTATTACCCATTATAATACATACTAAGTATGTATATATCTACCCAATATGTAAACACTAGTTGTTGTACATATGCATTACTAAATCATGAAAGCACTATTACTTGTTTAGTGTTTTATATGAAAATGTAAGTGTGTTAGTAAACTATTGGCTCAAACTATTTGCGTATTTTATTTGTTTCGTTAACATGATTTTACGTTTGTTATTGACAAAACATTAGAAGATCGTAAAATATAAATAAACATTTTTACGGCTTATTTGTATTAACAAAAAGGACAAAAGGACAAGTAGTGGGTGTACTATTGTCCCCTTACGATTTGATAGGTAGTGCGGTTTGTCTTCTGCGATTTGATAGACTGTGCGGTTCGTCCTTTGCGAGTTGACAGGTTAAGCGATTTGTCTATGCGAGTTGTCTATTGTTGAGATTTGTTAACTTATGCGATTTGTCACACTTCGTTTTGACTATTGCGCGATTTGTCATTTCTTTGTGTTAAGTTTTATGATTTTCTCTTGATTTAGTAAAATCCCGTGAAAGAATCTATTTCTCGGTTTAATCAAAGAGTAGTAAAATTTTGTGTACTTAGGAATCATGTCTACAATCTCCTCTTCCTTTGCTGATGACGTTCAAGCTGCAGGGTCCGATACTCGTCCTCCTATGCTTGATAGAACTGAATATGACTCTTGGGCACAGACAATCAGACTGTATTGCTTGGGTAAAGACAATGGTCTTAACATCATTAAGTCAATTGATGAAGGACCATTTCAAATTGGAACTACCAGGGATGTTCTTGAAACTGCAGTTGATGGAACTGTCGTTTTGGGGTTGGATAGACCAAGAATGTATGATGAACTTGATGATAAGGAGAAGAAGAGATATGATGCTGACATTAGAGCTTCAAAAATTATACTTCACGGTTTACCAAAAGACATTTACAAGTCGATCAATCACAATACTAAGGCCAAGGCGATGCAGGATAATGTCAAGATGCTTCTCATTGGTTCGAGGCGAATAAGGAAGATAGAGAGTCATAGTCATGATGACTTTCAAAACTTTAAGATGAACCCAGGGGAAAGTGTCACTGAATATCATGTGAGGTTTCATAAACTTGTGAATGATATGAGGAACATCAAAATAACAATGCCAAATATCCAACTCAATTCCAAGTTTGTAAACAACATGAACCCTGAATGGCACAAATTTGTTAGTGCAGTCAAATTGAACAAAGTATTGAGGAACACCAACTATGAACAGCTGTATGCTTACTTCAATATGAGAAGCATGCTGCATTTGAACGTATGATCATGGAGAAGTTCAACCCTAATGCTGCTGCTGCAAGCTCTTCAAATGACTCAACTACATTTCTTTCAAATGTGAGGATAAGTACCAAAGCATCACAAGTCATACCTACTCAGGATCATAATCACATCACCATACCAGACTCAGGATATAAACCATCCAACATGTTTATTGAAAGCCTTACAAACCAACTGGCCCTAATGGTTCAACAAAACAGAAACTTACTTCCCCACACCAACAACCATCTCATAACCACATCTAATCTACATAATCATGCTACTATTAAAGATGGAAGGGTTGTAGTTCAAAACGTGCAAGGAAGACAGAATGAGAATCCACCATATAATACAAAAGGGAATGTAGGAGGTGGAACTTGTTATAGGAATGTTGGAGCTGGAGCTGGTTATGTGGGTAATCAGAACCGAGGAAGGATTACGGTTCAGGGTCAAGGGAAACCGATTAAGTGCTACAACTACGAAGGGGAAGGATACATTGCTAGGAACTGCACTCAACCAAAACGTTCATAGAATGTCGAGTACTTCAGGGATAAGATGCTGTTGATGCAAGCTCAAGATAGTGGAGATGTGTTGGATGAGGAAGAGTTGTTGTTTCTTGCTGAGGGGAATACCAAAACATATGATGTAGATGTGGACGAACAACCGGTGCATGGTTTGGCTCAGAACAATCCCAATGTCTTCCAAGTTGCAGATTGTGATGCATTTGACTCTGATGTTGATGATGAACCAACGGCACAAACCATCTTTATGGAAAATATTTCTCCAATGGTCTCATCACCTCAACAAGCCGGTCCCTCCAAACAAAAGATTCAAAACTTGCCTTTGTGTCACTCGCGAAAATAAGCTTGTGATTATTGGTTTAAGTTCTTTGTGTTTTTGATTCGGTACCATTTTGATTGATTTGTTTTTAGTGCATGCGCACTCGTTTTCAAAAATATTATAAAATTCAAAATACACTTGTTTATCCTCTTAACCGTTTAATTTTCTCTTCTCAACCCTCTTATGTTTAATTCTTATGGCGTCCCTCAACCATTATTATGTCATTTGTAATCATCAGTTGGAAAATGATTATTGTTGTTACATGTGTACGTGTGTACAGTGTAGAAATAATTGTAGAGAAGGATTTTGTAATGTATGTAATGCATTCACTAATCCAAATCTGAATTATTCTCCAAGTTCTTCTGACTACCCTCCCGAACCCAATATATCTTCGTTCGATCAAGATTATTGTTGTGGTTGTGGAGACTTGTTACCAAAGGGATTTCGTTGTCAAAAGTGTGCTTGCGAGTGGTGTGGAAATTATCTTATTAATGGATGTTTTTCGATTTGTTCCAAGAATTCATTCGCTTATGATTCTAATCTGAACTCTTTCAGTTATCCTCAAAACAATTTCAACTACCCTCCAGATAATTCATATGAACCAGAACCGTACAATCAAAGTTTCAACGATACATCTTTTCGAAAAACTCAAACTTTTTCTCCACAATATCTTCCTTGTGTAGACTGTGGAGGGCCTCATGATGATTATCAATGTTAACCGTGGTATTCCGTTATTTTCCGTCGTGAAAAAAGTATTGCAGAATTACTTGCCGAAGAACAAGCAGCTCGCAATGAAAAATCTATTCAAGAATTACTTGATGAAGAGGAATGAGCAGCTCAGATTAAAAATATATTTAAGAATTATTAATCGAAGAACGAGCAGCTAAAAGGCATTCCCGATTACTCAAGGCTTACATTGATGATGACGATGATGAGGATACTATTCAAATAAAAGAATATTATGAGAATTTGTCAGCTGAAATCGCACCCGAAGAACCCGTTAACTTTCTAAGTATGGGGGACGAGCATCTTAGCACTATTCTAGAAACGAAATTGTCTAGTGTTGAGAACCTTGTCCCAATCCCAAGTGAGTCCGAGGGTATCTCTGGTAATACGTGTGATAAGCCTTTTGATGATGATTCTTCTCCTCTTGATATCCCAAAAGATCCTGTTAAGATGTTCTCCGATTCTGAAAATGATTGTACTTCGTTTTATGATTCTTTATCTTGTAGAGACATCAATTATGTTGAGGAATTACCTTCTGAGCTCGTCAGCTTAGAGGAAGTGAGTGATTTTGAACTGGAAGATAGAGAGATTGATACCGATTTTGAACTAGAAGATAAAGAAATTCATAACCTTGTTCCAAACCCTAGGGTTTATGAGAAACCTTTCGATATGAAAATCACTAATCCTCTATTTGATTTCGATTCTGAATTTACTCTAAATTCAGATAATCTAATATTTGACATTCAAAATGAGGATAGTGAATCTTTACCCGAGCTCGAGGATTTTACATCTGAAGAAAAGAATAGTGGCAATTCCACTTCAACTTTAGTCCCTCTTGAGGATTTGGCCGATGAACTCGTACAATGAGCCTTTTGATAATTCGTCAAGTAACCCTCTTATGGAAGAGGTCGACTCATTTCTTTCTCCGGATGAATCAATACCTCCGGGTATTGAGAATGACGAGTATGACTTAGATCCATCATCCCCTCGTCCACCTGCCAAACCACCGGATGATGGAATTTTCTCTAAGCCCGATACGGATGCTTTAACTTCGAAAGTGGTGGATAAGATTTCTAAACATTCGGTTAATGTTCCTCAATCCAATCTTTTGCCCACCCAACCCACCCGTTTTCAAGTAATTGACACTTTGCTTTCTTATCCCGTGACTTTTCCATGTCTTATCTCCTACGGGAGTGAGGATACCATTTTTGACCCCGACATCTCCATTTATCATTCTTTTGAGTCGGTTGTATCTCATCAGAGTGGAACTTTCAGCACATTCAATGTTTATCCAAACCATTTGAATGAAAGTCCGATGGAGATTTTCTCTTCCACTTGCTCCCCCATGGACCAATGAATTTGGGGTCGAGTCACGCTAGTGACTCGGTGAACAAAAACAAAAGCGCTTCGTGGTTGGCAACCCATGCTTATCCTTCTATCTTCTTTCTATTTTCTAACACTAAGTGTGGGAGAATTCCTCTGCTACGGTTTGCTTGTTGTGTGTTTGCTCTTTGTTTTCAGGATTCCCATAGATCGTGATGATTGATGCGCCTGTTTTCAATCCAGACGCCAAATATCCGATCTTTTTGCTAACAAACATCTAGGGATATCTTATTAATTCTTTTTTGTGAAAAAAGATTTCGTTCCCACACTTGGCTAGTAGTATTACCTTTTTATGTTCTATAGTGTCGGCATAATAGCTGGTACTTTGAATATTGAGGGCAATATTCAATTCTAAGTGTGGGGGGGAAGTCTAGCGAATTTTGATCACATTTGTATCTACTAGTACTAGCACCCCCATTTTGACCAAAATTTGAAAATTTTTTATTGTCTTAAGTTAAGTATTTGCATGAAAAAGAGTGCTTTGCAAAAAAATAATGTATTAATACTTCGGTGTTAATGGTAGTTTAGTCTTGATTACAAGGAGAATCCCGACTCTGCTAGAGTGATGATCTACCTGCTCTCTTAACATTTAGGTTAAGTTTTTACGAGTTGTGTAAATGAAAATGCTAAGCGTAGAGTAGTTGGTTCTCTTTAGAGCTTATATAAGTAATCTATGGCTTTTTTTCCCAGAAAATAACTAACCAGACTAAATACGTGCTCGTTGTCAAACTTTTGAACATTCAAATAGTCTTGTTACAATAAAAAAGGTTTTTAAGCAAAATTGATTTAGAGTCTGAGTTCATGTTTTTATTTAAATTTTTGGAAAAGCATACTTTCTTAAAATTAGAATAATGTTGCAAAATGAAAGTATCGTATGTTGCTTAAATGCTGCAAAAGTAAAATTGCAAGTTTAAAGTCAAAGTGAATGGAAAAAAAATGAAAAAAAAAAAGTGAGAAAAGTGAAAAAAAGTTGGAAAAATGAAAAATATGTGTTGCTTGAATAAAAGTATTATGTTACTTATGAATAAATGTGCGAAACTTGCGTTTTCTCAAATTTTAATCGGAAGTTAAACTAGTATTCGTCAAAGTTGTCTAAAATTTTGATGGTAATTTGGAAATTCTTGACTTCAAAGATCCCGAAAGCTCCGATACTATTCTCGAGGGTGAAAACCTAGCCTCCTTAAAAGGACAAGCTGAGAAGAAAGTCACTACATGGAGTGATCTCACCTTTGAATCTTGAATCTCTAAATCATCGTCGGTTGCTAACCATTTAGGTTTGGTATTAACTTAACGGTAGCCTCGTAAATCTTTGGAATCGAATTCCCGTTGATTCCGGTACTATTTTCCGTGAGGTGTCAAAAGCCCGGTCACCTAAACCAACTGGTTTGGGATGTGCCGAGAAGAAAGCCGCTACATGGAAAAGGCCCTTTCGATCCTTAGAATTTCGTAGTTTCCGGTGAATTAAAATTTTACTTAAATGGATAACAACCATAACAAAGGTCGGTTTCAATGGTAAAACTTTTGAAAATGAGCACACTCACTTAAATTCTATAAAAATTGCGTGAGTAAAAAGTTAAGTCTCGACTTACATAGATTATTGATATAAGTAGTGTCGGCATTTTACAAAAACGTTTGCACAATAAGTTTAAGCTTGGTTTGAGAGAATCAAAAAGAGGATGACGATAACAATTCCCTAGAGACACCAATTTTGTGTGAATCTCGTTCCGTGATGCCATGTTTTGAAAATCAAGCATTTTATTTATTATTGTCTTATTTAAATTTCCCGCATTGAATAAAAAGTTGAAACGGGGTATTCTTGGTATTCTTGGATCCTTTCATTACTTTATATGATTGGATAGCTAGGGACTAGTAATTGATAGTGTGGGGGATGATGAGTGGCCTTTTACTCATCATTTTAAGCCCACAAAACCCATAAAAATGTCTAAAAACACTAAAATATACCCATTTATACTGCAGATATCCCTGGAATGTGTTTTTATGTATTTCAGGTACAAAGGATCTAAAACAGGGCAAAAACAGACAAAAATAAGCTCGGAATGGAAGAAGAGATAACACGGTAATCGAGGTGTAGCATCAACTAGCTTGCTGAACCATTCATATTCTTCGGTGTCATCTTCATCTAACCAGGAGACGACAGAGCTGGATCTCTTCTTCTTTGGTTTGGATGATGGTCTTGGTTGTTGCTTAGTTGATGGTGGAGATGAGGGCTGTTGCTGGGGCCCGGGAATTTCTTCGTCATCACCACCGGTGTATTCAAAGTGATCACCAGGTTTCTCCAATGGTGGTGGTGACTCAGACTCCCGAGGTTTATCAAATGTAAGAGTCTGCTGAGATACTCCAGTGGTGCTTGTGGTCTTTAGTGGTGGTGGTGGCATGGATGATGAAGACTTTCCTGTCTTCTTCTGACGTTTAACCTTTGGATCTTTGTCCTGGTCATCATCATCTCTATATCGCTTCTCAATACCAGCAGCTTCCTTGCAAGTAGTCTTTAATTGGTGAGCAAGGAGAACCTCAAGAAACTTTAATTCGTCAGATGTTAGCGTCGAAGATCGAAAGCATATCTCGAACTATCAAATGTAACGATGAGATCGCTTTATGTTACATTAGAGGTCAGATCTTGGTGTCTCGCATCGTCACCAGTGTTGTAACGATTGTTTGCCTGATTAGCATTCTCAAGGTAGGATAGAATTGTTTGGAGACCATGTCTTTGGTTATTCCTGGGACATACAGAAGGAGGAACTAATGAGTGTATTCCTTTATCTTCTCTTCCATTTCTCCTTAAATATCATGGTTGAGGAATAACTTGATATGATCTGTTAGCCTTGATTATTTTTATTAGAAGTGATGGTCATTCACGATTAGGAACTTTGTAATGTGTGTTAGATATCGTGATAGAATAGTCAACGGGCTCGTGGATTGGGCTAAGCTAATTGGGCATTAGTTAAGTTAAGCTAGCCTTGTCTAGTTCGTGAAACCCAAGCCCAATCCAAGTCCATCTCAAGGCCCATGGCCAAGCCTTAGGGCATCCTCTCTCTTGTACTATATATACCCCTCAAGTATGTCATTTGAGGGGTGTGCTTGAAAGTGTGTGTGTGTGTGTTTTTCCTTTGAAGCAATATACAACTTATTGTGTTCATCTTTCTTCTCTCTACCTCTCTAAACATATACATACGAATTCATACATCAAGTCACCAAGTTCTATTCTTAATCTTTCTTATCTACGTTTGTGTTTGTTATACGTGGTATACTTGTGTTCATAACGTGGGTATTTGATAAGGTTGGTATATCTTTGGTCCTTACAATTGGTATCAATCGCCTAACAATGGTTTAGGAGTGTTTGTGTTTGTTTTGAAGTTTTGGTAAGATACGTATAAGCTCACGTTTACCTCTTTGATACATATAAAGCTTTAATTTTGCACTCAAAATTCAAGATTCTTGTGGTTTAAGGTTTATTTGGTGCTAAAGTTTCAGCTTTTTGCAAAAGTTCAAGCTTTACGTGTTTTCTTCATTTTAAGCTCGTTTTGGTTATTGGTCATTTCTACTGTAACTTTTCTAGCCACTTTGGGTGAAAAGGTCACCATTTTTGGGTTATTCGAGTGTTTTTAAGGCTTTCATGCAAAGATATCATTTGAATCATTGGAAATTTCTTACGAGTAGAAGTCAAAAGTCAAAACCTAGTTTTCTACTCAGTAACTTTTCTAAGCACTTTGGGTGAAAAAGGTTCACATTTTCGTGTTATGTGAGTGTTTTTAAGGCTATCATGCAAAGCGAAATTGTTTGAACCATTGCAAATTTTTACGAGTAAAGTCAAACCCTAGTTCTACTCGTAAGAAAGTCAACTACTCATAAGTTTTCTACTGTAACTTTTGGTGAAGAATCTTCGTATAATCATTACTCGGTGCTTCCCTCACTTGGATAAGTGTGTGGAACACTTCGACTTGTGGATATCTCTTCTGTTGCGACAAAGGTAAAGGATTTTGGTTCTTAACCATAGTTTACGCATAAGCTAAAAGCTTACGAGTAACTCTACGCATAACTTCAAAATTACGCGTAAGGTTTACGAGTAACTTTTTGTCTACGATAAGCTTAAGGTTACGCCAGAAGATACTTTCACGCTTAAGGTTCCTACGCTTAAGGTTTCTACGCTTAAGGTTTCTACGCATAAGGTTTCTACGCATAAGCTTTCTACGCCTAAGATCCCACGATAAGATCCTACCATAAGCCTTGTCTCACTGTAACTCCCTGCTTTCTACGCCTAAGCTCTTTCTACGCATAAAGGTTTAAAAAAAAAAAAAAAAAAAAAAAAGTTTTTGGCGGAAAACTTGAGTAAAAATTAAATTTTGAGGAGACTAAGCGTTCAATTTTTACGAGATTCAAATTTTGGTTTAATGTGAAAATTTTGGTCAAAAATTCAAATTTTGGGCCTAAATTCAAATTTTTCTGTCAAATTTACGCGTCAAATTGTCATAACTCAAAATTTTCATACGACCTTAAAATTGATTTTTATAGTGAATTTCAAATTTTGGGCGAAAATTTTAAGAACCGAGTTTATTTAGTACGACTTTCGAAACACCTCAACCGAGCTTAATCATCATCAACCACAACTCCTTTATCGTTGAATCGATCCTACATCAACTTTATCGATCATACCTTCATCAATGGCAACTCAACAAGACATTCATGCGGTACCGGTGCCAAAACCGACCTCCTATGTTGGCAAAAGGTGGTTATCTTCAATGGACAAGTCGATGCTTGCTTACATAAAGACCAAACCTAATGGGAAACTCATGATTAAATCCATTCAGATGGACCCTTCCGACCTCGACAAGTTCATGTCCCTCGAAATGCCGATGCAACACCTCCCATCCCACCATCCTCTCATCTTCAAACCGAATCGAATACATCAAGAGGATCGTAAACAAGTCGATGCGAGATGACATGGCAATTCATATTGTCCAACCGGGTTTACCAATAGACATCTTTCTTTGCGGTAGAGCGGTTGAAACCGCTTTCGATATGTGGGAACGTGTTAGACGACTATGTTTTGGAATGTAAATTGGTAAACAAGACATGGAGAACAAGTCGCTAACCTAATGGGAAAAGTTTACATCTACACCGTGAGAATCCATTGAATCCTACTATGGAAGGTTTTGCACTTTGATGAATGAGCTTATCGAAACAAGTTGGCACCCGTAACAATCGCTCAAAATATCAAGTTCCCGAATAATCTTCCGGAAGAATGAGGACGATATGTCACTATTGTCAACCAAACAAAAGACTTACATCGTGTGAACTTTGATCAACCGAATGATTTTCTAAAACAAAACCAAGTCAAGCGAATGAAGTCGAGCAAGAAAGATTAGCAAAGAATCATGATCCATTGGCACTCATTGCAAAGACTCAAACTTCGCTTAATACACAACAACAAGCTTCATCATCTTCCACCAACAACAACTTGCAGCAATACATTCATCAACCACAACAACAATTCTATCCACAAGAACAACAAGTCATTCAACAACCGTATCCACAATACCAGAACAAGGAATCACCGATCCCGGTCAAGTAGAAGCGACCTTGCAATGTATTTTCTTTATTGATAAAGCATTTAGCGATCGCATGGGTAATCAGCGGTTCCGTATCGTGTCGGTCGCCAATCGAATGTTGGAAATCGATGGGATGAATGTTGGGAATAGAGCGATGGGTAATCGAATGGCAATGTTGCGCCCAAATCGTTGGGAATTATGGAGATGGACATCAAGGGGTCGATTGTGAATCGAATATGGGATATCAAAATGGGAATAATCTGTTTTATGACTTACATTCGAATGCTACCTCCGAACCTCAAAGACATGATTCAGATCTAGTGTCATACCAATGACAAAGCTTGAAAAGACCCAAGACATGTTGATGTTAGCGTAAAAAGAAGAGTTGGGAATTGAGTTGATCGCCGAGGAAATAAAATTCGTGTACCCAAATGGGAAGATAAAGCAAACGACATGCAACCTCCAACACACAATCAATCAACAAAGCCACAACATCAAACGGTACTTATGACACAACTCACGCTCACGACACGATTCACTCAATGAGGTACCACATTCGCTTACTCATGAGAAAACACATTCGTGTCTCCGAACCTTATTATGACACATATGTGGGAGAGCAGTTAATAGCAATGTTAACTCGAAACTCCATATATGGATCCTAATGGAGGTCAAGTGATATGTAATGGTGCTAATGATGAGGAAACTCGTGCTTATGTTGAATCATTAATCAATCAATGTGGCATTGAAGTCGAGAAAGTTAGAACGGTCAATCGCGAAGGTTAAGGCCACGAATGCTAAATTGACACCGAGCTTGAGAGTTACAAAGAGCATGCCAAAGCCTATGAATTTCATACAAACAAACCGCCGTAATTAGAAATTGGTTATCGAGATTCTGCTTTTAAGAGAAAAGATTTGCAACTCAAGTATGACACACTTGATGTGAATCAATTTGAAAATCAAATCTTTAAACAAGGAAATTTCAACTAAATGACCAACTTTCTAAACAAAAGCAATGTATTCGATCTTGAAAAGAGAAGAAGAAGTTGATTATTGATTTTGCAAAACGAGAAGATTCTCTTCTTGATGAGATTCTCGACAAAATGAAATGATCAAAAATTGGACAATTTACTTCTTACAACGGGTCATTCCGCTAAGACAAACAAAATGCTTTCTAATCAAGTAAATCCGATTTTTCATACATCTCACAAAATGGCTCTTGGTAACTCACCTCCTTGTTTTCTCAAGAAAGCTCGTAAATCTCGAATGTGTTGCACAATGGAAAACCTTTGCATGAACCTATAATTGTGCATGATTCTCTTGAAACGTTGGAACTATCTCGAGGAGAGTAGATCAAAATGAAACAAAACATCCTAAATCAAACCGATTGATTATAACAAATGGAACCAAATTAATGTTCTTCCTTTTGTTTCTCAAACGGCCAATCAAAGTTTTCCACCATACCAAGTGTTTCGAACAAAGTGTCAACACCAGCTTCAAAATCAGTTTCAAAACCAGTTGTTGTCTCCAATTCTCTTTCGAACATTGAACAAATGTCTTCAAACAATCCTTTTAACACAAGTGATGCGAGAAGTATTTTGGAAAATGTGAAAACTAGAATTGCAGATCTTCAAGAGACCGTTAAAACTAAAACCAATATTAGAAGCATCCGGTTTAATAGTTTTGACAATGAATGTAAAAGTTTTTGAAACTCAAATTGCCCCTCACCGAATAACATCGGTTGGTAAGGTAATTCATTTTGAACAAGCGCTTTTGAAAGAAACAACGACTTTGTCAAGGATCATAAATCCACAGGTAAAGCAAGCTAATGAAAGTGTTGAACATATCAAAGTTTTGAAAAGTTTAATGACTCTCTCTCAAAGATGTTCGACCATGATATTATGTCCATCATTTTGCAAACATATTCTGTTGAAGATCATGAAAGACTCTGTGATGAGACCTCCAAATTGTTTCAAAATATGAAAAGCTCTTATGAAACTTGAAAAGAAAATATCTCATATTTTAAACAACTTGATCGAAAACCGAGGAATGCAAATATGACAAATTGTCGATGAGCGCCTACAATGACATGAAAGCTAAAATGATCTTTTGAGGGCTCACCGGAAAGTCAAAAGGAAAGGTAGTGGAAGCTGTGATTAAAAACCATTGATCATGGAGAAAGCAAATGTTCCCAAACCGGTTTCCAAACCAAAATGTCTGCTTTATGCCTCCAAAAGTCAATGAGAAAATGATTTGTCAAAAATAATACCCACGCCCCGCTTATTAAAAAGAGAATTATCAAAAGTTTTGAAAAGGAAAAGCAATCTTTGAAACACCAAAAGTGATTACACCGCATTTCTAAGACTAGTACACTTAATGTGACCAAAATCCAGCTAAAGAATCATTGGTTCTAACAACATGGTCAACAATCACTATCTAGAAGAAGCTAGGAAAAGGCATGACTCGAAAAGACGGAATTCTAGGTGCAACATCTAGGGTGATGAATTCTACAGATTTCAAGGCAATTGCTAGTAGTAGTAAACCATTACCTAGGAACACTCTACAAAAGACTAGGGATTGGCTTGCATCTAAGAGTAGTTCGCAAAAAGAAAATGCTATGCCCTTAGAAAACAACACTAGGAATTCTAAGTCTTTTCGAACAAGAATCAATTTCAAAAGATCAGAGTGACAGAGTTAAAGTCGATGTTTTAAACAAGAATATTGAATTTGTCCGTACTACATGTAAAAATGTGTCTTTTCACTAATCATGATGCATGTGCCTTACAATATCTCAAGAAAGATAATTCGTGCCAAGGCACAATCCACTAAGACACCAAATAGAAACAAACCCGTTGACAAGATGAACATCAAAAGAAACCTAATAGGTGGATCTCTTCAGACGTAGTTTTCAAAAATGAGTCTTCCATTGAATCGATAAGAAAACAACTCTCGATCTTACCTTAGGTGGATACCCACGGCAAAGTTTTCAACAAAATAGGTCTTAGATGGATTCCCACAGAAAGATTTTTGATACTTGCACCAACACGTATAATAGTGACAATCATTCGGATAAGGAAGTCGAATCCACTACAACCGTTGATAGTGATCACCCTCGCCGTGAGGAAACATGTACTTAACATCATTATTTGTGCAAATTCTTCTTCCGTGGATGCGTGTACTTGTAAAAGTGTTGAAGGTTCATATACCCATGTGGTAAAGAAGAACTTTATGCCAATTTCACATGTGGAAATCCTTTTCTAGTTCCACTCTTAACTCCACTTTTACTTGGCCAAACTTAATCTTCTTTCTTCAAATCTTCTTTGTAAATATTTTCAAAAAACAAAATACAAAATTTGAAAACCAACAAAATCAAAATACAAAATAGAAATCTTTCAAAAATACAAAACAATAGAAAATAAAAAATCCAAAATATTCTTCTCAATGACATGTCTCTTGTATAATCGATATTACAGACGTTTCTAGAAATGTCATTCAACAATGATACGGCATGTCTGAGATGTTGAGCGAGTTCTTTTATGTTTTCAAAACATGTCGTTTCTCAAAATTTCTTTAAAATCAAAATGGCTTTCGATACTTCAAGACGAAACCCGACTTCAAATTCATGGCTTCGGACACATCGGTCAGACCCGCTTCAAAGAAAGGAAAGTGCTTATCAAAATCAAAGTTTTAAATATTTATTCAAGCACTATTCCTAAAAACATAATGGCTTGCAGCATTTCAGATCAGAATCGAACTTTAAAGAAAGGAAAGTGCTACGCAAAATCGATTTTCATAAATATCGAGCACTTATCCTAAAACAAATGAAGATAATTATTCTTCAATATCTTCAAAAGATTTTTAAATCTTCATCTTGCGCACCATTGATTCGAAAGTTTTCAAAAGATTTTCAAAATCTCTCACATTTGGTACCAAGATAACTCCTCTAAACCCTTAATTGATTCTAAATTTTATGTTTGAAAAATATGCTTTCGCTAAGGGGAGTATTAAACCAAATTTGTTCCAAAATTCATGCTCAATCGCTTCTCTCAAATGCTTTCTCGAAAAACATATCTTTTAATCATTTTGTTTCAAAACATCATGGATATGCTATTTTGAGGGGAGAAACGTGATTAAAATGTGATCAAAAGGTTTAATGATCGTTGTTTGAATCTCAAAAGAGCTCGACTCACCAGTAACCAATGAATTGACGGAATTAAAGTCATAATAATGTACCATCTCGAGAAACTTTCTATGACTCGACCAGACGGGTAATAATTTCAAGCTAGTTCTCTAGTGATGTAAACGTGTCTCGAATCGGTCTAGTTCATTTAAAGTCGATCAATTCAAAAGTGCGAACTCTACCTCTATGTGCGTTACACAAAACTTATAAGCACATGTGAAGGGGGAGTGTTTCGAAAATACAAAACTCACGAGTGTTGCAAACATGTTTTCTATCATAAACACTCGAGAGATTTTCAAGATAAATGGTTTTATGGCAACAATAGGACAAATCATGGAGTTATAAGGTGACTAAGGATAGGAAATTGTCCTATGATCCGCCAGAGTTTGAGGATCTACCCAAGGACATCACAAATAGTTTAGAACTAGAAGTCCTTAGGAATGATTGAAAAAGGAGTAATGTGAAAAGGAGAAAGAAGGGTTGAAGAATTAAAAGAAATGTAAAAGAAAGGGTGAAAAGTAATAGCCTCCATATTCAACTTTAGGGCGTAAACCGGTTCAATTCATATGCTATTGGTTGTCACTAGATGACACCGGTATTGAAGACAAAGACGCTATGGACCCGGTGGACGCATCTGCACTAAACCTTCTAGCCACTCAATTCCTCTCAAAAGGATTTGTTTCATTCTCACCTGGAACCCTACATAATCTATCGACTTTCTCTTAGATTGTTGATATTGAAGAAGGAGACCCTCTCCTAGTCTCCGCTCAGAAAACCAAAATGCACTTATCGAGTCTAGAGCCACGAGATTCATCAAAAGATCTCATAGGAACACTTGACATGACATCGCTTGTTGTTCATCAATAAGGCACAAGTGATATATTATAGAGTCCCACGCAGATCTTAGCAATCCGCCGCAACATTTATGAGAAGTTTCACTGCGATCTTCGATTGAATGGAAACTCCCGCCAGGTCAACATCAAGCGACCGACAACAGTCACTTGTAATTCTCCGTGGATTACGCTTAGTGTGTCTCAAATGGTCTACATCGTGGAGTGATGCTTGGTGTACTTCAAATGACTCATCCGAATCGTAGATGTACTTCGGTATATCGCGTTATCTCACTCAGGACTCCGCTCAGAACGGCCTCATGAGAATTAGAGACGTGTTTTCACACTATGTCATTAACACCCTCAAAATTCAAACTTGTAAATGCCGGAATCCGCTTATTACTAACCTGCTTTATGTTTTCTTCTTATGGAAGCTCCGAGCGGATTGATCGTGCGACTCGCCACATGCTCATACCAACAACACATGAAAAGTTCTCATCAAAATCAAAGGCAACAGTTAAAGATGATTCTTCGTCAATGTCAAAGAATCCTCAAAGTATAAAGACTCGAGAACTACGTCATTGGTAAATCAAAGTCAAATAGAAGTGTGAGCATGGTGGAGAAAGGCGTGGAGACACCTAACCAACGAAGTTGACAACGGCAGACAACCACATTAACTAATCACAAAGCATGAAGGAACTAAGAATTAAGACTATTCTATATCTACTCACAAAGTTCAAGCTCAAAAAGATTAAAGACCTATTCAAGTGGAGCATCTTTTGAATGACCACCCCTTAGGGGGAGATTGTTAGCCTTGATTATTTTTATTAGAAGTGATGGTCATTCACGATTAGGAACTTTGTAATGTGTGTTAGATATCGTGATAGAATAGTCAACGGGCTCGTGGATTGGGCTAAGCTAATTGGGCATTAGTTAAGTTAAGCTAGCCTTGTCTAGTTCGTGAAACCCAAGCCCAATCCAAGTCCATCTCAAGGCCCATGGCCAAGCCTTAGGGCATCCTCTCTCTTGTACTATATATACCCCTCAAGTATGTCATTTGAGGGGTGTGCTTGAAAGTGTGTGTGTGTGTATGTTTTTCCTTTGAAGCAATATACAACTTATTGTGTTCATCTTTCTTCTCTCTACCTCTCTAAACATATACATACGAATTCATACATCAAGTCACCAAGTTCTATTCTTAATCTTTCTTATCTACGTTTGTGTTTGTTATACGTGGTATACTTGTGTTCATAACGTGGGTATTTGATAAGGTTGGTATATCTTTGGTCCTTACATGATCTCTCTCCTCAATGATATTGTTCATCTCTTGTCCAAGTAAATTGACCCTGTTAGCTAGCTGATTCAACTTTATGTCTACCAAGCTTCATCTTCTTGCTTGCTTAACTGCCTTTGGGATCTTGGTCTTGGCACGATATGCCCATGCATCAGTGGGTTTCTTGACCGACATGGATGATGATTTGGTGGTTGTATCTTACGAAGGTGGTGGTGAAGAGTGAGCTGATGATTCAGTTGTGGAAGGGTCATGAAGTAGCTCTGAAGATTGTCCAGGATTGTGTTCAAGATTGTCTCAGATGTAGCTGCCAGCTTCAATTCGAATCCTTTCTTCCTCTTCCTTCTTAGCAAGGGCTTCTTCCTCAGCCTTTTCCTTAGCCTCTTTCTCCACATCTTCATCGGTAATCTTTTCCGTCTTTTCAGGTTCGCCTTCCTCAAAGTCAAACTTAACTTCATAATCTTGTTGCTGCTGCTCTGTATATTCCTTTGTAGTGGCACCAGTTCCCTTATCGGGTTGATTAACCGCATCAAGAACTGGTGTGATAAGAGGTCCACCACTGGAACCTCCAAGGCTTCTCAACTGTTGTTCAGTAAACTCTTGGGCAACATGCTGCAATCTTAGTTGCTTCAGAGTTTTCAGATAATCTCGCTCTTCATCCTTTGGATCAATTTCTTCATCAGAATCTTCTTTTCTTCTTGAGTCACCGCTTCTTCCCTTTATATGATTTGGGACTGGTGGTTTATCTTCCGACATTGGTGAGGAAGTTTCCTCTCGTTGTCGCTTTGCAGTAGTAAACCACCTCTTCGCACTCGCTTGTTTCAAATCGTCATCCTCTGGAATAGGTTCCGCTTGACATTAGGACGAGCGATCCGAGATGGGACTCTTTTCTTAAGCTTGATGCCCTTTGGATACTTGTGAGCGCTTCCGGGCTTCCAAGACTTACCAAGGTCGCCTAACCTTCTAGTCTTTTGGTAGGAACAATCAAGTCTTCTCATCCATAAACCCGACCTTTCCTCGCACTCACCGCTCTTGATATCGAAGATACGACGGAAGACTCTTGATTGTGTCAGTGAGAAGGCAGTCCAGTAACACTGCACCTTGCTTGCGTGTTGATGAGTCCTTAAATCTGACAACGTTTAATGTAGGCTCATATGACACGAAATGATTCTTGGGGTCATTAATTCTCATGGGATGTTTGATTTTTCCCGACAATGTTCGGAATCAACAACTTCATGTATCTGATAAAGGGAACCATCGACCCGTGCTTTTTGAGGTGCCGCATCATATCTTCCCATATCAGCTTGCATAGTCAATGTGTTGTTTGTTGACCATTCCCGTAAAGTTTGCAGTGCACGAGTTTAGGATGCTCATGACCACCGCCTCTTCCGCATACGCACTTAGCGATCATGATGTACAATGTCCTCCGTGGTTGAGGAATGTTCTTCAAATCGACAAAGGAGTGTTTGGTGATGACCCGCAGCTTCATCATAGCCAATGTCGACCATGAATTGCATTATGGCCTCTTCATTTGAGTTGCCACATAATCGCAGTTTGTATTGTCGGCAAAAGAAGAATAGTACAAAGATCTCTCTCGTGATGGTGACTTCCTTGTTGTTGAGAGTCACTTTGACAGCATCTTGACCATCAATCTTTTCCATTGTGTGCCAGAATTATTGCATATAGATTTCATGTACAGTTGATGAGTTGGTTAGCATATTACTGTAGGGATGAACGTTGAGGATATCTACAGCAATTCTGCATGATGATTCCGAGCAGGTGAAGTTCTCAAAATCGACCCTAAGATTGTTCTTTCCAATTCATTTGCTATAACCTGTTGGGAAAATATCTTCCACTGTGAGTTCGTTGGATGCATTGAGAGTTTCCATGTTGATGTTCATTTCGTGATCTGAAAGATATTGAGACAAGAGAACCAACATATCGAAAGACATTATGTTAGTCAAAAGTTGATTTTATTTTCCAATAATTGAAGTTGTTATGTTCATGAATGTTACGAGTCCAAAGTCACTTTTAGTCCAATAGTCCAAAGTTGACGTGATAAGTTACATAAGTATGTTAATTTTGAATGTTAAAGTCCAAATTTCACTTAATCACACAACGTTTTAACTTTTGTAGCTTATTAGTGACATTTTGGTTTTGTGACATTATGAGTAACTTATTACAAGTTTGTACGCCGAACATTTCAAAATAAATTTAGAAATTGGCTTAGGCGTGAAGCGAGTACGCTATGCGTAAACATGACAACCTTAAGCGTGAGCGTAAGCTTAGGCGTAGGAGTAACTCTTAGGCGTAAGATTAGCTTACGCGTAGGAGTATACTCTTAACTTAAGGGCTTACGCGTAGGCTTAGGCAAAGGATTTAAGCGTAAGGTTTACTCATAAGAGTATCCCTTAGGCGTAGAAACCCAAGTTTACGTATATCCTTCACAGGATACGCGTATTCCCATTGTAGACCCTTACGCGTAAGTGTTACGCGTAAGATTGCTCTTATGCGTAACATCTACGCATAAGGTGTTCCATATATTTATGCCAAGTCACCTTATTCTGAATCTCGTACGCGTAGAAGCCTGTAATAATTTAACCATAACACTCATATTTACATGTATTCAATCACTTTCAAGATCACAAAGATTAACAAATAATCAACCAGTTACGCGTAAACGTTCTTTAGGCGTAGAAGTGTTCTTAAACCCTAACTTCAAATCCTACGTGTAAAGAATCAAACCATGGAAAATCATCCATACAATTAATGCACTATCTTAGAAGCTAAAGAAACAAGTTCTAACCAATTTTAACATCAAACAGACACAAAATCAAAAGTACCCATTTATACGCACTTATAAACCCTAAAAGCTTAATTTTTCAATTTTTATGTTACTGGGGGTGATTTAATGGTGTATATGATCAATTAACCATGTTTAGAACCTATCACAAGCATCTAATTAAGCTAAAACAACCAAACGAAGAAACGCCCAAATCCTAACATAAACCCTAGAATTCGTAAATCAAAGAAACAAGTTTTTGGGTGAAGTTTGATAATAGAAATAGTTATAATACTTGTTTTTAAACACTTTGATACTTTCTATTTCATCAATAACTAACTTTTTCAAACCATTGATCATACGCGTATGCGTATAACATAAAAACAACCATAAGTGAAAATCAAACCATTGGATTTGTGTAAGATTCAAAACCTATGTTTGTAATCACAATAAGAAACTTTTTCAACTTACAGTTTTCAAATTTGAAGCATAGATTTGTTGTTTGAATCTTAGGCGTGGATATGAGTAGGTTGAGAAGTAAATGAGAGTAATAAATGTTTTTGAATTGTTAGGTGAAGGTTTTATTAAAAATAACTTTTCAAATTTGACAAGTTTGGTCTCTCCACCATAACAATTTTCAACCAAGACCCATGACTTCCACTTTGGTTTAGAAAAAACAAAAAATTTTTTGGAAAGAAACATGACGACACTCCCCCTCGACTTTAGAAATAATAAAATTTTAAAATATTTGAGTCGAGGAGAGTGTTAAACCGTAAACGATCCACCGTTTTAGAAGAAACAACATTTAATGGTAACATGCAAGTACAAGGTTTTATGAGATCTAAAAATATTTATATTCTCCCCTCACCACTTGTTCGGGAAAAATAATGAAATATTTGATGGAACAAAGTGTTGACGGAAGATTTGTACTTGTATTATTTGAAAGAATTTAGATAGAAGAATATTTTTAAATTTTATCAGATTTTATTATTTTCTATTTTTGTTTTTGAAAAGTTTATTTACAAAAGAGGTTTTGGTGTTTGACTGTTTTCAAGAATGTGTTAAAAGTTCGTCCAGTTCTTCTGGAGTCAAACACCTTATACCGATCCGGTGAATCAAGTCATTAAACCTTGTTGGAGCTAAGGCTTTAGTGAGAAGATCCGCCAGTTGGTGTTCAGTACCTACAAAATATAATTCAATCTGCATTTTTCCACATGCTCTTTGATGAAATAATATCAAAGATCGATGTGCTTTGACTTTAGTGTTGAATGTTGTTGCACGAGATTGCAATAGCACTCGATTGTCACAAGACAAGGATTCTCATCAAATACGTAACCATAGTCTTTGAGTTGTGTTCTCATCCAAATGACTAGAGCACAACACGCAGACATGGCTACATATTTTGCTTCGATTGAGGACATATGTACAATCTTGTTTCTTCGATTGCCATGACACGCTTTATCACCAAGAAATTGCAAACCTCACAAGTACTTTTCCAAAATCTAAGCATCATGCATGATCGCCCTCAAAAAGCTACTAGTTCAAAACCGTAATCCTTCTGATACGGATCCCCAAATTGATGGTTCCTTTATGTATTGAGGATTCTTTTAGCCTCGATGAGGTGTTTCTCACTTAGTCTTGACCGATAACGAGAGCAAAGATATACGTAAAATACAATATCGTTCATCGGCTATTAGATACATGAGAGACCCAATAATACTTTGGTATTTGGTAGGGTCAACCAATTTCCCATGTAAAGTCCCAGCTTGTTGGTGTGTGCCATTGGTGTGGCATAGGCATCACTGACTTTGCATTCCATGTTTGTTTAAAATTTCAAGAGCATATTTGACCGACTTAGAAAATACCACGGGTGATTGATGAACTTGTAGTCCTAAGAAAACGTAGTTCACCCATCATTGACATTTCAAAATTTGTTTTCATTAGTTTTGAAAAAGCGTTTGAGTACTTTTGTGGGTTGACCCAAAATGATGTCATCCACATAAATTTGAACGATTAAAATGTGTGCCCCGTGATATTGTATAAACAAAGGTTGCGTCGACCGATCCTTTGACAAAATTATGTGATAGGAGAAAGGATAACAACTCATCAAACCACGCCCGAGGGGCTAGTTTGAGACCGTAGAGAGCCTTGTTCAATTTATAGACGTGATTAGGGAACTCTGGATCAACGAATCATTCAGCCGACTAACATGTATCGCTTCCTTTAGTTTACCATTCGTAAAAGTGGTTTGACATCCATCCGATGAGACCGTGGAGTTCATGTGAGCCGCGAATGCCAAAAAAATCCGCATGACCTCAAGTCTAGCTACTGGGCGAATGATTCTTCAAGTCAATTCCTCTTCCTATCTATAACCCTTAGCCACCGTGACGTGACTTATTTCCGATAACCGTATCTTCAAAGATCTAACTTGTTTTTCCAAATCTATTTGAGACCAATGACATAGACCCTATTGGTCTTTCAATCAATTCACATACTTCAAGACGCTTAAACCGATTGAGTTCTTGATGAATGGATTCAATCCGCTGTCTTTGGTCATTGCATCTTTAATGTTTTTAGGTTCGGTTTGACGGACCGGTGAGGGCGTAAATGCGGTGTTCACCGTCGGTCCTCAAGGCGTTGTTCAGTAACGATCGGTAAATTCGGCTTCGATAATGTTAACAAGAGGATGGTCTTTAGTCCAACGATGTGTGGAGGGTTGATGTTGATATACATTATGCGATTAGGTGGATTCGATGGTGGGTAGAAGATTCCGCAACATCCAAGATGCGTTTAGAGCAAAGGGTTGAAGAATGCATTTCCATCATAGTCCGCAGTGCGTGTACATCTTAATTCGTAAGATCATCACCGGATCAAGATCATTGGATGTGGTTTGTTCTGTTGTTGTTGTAGAATCATTTGCGGTGCTTCAAAGAATTGTTGTTCAGTGTATTAGGGATTGGAATACTATCGTTGAGCAATGGAAACATTTGATACATCTAGAGCACGTTGATCAATATCATCACTAAACGGAGGAGCAAATAGTCGCTCCATTTGAAGACGTAGTGTCGTAGCTTGGTTCAAATTGATGATGGGGTTTGGGGAAGTTTAGACGGTTATGTCCGGTTCCAAGTCGCTTTTTGCTCGAAAGCCATTTCGTAAGCTCATCAAAATTAGCATGAATCGTTTCCATATTCTCCCTTGTCACGACGATCCGTTCGGTATCCTTTGAGTTTTCACAAGATCCAATGAAGACCGCAATGTCGACTTTAGCCTTGAGCTTCCAAAGTCATCACGATCATTATTCGGTAATGAGAGCACCAAATACATGAAAGTGTTTGATTCGGTTGCGGTTATGGATAAGCTCATAAGGTGTTTTGTTGTGGCATTTGGTTATCATAGAATGGTTCGAGTGTAGCATGCAGCTTGACACGGCTTCGCCCATAAGTAATCTGAAGTTTTCATTGATTAACATCTTTCTTGCGCTTCCACTAACGTCACGGTTTCGCCTTTCAACAACTCCATTTTGTTCGGTGTCCGTGCAATTGAATTTTGAAGCTCAATTCCCACTTTCTCATAGTATTCTCGAAGAGTTTGATTTACAAATTCGGTTCCTCCGTCATTATGATTTGTCTAACCGTGTTCGGAGTGAACTTGAATTTTCGTGAGAAAGGTGATAATCATCGTGGAGCTTGATCTTTACTTGAAGAAAATAGACCCAAGTCCATCTTGAGTGGTCATCAACAATTACTAGAATGTAGCGTTTGCCATTAATCGCCCGACACCCATCGGGCCACATAAATCCATGTGAAGAAGATGAAGCACATCTTTGAGTCGGTTCCACCTTTGAGGAAAATGAGCACGAGTTCTTTCTCTTGTTCACAAGTCGAGCATAGATGATCTTTAGAATCCGAAACCTTGGAAGACCTTCAACTAGTTTATATCGTGCAAGATTGGTTATGGTTTGAAAGTTCAGTGTGAAAGTCGTCGGTTGCCATAGCCAAGATTTTGTAGATGTTGCCTTTGAAAGTAGACAAATGGGAGATGAAGCAATCATGTCTTGAATTGAGATTGTGTAAAGGCTTGATGCGGGTTCCGACATGAGATCGCTTCCTTGTAGATCACGAATGAAAAAGTTTTCTCCTAAAAGCAACTTCCAAATCACCATCACAAAATTGACCGATGAAAAGAGATTGTGATCGAGACCTTCCACATAATAAACCCCGCTAATTTTGATGTTCCCATTGATGTAATCTCCAGAGCCCAAGATAGTCGCTGAGTGATCATTCCCGAACTGACGAAGACTGATGAACTTTGAGACAAAGTTTGACAACATTGAGATTTCTTGTCATGTGTCGGGAACATCCGCAATCAACAATCCAAAGGATGATCTCAGACACCGCATTACATACAAACAACACGAGTGGAATAGAAGGAGGTGGAACTTGAAGAGTTAGAGGTTCCATTACGATTCTGAGTTGAAACACACATGTTAATGATTTTAGGAATCCATTTAAATCCGGTGTATTTTGTAACCATCTCTGCAAGTCCAACTAGTTTTGCTTTGGTCTTAGTGAATGCACTAGGTGATATTTTCTTCCTAGGAGGTGAAGTGGGTTCTATAGGTACATCAATGATCGTGGCGGAAACACTAGAGGGCGGTTTACCTAGCATGACTTAGAAGCATTAGTGGGCCTAGAAGTAACTGCTTTTCTATTATTCCGCTTACGAGATAAGATAGATTTAACAACACATTTATCATGACAACCAGAAAACATGCTTTTACGACAACCAACACAAGATGCTTCAAACATAACATTCAAAGTACTTAAAGGTTAAGCATTTGTTACATCACTTTTTCTATTACATTTTTCTAACACAATGTCTAAAGTGGGTGCAGCATGAGTTTTATTCAAAGTCCTACGGTGTTCTTCTACTTCAGAGGTCTTTATTGTTCTTCTCTTACGTTGCAACTTCCTATTCTTCCTGTTTTTGCTCTTAAATTGTGAAGTGCTAACATTGGGAAAAGAGGCAACTATTCCTGTATCAGTGGAAGGAAGCACATTAGTATCTTGTGGTTTGTCATTAGGCGTTCTAGTGTCAATTTTAAACATTCCAGGTGCAAGGACATTCGTGTTACTAGACTTTTCTTGTTCATACTTCCCTAACTTTGCTTTTAACTCAACAATAGTGTGCAGCAATTCTTGATTTTCAGAGAAAACATTTCCACTAACGTTTAAGACTTCTTTAGTGTATGCAAGATGATTATCAAGTTCTTGTGATGCCTTAGCATGAGTCTTTTTGAGCAAATCAAATATGACACCATATTCAGTTTTGACTTTGGCAATTTCTTGTACATATTTTGAAATTTGACATTTTAAAGACACGTTGTCATCATCCATTTGTTCAAGTTTTGGATCAAAAGATTTTTCACGGAACTGGTTGATTTTGTTTTGCAAAGCAAGTTCTCGATTTTAACAATCTTTTTGACACCATTGAAGATGACGTTTTGCATTCGAAATTTCATTTAACAAACGCTCATTTTCAATTTTCAAATACTCGATTTGTGGCACATTATCGATATTCTCAACATTATCAACGAGTCAGTAATCAACAAAGAATATAATCAAATGCATATGCAACAAGATGTAACAACACCACATTTATGGTATCAAGATGGATAACATCTTCCAAGAGTCGATCAACATGATTTCTTAACATTTTCTTTTACATTTAGTATTTGAAATCGATGTTTTGGTTTTTCAAAACTGCTTTTTCATAAGCCCAATCTCCTTTGAAGATCCTTTCCCAATATATTGCACACATTTTAAATTTCGGACATGGGGTAAAAGTCTTTTTGAAAAATATCTCTTTGATTTCGCGATGTGGCTATTGAAAATGTTCACTTTTATTTCGTAATTAACTTCAATTTCACGCCCAAAAGTTAGATGTCGGACATGAATGTATGAAAATATTTAAGAACTTGACATCGTTCGGTAAGGATTTTACTTCAAGGAAGGTAAAGGACCATTAATTTGTGCAACATTATGTTGGGGAACATTGTTCAAGAGGACTCGTGAATTGGTGTGATGACCGAGGTGTGTTAGTATGATCTTGTTGTTTTACAAACGGTATGATTTTGAGTAATCGAATGGTTTGTTATATTCAACATTTTCCATTTTAATCGACTCTCAGATCAAAGATCTGCTTTCCTCATCACGATTATATTCAACAACACTCATAATTGAATCATCAATTCTATGTTCCGCATCGTAAACTTGAGGATTTGGTTTGAATGCTCTATGTGAAAACTTGGTTTGTAATCGCAAGAATTGGTCCATATCCATCCGGATTTGGTTTAAAAGAAAACTTTTGAATTGTTGTGATTGACTCACCATGTTTGTAACACAACATTTCGAAACTCTTTGATTTTGTTTTGTAAATCGAAAATTTCATCAAGATACTCATCAATTTGTCTCCTCGAATGCTTTTTGTACTCACAAAACTGTTTTTGACAAGTTAACAACTCAGACTTGGCTTTTTGAAATTCCAAA
Organism: Chrysanthemum lavandulifolium; assembly: GCA_022545495.1. Classification (NCBI taxonomy): domain Eukaryota; kingdom Viridiplantae; phylum Streptophyta; class Magnoliopsida; order Asterales; family Asteraceae; genus Chrysanthemum; species Chrysanthemum lavandulifolium. The sequence goes on along the minus strand of JAHFWF010000015.1, from coordinate 819,572 downwards.
GTGAGAGCGTTAATTTGTTGTTTATGATCATATTTTAGTTGTTATATTTGAGAAAGCAATGCATTCTTGGATTCAACTAGATCACGTATCTGTTTTTCCAAAGATTTTTCATTTTGGTATGATTTTGCAAAAGCGATTTCAAAACTTTGTTCACGTTTTCTTTAGTTTCAAAATGTTGAGTTGGAACTTATAGCATTCATTATCCTTAGTCAACGGTGAAATTTTATCTTGCGTTTCTTATTGATCTCATTGCATTTTTCCATTTTAGATAGGGTGGTCTGACATAAGGTCATGAGTTCCGAATATGGATTAGACAAAGGTTCATTTTGTTCAACCTGAGTCTCAACAGAATCATTATTTAGATCCTCAAATATAGCCACAGAGTCAACTTGATTATCAAAATTAACCATTAGATCATCTTGATCGTCAAATGTAACTACGGAATCTATTTGATTATCATCGTAATGAGATGTAGAAGACTCATGTTGAACACTCTGAGCCTCGTCGGATGTAGATGCATACGGAGATATCAGATCATGTATTAGTATATTAGGATCCTCGACCGAGACAAGCCATCGCTGTCATACATCGGGCTGTGTCACTCATGTGGAGCTCTTGCATGTTTGCCATTAACATCACAACCGTGATTAGCCTACAAGTCCTCCATGTCATCATCGAATCTACATCCCATAAAGCTCTGCTCCTTGTTGGTAAGTGTTCCCCCAGCTTCATCCTTGAGAGCCAAGAGTAGAGCCTTTCTATGATAAGTGCTGCTTCTTGTTCTCGGCTTTGGGCATGCATTACACATATGACCCTTCTCGTTGCAGTTGTAGCATCGAAGACCATTACCCCCAGTCTGAGCATTTCCCTGATCAACCATTTGAACCCGTTGTTGTGGAGAACCCATTTTATTCCTTCTATTAACATTAAACAACACTTCCATTGTTAACAACAACTTAATTTCTTATGTTTGAGGAGGTAGGAATGCGATTGTTGGATTTGTTTGCGAATCTCCCGAAGGCTCTAGCAATTATGAAAAATCCTTGATTCAATGCATCGAAGGCTTCTACATCCTCATTTGATTCTCCGTAGAGTGCTTGATCATTGTTGTTGTTGTATGGAACCAATTGAGTTTCTTGTGATTGTTGCTATGATGGATCATATGGTGTAATCCGGCGCTTGGTTGTGGAGGATTTGTGATGACAGTTGGAAAGTTCGAAATGAGGATAACATGCTTGAGTGTACAAAGCAAGAGTTTGATTATCCGGAGTGATGGAGAAGCAGGGACTCCACAGATGATTATATATTTTCTACTTCCTTTGATGGAGCTTCAAATAGTCATACAACAATCCGTAAGTAGATTGATGAAGATTCTTCACAGACGGATGAATGTAACGTACTTTTCCCAATCGTGACCAAGACATTTCGTAAACTTTGTGTTTATTGCAATCCTTGGCATAATGATATTATGTTTTTCCAAGTCATTGACGATGTCTGAGAACCGATGATAGTATGACTCTAATGACTTCCCAGGTTCAATCATGAAGTTTTCATATGCTAAATAAATTTTGGATTCCATGTCTTCTTGATTGAGTTCAGTGCCTTCCATGAGAAGATGAACGTGCTCCCACATTGCTTTAGCAGTCTTCTGAGCATCAACACTAAGAAGTATCGAATTGGGTAAACCCAAAAGAATATATTGCATTGCAAGTTCATCAGCTTCTAAGTGAAGAATTTGGTCAGTAGTAAGTTGATCGAGGCTGACAACGTTGGTAACATCATCTCTTGGTAGATTAGCAGTCGGATCTCCGGGTATAGTGATAGTAGGCATCTGAAAAGGACCTTCAACTATGACCTTCTTTAAAAACTTTCCATGTGGTTTCTTGAGATCACAAAACCTAAAAAAGCTTATCACCCATTGATCGTAGTTTCCAGGAGTGAGCATTGGAGGTCTATCAAGGGATACAACTTCATGAATGGATTGTTGGCTACTTAAAGCTTCACACATCTTTGCAAACCAAGAAGGTTCCTTTTGCGTTGTGACATTCATGGCATACATAGCGGGAAACTGATATTGGAAGTAGTTACAATGTTGAATTTTTTGACGAGGGTTTGGTTGAGGCATCTGTGGTGGAAGAGGGTTTGCTCCTTGAGGAAAGTACATTTGAGATAGTGGTTGAAATTGTTGTTGAAATTGTTGCAATTGTTATTGAGATGGTGGAGGATATTGTTGATATTGCTGTTGTTATTGTTCTTTTTGAGGATACTCATGAGGAAAGTAGTGAGAGTATGGTGGTTGAGACATTTTTGAAACTTGTGTTGAGGATGGATCTTTGTAGTCGAATGAAACTTGTTGATGAAGTATACTTGGGCATAGAAAACCAGCTTAGGCGTAGACAATAGCTTACACGTAATTCCCTTCTTACGCGTAAACTTTAGGTGGAACTTATTCTTAAGCGTAAACCAAAGGCTTAATAGTAAGAACCTTATGCGTAAGATTACCTTAGGCGTAAGATGAACTTATGCGTAAGAATAACTTAGGCGTAAAGTGTTTACTCATAAGCTTTTATGCTTATGCGTAAAACTAGGGTTTACCCAAAAATCCTTTATACTTGTCCAAGTGTAAAAGATATCCACAAGTCGAAGTGTTTTCAGGGCTTATCCAAGCAAGAAAACACCGAGTAAACCAACAACCAGAGATCAAATGCGAAATCCTTAAGCCGCAAAAGCTGTTTGGCGTGATCGGCTTATGAGTAGAACTTTACGCGTAAAAGTAGGGTTTTACTAGGCGTAGGAAGTACAAAAAATGACCAAAACTAATTTTTATGCCCAAAAAATGTTTTGTAACCTGATTTTAATGATGAAACAGCTTCAAAATCACCAAAATAACAAGAAAGTTTGAGACTTTATGATCCAAAACTACTTTTCGCCTTACGCGTATAAAAGTACACACGAAACAAACCAAGCTTAAAAACTAATCTACACACGTAAAGTTTGAAACATTTTACTAAAAACTGAAACTTTAACACTAAATAAACCTTAAACCACAAGAATCTTGAGTTTTTAAGTGTAAAATTTAAAGCTTTTAAGCGTATGAAAAATTTAGGTGCAAAACCCACGCGTATATAATGAAACTTCAAAAACAAAAGTGTTTCACCCAACTAGATGGCGATTGATACCACTGTTAGGTCACCATAAGTTAACACAAGGATCAATATGTAAGAAATATAGATGAGATGATCGGATGAACATAATAAACACACACGATATAACAAGAGATAAAGGTTAGGCATAGGAATGTGAATAAAGTGAACAACCAACCTTCAAGAGAAGGTTTACAAGAGTATTTATAGGGGAACGGAGCTAGGGCAACATGTCTAGTCCCTTCCTTCCCTTATTGGGCTTTGGTATAGGCTCATGGGCTTTCTACATAAGCCTAGCCTTAATATCAAACATAAAAGCATGGTTTAAACAACCTATTACATATTAAATACTAACACTTGAAATACAAGTTAGGAGTGATTCCAACAGGACGGAGCCGGGAGTGGATTTTCTATATTTTTGGATCCCGAGACACGTTTTTGGAGTGAGCTTGGGAAAACAGACTCGAAACCCTAACCTAAACCCTAAATTACCATTTTACCCTAACATAAACCCTAAATTACCAGTTTACCCCTTAACCAAAACCAAAATTCCTATTTTACCCCTAAACCTAAATTTTTTATTTAAAACCATTTTTTTATTTAAAACCTTTTAAAAACTTTTTTTAAATTAATCCTAAAACTCTTTTTTTTAAACTAAACCTAAAAAAATAATAACCTAAACCTAATACTAAAAACTAAAACACTTTAAAAAAAAAGAAGCTAAACCTTTTATTTATTGAACCTTAAACCCATTTGAACCCCACCATAATCCAACTTGAACCCTTACACATCCTTGAACCTTTCCATTTGCACCCTTCCACCAATTTCCCCTAATCCTTTTACCCCGTTTCATATACTTACCCGTTTTTACCCATATCCTTTCTTTGACCCAAACTTAGTCAAAACCCAGAAACAAATATTACCTGCCAAAAATTCACCCTTCCTTCTCTCCATCACTTTTAACTCAGGAAGAAGACAAGCTCATGTCACATGGGGGGTGTTTCCACCTTGGCAATCCCCACTATCCCTATTGGGTAGAAGAATGAGAACAAGGATCAATGGCTGAAATTGCAAGGATTGGGGACCAAGATGGAATCAAGGGCTTAGATGATGATGAAAGAAGCATATTCTCAACACATCAAGAACAAGACAAAAAATAAGAAAGAGGACCCCTTAGTTTAGTTATTAGTATAAAAGGACACTTTGTATTCCTGAGAAAATTGTCTAGGATTTTTTTTTCTAGTCCATGTTTTTTGCTTTTTTGTCTTTTAAATTGTAATTTAAACTTTTTATTTCAGTTTTAGCTTTCCAAACTTTTACCTTGTACTGTTTTCTTTGAATGAATGAAGTTTCCAAGTTTTTTTTTATGTGTATCAGTTATTGTTCAAATTCAGAACTAAGTGATTAGTTTTGTTTAAATATTGTTTTAAACATTTCATTATATCTTAAAATTCAGTTTTTTTTACCAAAAGTCCTCAAGTATTTGAGTTAATTTAATTTTTAAGAAAACCTGCCCTTTAAAGGGGTGTTTGGAATTGCATGTATCATGGGTCAAAACTCAGTTTTGACCCATTGTGGATCTCAACATAGTTTTGTTTAGTGAATTTGTTAGTATTGTATTAGTCTTAGTAGTTTTAAGTTGCAAAACAAGTTTTGAAAGTAGTTTCTAAAAAAATTGTCATCACAGTCGAATAAGACCCTTGGTACAGCCCCTTTTTAGCTTTGTTTTAAGTCAAATTTAGCTTGAATTCAGTTTTTTATGATCATTGTAGTATGTCATTTAACTTTTTAAGCTATTTAGATACTTTAGTGTTAGCTTTAGTGCTTATTATTAAGCTTAAAAGTGCCCTTTGCTCCCTTAACTTCTGTCACAGAACCATCACAGTCCCCTTCAACCCTTTTCACCTAGCCTTTTAAAAGCTTCAACTTAGATACAATTTGTTTTTTTTAGTTCTTAGATATATGAATTTCCCCTCTGTTGCCTTATTTAGGATTTTGGAGGTGGTTTGATAGCTTATTTTAAGTTAAAACCCACCCATAGAGCTGTAGTCATTGCACCACAATAGCCTAGGGTAGTTTGTAGTAGCTTATTAGCTTATTCATTGTGCTTATTTAGGTGTTTTTCAACTTAATTAGTGTCATTAGGTTAGGGTTGCTAGTATTTTCTTATTAAGTGCTTATTAGAAGCCTTAGGTCCCACTTTGCAGCCCTTAATATCCTTTAGTTTAGACTTATTCCTAACAGCTTATTTCTTTTTTTTTCTTTGGTTCAATTTTGCTATCTTCTGTTTATGTTAGATCTAAATCATATATTATTTGGCTTATTGTCTGATTTAGATTAGCTTATTTAAGTTTTTTTTATAGTTTTAATGTCCTTTGTTAGCTTCTAAGTTCCTTAGCAGTCCACACATAACTAAACAACCTCATTTGTGTAAACTGCTGTTTTTAAAAGTTGTTCCAAGCTTATTCTTAAGCTTTTAAAAGTTTTGTGTTTGTAAAGAGTTCTTATATTTTAGTCTTACAAAAGTTTTAAAAGAAAAAGTTGAAAAAAAAGTAGTTTACAAAAAGTGTAGAAACCAAGGGTCGAACCCTGGTCTCTACACTCAAGCACACACAACACTAAAAGAAAAAGTTGAACAAAAATAGTTTAAAAGTTTTTTGTGTTTGTAAAAAGTTCTTATATTTTTATTTTTCTCTTGTTTAGTTCAACTTAAAGTATTTTCTGTAATTTTTTTAGATTTTTCTAAAATAGTTTAGTATTTTTTATAAATTAATTAGTATAATTTAGTTTTTAATTCATAATAAATTATTTAAAAGTCAAAAAATACCCAGCTTTTTTCTAAAATCATTTTTAGTCGTTTAGGACGTAGGAAAAATAGTTTTGCACCCGTAGGCTTTAAATTGCAACATTTTCAATTTTAGGGCCCGGAACGCTCCCGGTTTTGCCCGTTTTTTTATTTTTAGTGCCCCAGAACTTCATTTAGCATCGTTTAGTTGTTTTTTATGTTTATTAGTTGTTAATTTAGTAATTTGCTTTGTTTACGTGCCTTATTTACTTTCCCGTGCTTTAAAATTCAGAAAACCAAATCAAAAACGTAAAATCCCGTCTATTCAAGCATTTTAATAACAAACCTCAAACGTAACCGTCAATTCACTCCTCGTTGGGAAACGAACTGGGTAATCACTTTCCCGGTATCACATATCATATATTTGCGGGTTTTGCGTATTGACCTTTTTCCTAAAGGGTTAATTCGTCGATTTGCGCGTATCACGTGTATTTGATATTTTTATATATACAAAATTTGAATATCACAGTTGTTTAGACAGAATCTGTCGTAGGAGTTGTTTGTGCATAACCCGTTGAGGGGGTTGTTTAGACAAGCTATTTTAATAGCTCACTAACCAAAACTTAACAATTTAAGCAAATAAATGAAAGAAACAATAGGAGAGTCCAAACACAGTTTATACAAATAACAAATCTAGACATTAACTGTTAATACAGAGTCTGGACAAGAACCATCATCACAATACTATAACATGCATACATAGAAGCTAAAACAATATTTGGCATAAATCTTTGAGAAAATTTACCAACACATAACTAAACAAAAATATGTAACGAATATTTGAAACAAGTTCTGGATACCTATGGTTTCAAAAAAGTGTTATGAAGCTTTCATGTCTGAATAAATTTCAAGATAAAAATGCAATCTATTTTCATATTGCAGAGAAAAAACAACTGTCTTGTGTAGTTTTCAAATCTAATTTAAGTCTTGAATCCATTTATGAAATAGTAAGCCATAATCAGAAATAACAATTTCGATACAATGCATTACCACTGTAACTATATAAACAAAATTTGTAAATGAGGTTGTGAACCATAAAAGTTTACAAAAAGATGAAACTTGTGAATTAGATATAACTGAATTCAAGAGCATGACTGAGGCATATGTTTGACACGTTTATCTTAAAATAGATTTGCCGCCTATTCGACGTCTATTTCCTAAGGTACAAAAACTGAAGCAGTTGTACTGCCGGACTTGACGTTATGCCTGAAACTCCCATTGAACTTTGTGTGTAATCTAGTGGATATGAGGTTGAAATGTGTGTTTCTTCTTCCTTAATTATTGAACATTAGCCTAGGCTACAATGAATCTATACTATATAATACATGATAATACTGTACCACCAAATAAAGCGTTGCATTAAATTTTTATTATTAAAAACACTTCCATATTTAGCACTAATATACAACACCCGATGCATCCCTATCACTCTAAATATCACGTGATAGAACCACGTGAGGTTGTAAAACTTCTTCAGTACTCCTTCTGCTATTTTTGTAAACTATTAATCACATATTCATTCACCTCCCCTTTTTCTCTACACGGTTTCAATCCATTAAATTACACGGTTTCAATCCATTTAATTGTCTCGCCATTTTTTCAAAACCACATTCAAAATCAGTTTCAATATCAAATCACAATCAATTTTAACCGAACCAATTTGTCAACGATTCAAAAAAAGGATCAAAAGTAAACAAGATTTGGTCTTTATATATTTGACAATCATATTCAAAATTATTTGGAGTGCATGAAGATGATTCAGGTAATTTTGGTTTATTTTATAAAATTAATTAATTGATTGAACATAAAAATAGGTGAATGAGGATGATTTCTGAATGATCTTTATTCTTAGGCTTGCCATGTCTGTTATGGTGAAGCAATCATTCGATTGGTAAGTATTTGTATCTATTCAATTTTTTTTGTTTCTAAATTTAATCATTTCACTAATGAATTCGTTGTTGTCATTGATTTTTGTAGGGAATTATGTAGCAAATGGTGATTCCATGTGCCACTTATTAGTATGCTGTCAATTAGCATCAAAACTGGTAAGCATCAATTTATAAGAACCCTAAAAATATGAATTGGGGATTTTACTTATTGGTAATTAATGCGTTTTTTTATTGGATTCGATTATAATACGTTTGTGATTGTTTTTTGGATTCAATTATAATTTTTTGAAAATGGAACAGGAGGTATTGTAACCAAAACACCACCTGTGTCACTTTCGTTTAATTATGTTTTGTTTTGAGTCCATTTGTTTTATTGTGCAGACTTTCATGTTTCAGTTGGAGTTGCATAACTAGGTATGTTTCTGAAAATTTTGTTTATATTTTTAGTTTTATAGCACAGTTTGTTTCACTTATTAAGGCCAATTGTATATTTTAGGTATCTTGATATGATCCTTCGAATGTGATTTGAAGTGGCGCCACATTACGTGTTTGCTTTTATTGTAGAGTATTGGTATGTAATATCTCTTTCTAATACTCTTGGCATCAAGTAATATGCATTTCTTCCTGAATCACATGATATTTATGCTAATTCTAACTTAGCAAAGCATTTAATTTATAATTACTGAAATAAATCAATACCGATAATTGTTGACGTGCTCAGAGTGGTATGTTTGACCTCCTTTCTGCTACTCTTGAGCTAATGAAATGCTCTTATTATTTTTCAACTTTTAATTTTATCTATTTGATAGTAAAATTGGGAAGCCCACACTTGCGAGATTTGTTGGGATTTAGTAAATCCAGTACTTAAAGTGTCAGTCACCTCAAGTATGTATACTCGTTAGAAAGCTCGTAATCGTAGTTATTCAGTGTTAGTATTTAGATTACTTTGTAACACCGTGGAGGACGGACGGGTCTTTACCCATCAGTATGCCTGATCCATGCCCTATTAGAGGCGCCTAAGCTTGTACTTATAAATACCCTTTGCCTCCAAGGCAAAGGGTTGGGCTTCATAATACATTTTTCTTTGTCTCTAGAGTTCCCATTCTCTCCTACTTTCTCACTCTAAACTCTTAACCTAGTCGCCGCACCTCTTGTTTAACAAACCAAGAGCCTACAAATGGTACCAAGAGCCAAGGTTTGATCATCCATCTCTCATGTTCTTGGTTTGATTGTTATTCTTGAGTTAAGGTTTGGTTTATACGCGTAAAAGGTTGTCTCGCATACCGATATCTTTGAATCATTAAAGCTTTAAATTTTTCACTTTTTAATCCAAGATTCTTGTGGGTTAAGGTTTATTGAGTGTTAAACTTTCAGTTTCTTGCAAAAAGTTTCGAACTTTACGAGTTTTTCTTGGTTTTTAAGAGTGTTTGGATACGTGTGTACGAACCTACGCGTAAGAGAGAAAGGTGGTTTTGATCCTCAAGCTTTGTTATTTTGGTGTTTTTAAGGTTGTTTCATCATAATAATCAAGTTTTGTAAAAGGTTTTGATCATAAAAACATGTTTGGCAAAAAATTTGTACTTTCTACGTGTATCAAAACCCTAATCCTACGCGTAAGGTGTTTTTCACTTGATCTTCATTTCTGGTGATTACTCAGTGTTATTCTTGCTTGGATAAGCCTGAAAATACTTCGACTTTGGATATCTCGCACCGTGAAGTGTAAGAGATTTTTGTGATAAACCCTAAGTCTACGCATAAGCATAAACTTACGCGTCACAATTCCTACGCATAAGCTTTTTCACGCATAAGCTTGTCTTACGCCTAAGGAAACTTACGATAAGGTTCTTACGCCTAAGTTTTGGTTTACGACAAACATAAGCCTTTTACCCTAAAAACTCTACGCGTAAGCTTTAGTCTACGCCAGAACTCGCTCACGCGTAGCTTGTGTCTACTCGTAAGTTTGTTGTTACGCCTAAGCTGCTGCCTACACATAAGCCCTTCATCTACGCATAAGCTTCTACGCTTAAGTTCCTACGCGTAACTCAGTTGTCTACGCATAAGTGCAGAAGTTTTACGGTTTATCTCTTGATTTTGTAAAATCCCGTGAAAGGATCTATTTCCCGGTTAAGTCAAAGATTTGTAAAATCCCATAGAATTTTAAATATGTCTTCCGTTGTTGATGATGTGCAAGCTGCAGGATCCGATACTCGTCCTCCTATGCTTGACAGAACTGACTATGAGTCTTGGTCACAAAGAATCAGTCAGATCGCTAGGAAAGGAGAATGGGGTTAACATCATTAAGTCTATTGATGAAGGACCGTGTCAGTCGAGACTACTAGAGACATGATTGATACTGCTGCAGATGGAACAATAGTTTATGGAATGGATAGACCTAAGATGTATGATGAACTCACCGATAAGGAGAAAAGAGATTCGATGTCGATATCGTGGCTTCAAATATTATTCTTCAAGGTCTTCCAAAAGATATCTACAAGTTTATCAATCACAACACGTAAGCCAAGACAGTTTGGGATAATGTCAAGATGCTTCTCTCGGTTCGAATTGACTATCGAAGACAGAGAATCACAAATTGTATGATGAATTTGAGCACTTTAAGATGAAACCCAAGAAGGTGTTTATGAATATTACGTGAGATTCCACAAGTCGGTGAATGATATGAGGAATATCAAGATGACTATGCCAAACATTCAATTGAACTCAAAATTGTAAACAATATGAATCCCGAATGGCACAAGTTTGTCACTGTGAAGCTTACAAAAGGACTAAAGAACACCAACTATGAGCAATTGTATGCCTTCCTTCTTCGTAATGAGAAACATGCTATGTTTGAAAAAGGATTCTTGAACAGCTCAAATCTCAACCAGAGAAACAAGCTCATCAAATGATACAACCGCATTCTTCACCAAAGCATCACACCACACCCATCGGAAATGATAATCACAAGCCCGTTCTCGATTCGGGATATAAGCAACCTAATTTTGATGAAGTCATGGAGCACTTTATCAATAAATTGGCTCTTATGGTTAAACAAAACTTAACCTTCTCCCCACATACCAACAGACTTCACACTAACAATGAAATCGGATCGCATCCAATCTACACAACCATGCTTTGGTCGAGATGGAAAAGTTACAGATCAACCAGTTCAAGAAAGGCGATTTAACAAGGAAGAGGTGGAGCTTGTAGAGGCTATGTTGCAAATCGAATTGGGAAGGAATGGAAACCGTGGTCAAGCAAAGCCAATCAAGTGCTACAACCGTGGTGAAGAAGGGCACATTGTTAGGAACCATACTAAACCAAAACGCCCTCAAAACGCAAAATACTTGTGGACAAGATGTTGTTGGTTCAAGCACAAGATAATGGTGTAATGTTGAATGAAGAGGAGTCATTGTTCTTGTCGATGGGAATGCTAGAACATATGATGGAGATGTGGACGAACAACCAAAGGCATGTTGCTCGAACAATCCCAACGCCTTTCAAGTTGCGATTGTGATGCATTTGACTTGGACGTTGATGATGAACCATATGCACAATCTATCTTCATGGCTAATATCTCTAATGACCTCTTCACCTTAACAAGCCACCCATCCAAGGAATCCATCATTAAAGAGGTACTCAAACTATATGATGTGGGTGATGAGCAAAGATTCACCATGAAGTACAATCTACTGAAACTTATGAATCAGATATTGAAAATGAGGATAATAGCAATATTGTTCCTTATGATCAATATGTGAAACAAAGTGAAAGTGAGATTGTACCTAGTGATGTATCTTCTGCAATCAATGATAAATATGTTTATGATGAATACACTGCATGTACCACTGATGATTCTGCTATCTCTGAACTGAATGCCTATAAAGAACAAGCAACCATCTATGAACAACGTGCTAAATTTGAGTTGACCACTCGTGAGCAGGAAATGGATGACCAAATGCGTACACTCATTAGAAAAAGTAGGTTTAAAGAAGAAGTACTAAAACAAGAGTTAAATTCCTTACAAGAAAAGCTTTCTAAAACTGCTAAGCAAAAACAAGAACTTCAAGAAAATGTGAAAACGCTTAAGCAAGAATTCACTGCTAAGGAATCAAAACTTTTGAATGAGTTCTCTAATCTAAAAACTTTGAAAAACAAGCTTGAAAATAAGTTGTACGTACAAGGTAACACCATTCGATCGCTTCACTGGTCACGAAGCATAGAGTCTTAAGCGATAAGCATAGCATTCCACTTGTTGAGGAACCTAATCCCGAGGTAGTTAAAAAGGCTAGAGCTGCAAATAAGGTACTTTATGATGGTAATGAAATCCTTAAGCCTAGGCAGAACCCTAGTTGCATTGAGTGCACTAAGGAAGATAAGAAATCAGATGAAGTCACTAGGGAGAAAATGAATAAGAAGCTAGAAGATCTCAAATGCAAATAGAAGAACATTATAATCAGTCCCCATGATTACAAAAAGGAAAACTGGATTTCCTTAAACAAGTTTAAGCCTCAGACACTTCTAACTCCCGAACAAATGTTCTGGAAAAAAGAAATGGATTTACAAAAGGCTGAAAACGTTGTTGAAATGAATTCCCCTTGAAGGAAATTGCCCCGTGCAACTGTGTATCCTCCTAATACACCAATGCATTTAGTACCTAGATCTATTGCCACTAATATCAGGACCTTAATCAGCCTATATGTTGTTTATCAAATGTTTGTTGATTTTGAGAAAACGTGTAAGAAGAGAATCACACCTCTGTGGATTACCGAGGGGAAAGGGGTTTGAGCAAATGAAAGAATGTTATTTAACCAAGTCATTCCTTTCTTTAAACAATTAAAAGGACAATTTGAGAGTCTTAAAATTGGAATAAACACTTATATTAAAGAAATGGAAAAGGAATTCATGCAATGATAGTTGAAGTCAATGATTATGAACAGAACTAAAATACAATGAAATTGAAAGGAAGAATCAGATATACTAAATGAGAACTTGATCTCTCAATGTGTTGCTCAAGATGTGTTCTATGTTGCTACAAATTCTTCTATTATCGCATCTCAATATCATGAATTATCTGTTGCTTTGAAAGTTTCCCATGATCGTGTCATTGAGCTTGAAAAACGAATTCAAAATTGCATGAGAAAATTGAACAGATGATCATGATAATCGGTTAAACATCTTTCAAAATTAGAAGTTGAACATTTTGCTTTGCAATTAAAATATCAATATCTCAAAGAAAATGTTAAAACCTCAAATATTCAAGACATCGTCTGATGCTCCTGAGTTTGATGCATTTTTTGAAATCAACAAACGTGATGAACAAATTCGAGCTCATTATAACACGATCAAAAGGTTGAAAGCTAAAATTTCACAACTGAAAGGTGAAAAGAGGGATGTAACTGGTTCCCATATGCCTCCACCTTTAGATTCTCAGAATTTCCAACTTCAAAACATCATTTATAACTTACAAAAGGAAAATGCTTGTTTTAAAACTGAAATTTCAAAGGTTAATGATCAAAACAAAGAGTTATGTGATTCATTTAAAGTTACACATGATAAACAAATTGAAAAGATAAATTCTTTACTTAATGATATCGAGGATCTTAAGCATGAGGTAAAAGGAAAGTTTCAATCCCCAATTGCAAGTACTGCTCCTAAAGTCTCGATTGTGATAGGTATGCTATTGATATGTTATATATTCCCCGCCAATTAGGAATAATGAACTTGCACATAAAGCATATCTCTCATCTCTTAAGGAAAGTTTAAAGGGTCTTCGTGAGATTGTTGAAGATGAAAGATTAGAAAACCTCTTGATAGTACCATTGCCTATGCTTGCATGGATGCCAAACGATCTCAAGAACTCTTAGAGTACATAATTGTCACATGTCCGAAATTTAGCAATAGGCGAGATAGAATAGTAGCACCCAGCTCTATGCCTAAGGATAAGAATGCGACTTTTAATGTGCCTCACAAAACTTCGAACTCAAGACTTCTAGACCACCAAGGCACAGTGTAGTTTCACCAACTAATATTCCTGTTGTTCCTTCTACAGAGTAATCGGCAATACTAAGGTTAGTGGGTCAAAGCCTTCGTGCAATACAATGCGAAATAGGATCTTGCCACCAAAAGTGTCAAGAAAAGCTAGTAGAAAAACACCCTAGGAAGAATAAGTTTGAAATGAATAAAATGAATCGTGTTGATTATAGTATTAGCTATAAGCGCCTCGTAATTAATTCAATTCTAATGCCTTTAGCAAAACATGTAATGAATGTTTGATTTCGGTCTTAATCATAAATGTTCGAGAATGAGGTGATTAATGTTGATAATACACCACCAAGAATATAAAAATGCTAGACATGTTAAGGAGATCTAGAACCCTAAAAAGAAAAAGGTTAGCAAGCTGTTGGAAGCCTACAGAAGAAAATTTAGCAATATGGGTTATCAATGGAAACCCACTCGCGTAAAATTCAAATTGAATGAATCTTGCCCTAAGTTGTCTAGATCCATGCCTTCTAAGAAATGGAAGCCCACCGGTAGAATCATACCTTTAAGAAGTGAACACACCTCACACAGTCCACCGTCACTACTAGTGTTGCAACCAATACTAATGAGGTCATATCTCCTATTATCGATGTGGGTGCTCCAATAATGTACTAACCAAACGGAACCCAATCGCTCATGGGGTTCCAAATTATCCATTATCCATTCTTGTGCGTGTTCAAATGCGGTCGTATAAATCGCCCTCTCGTATTTGGACTCAGTCGCTCAAAGCATATATGTGGTGACCTCGTCATGCTCATGAACTTCGTGAGTAAATTTATTGGAACTGTTAGATTCGGAAACGACCATTTTGGAGCTATTATGGGATATGGTGATTATGTGGTCGGAGATAGTGTAATTTCCCGGGTATATTATGTGGAAGGACTTGGTCATAACTTGTTTTCTGTTGGTCAATTCTGTGATTTCGATCTTGAAGTGGCTTTTAGAAAACATACTTGTTTCGTTAGAGAACTTGATGGTGTGGAATTATTAAGAGGAACTCGTGGTTCAAATCTATACACCATCTCTATCGAAGACATGATGAAGTCCTCTCCAATCTGCTTGTTGTCAAAGGCTTTAAAAACAAAGTCATGGTTATGGCATCATCGTCTCAATCACTTGAACTTCGGCACCATTGATATCCTTGCCAGAAAGGATCTTGTCAGAGGCTTACCTAGGTTAAAGTTTGAAAAGGATCATCTTTGTTCAGCCTGCCAATTGGGAAAAAGCACGAAATATGCCCACAAACTCTGTAATGGAAGTCCTTCATACCCTTCATATGGATCTGTGCGGACCAATGAGAGTGCAAACGATAAATGGGAAGAAATATATTCTAGTAGTTTTGATGACTACTCGATTTACTTGGGTTAAGTTTTTGAGGACAAAGGATGAAACTCCGCTTGTCATCATCAAACTCATCAAACAACTTCGTGTTCGACTCAACAATACCGCCGGGATTGTTCGAACCGACAATGGCATAAAGTTTGTTAACAAAGATTTAATTCGAGTTTTATGAAAGTATTGGAATCACCATCAAAGAAGTGTTCCACGAACTCCTCAACAGTAACGGTGTAGTTGAAAGATGAAATCGAACTCGGTGGAAGCCGCAAGAACTATGCTAATTTATTCAAAGGTTCCAATGTTTCTATGGGCGCCATTGCCACTTACTACACCCAAAATCGCTCCCTTATACACACCTCTCATGGAAAACTCCATATGAACTAGTTCATAAACGAAAACCCGATCTTTCCTACCTTCATGTGTTTGGTGCCTTGTGCTATCCAACGAATGACGGTCAAGACTTAGGAAAATTAAGAGCAAAGGCAGATATTGGAGTTTTTGTTGGTTATGCACCAAACAAGAAGGGTTACAGAATCTACAACAAGAGAACCCGAAATATCATGGAAACAATTCACGTTACGTTCGATGAGCTGACCGGTCAAATGGCTCATGTGTTAATACAAATAAGCCGTAAAAACGTTTATTTATATTTTACGATCTTTTAATGTTTTGTCGATAACAAAAGTAAAATCATATTAATGAAACAAATAAAATACGTAAATGGTTTGAACTAATAGTTTTCTAACATATTCACATAAAACACTAAAACAAGTATAAGTGATTTTATGATCTAGATATATATATATATATATATATATATATATATATATATATATATATATATATATATATATATATATATATATATATATATATCTATACATTATATATAAGAGGAGGCATGCCACGTCATAATGCCACTTGGCACCCCATAAAGCCACGCCATATTTCCTTGTCATCACAATTTAATGCCACCTAAGCGGTTTTTAATTAAAATTGCTTTTAAATTTTAAAAGTCTCGATTAAAATATAACTCACAAGGATCGAACCCCGATCCTTTCAAAGAAAATATTGAAACGACTTAACCATCGGATCACTTTAATATTTGTGATTAACTTTGCAAATCAAAGCGATAAGAGATATACCAATTCAAACAAACGAATGAATATCTCATATTCAGATTTCTTCCATATCTATCTTGATTATTTATGCCATTTGATATTCAAGATATATACGAAAATCACGATTATTTAACTCAAAACAAACCTACTAAATCATTCAAAAAAAAAAAAAAAAACCCTATGGCAATACAAAAACAAACCTATTACTACATAAGAACATGATTGTAAAGGTATGTTTTTATTTTTAATATTTATTATCGTTTAAAACATGATTTATGTTTTTTCTCTTATTTGATTTTCCAGGTCTTGATCATCTGTATCCGTTATGAAGAAATCATCCATCATGATTATTTGTTTCTGAATTTGGTTAATTATAATTTATCAAATTTTCATAATGATTTTGTTTGGCTATATTTTATCACATTATATTTGTTTGGTTTAATCTATCAAATTTAGGATACGTTTCTTAGGATGATTTGTCATGATAAAAGAGATTGTTAAAGTGAATAACTTTGCGTAAATAGATAACAACCTGATATATAGAATCTGAACTGATTTTACGGTCTCTTTTGCAGGGCAAAACCGACGGGCGATTCCTCTATCTTGGGTTACGGAAGTAATAGCTATTATGGTTATCGTTACGGCATGGGGAGGGGTTAGTCTATTTTGTGTATCTTGATATATTAGCATTTATGCTATATGATATGACTGTATGCAAAAGTAATTGGGGTAGGATAGCAAGCATCAATTGCAAATATAAGTATTGCATGTTACTACATCTTTGGTGTTCCTTTAGGACTTCTTCTCGGTTTTGCAACTAATTGGGGTGTAAAGGTATGCACCTTACTCATTTATGTACTACATTGTTCCTTCTTGATTGTATAATGTGTTTGATTTATATGAGACGTCCATTTGATTCGTATATTGACATTGTGAAATTTGCATGGTATATGGATAGGCATGTTGACAGAAACTGTGGTACAAACCAATATCTGGATTGGGAGTTGCTGTAGAAACGATTAGGACAAAGAGGTACTTTTCACCATGCTATATATTTCTCATGATCGAAACTACTTCGACATATGTTTTTTTGCTATTAGTATTGTTTCTACATCAGGGCTAACATAAGTAAAACCAGAAGATCCAGCTGCAGATACGGTTTCGATGACCATTAACTTGAATGAAAGAGCTAAGCTAAGGTCTTGGCAAAGATTGGCCGGTAATCAACCATCACCCCTGCTTTCTTGGGGCTCGAAGGATTCCACAGTGGTCGAACTCTAGGTGGACACACAGTGTGGTGTTCCAACATCTAGCTCTTAGGGTATGTAATTTTAATCCTTTCACGATTCTTTATCATAAGAATGATATTCTTATGTTAGTTTAGTTTTGATTTTAGAAGTACCGATATTGAGATAACAAGCAGGTCTACATCATGAGGAACAATACGTTAAAAGATGGAATGTGAAGGTAAGTCATTTGAATCGTTATGGACTCAATTTTACGTTGGAATCACTTCATTCTTTGAATCACTTCTGTTGGATGTTGTCATTATAAATCCTTTGTTGAAGAACATTCCTCAATTGCAACTTAGTAGTAAATTATATTATGCCTCACAACATTGAACAATATGCATGGAAGACAAGAAAAAATACTACTTTCTAATCTTGATGATACTAATGTGTTTTATGATCTCAAGTAGATGCTTATGCAGAGCAATAGAGAGCAATAGTCTGGTGTTTTCTGAACTTGCTCGACATAAGGCTTCCAAGTTTAAGCATGGACAAGGGGCTCATCGTCGAAACCTATATGAGAGAAATACTCACAGCATAAGGCAATGAAAATTTCATATCTAATATACTTTTGTACTCGTATTATGCAAACATATAAGGTTTAATGTTTAAAATGGTTATTATTTTTGTAAAACCAGCTTCAAGTCTGTTGCTGACCTTGCCTTGCCTTTTAGAAATTCTATGTTTCTCAAGGTTATCAAAACAGCCCCGCTGGATGAAGGTAGCCATGTTCTATATTTCATGTCCTATAACTCTTATTATCCAATGGATTCCAACTCGATCTTTTATATTAACAACGTTTTTGTAAAGCCCGTGGACTAATCACGGCATGTCACAAGAGTCTACCGGTCTTATAAGTAACACAATTTATGCGAGAAGTGATGTCATAACTCAAGTTAGTAGAGCAAAGACAAAAGGTATTACTTTATGTCCTCTAAAACCAATGGTGCAACTCGCATGAATCTTGCCACCTTTAAATGTTGTCTTTAATTATGATGATATTTGGATCTTAATGGTTTAAATTGAACCAATGTTGTTACAAGCCCAAACCCTATCATCATAAATAAATTAATTGTTTGATTCGGGTTCAGACATGTTATCCACAACCACTATATTAGTGTTTGGTGGTCTTATGGTTAATATAACTACTTTATGTATATTAATTATTGAGTTTGATTGCTTACATCGTAAGCACAGGACAACAAAAATGTTACTTTCTCAAGTATATAGTGAGTAGTGTACATATATTATATATTTAGGAATGATTTTATAGTGTTTCATCCATTTGCAGATTAAGCAAAGTTTCTGATCAGAAGTTTTACCGTGTGTGCCCAATGGACCTATTATATTTTTATATTTGTTTTTTTGTTATTTTTAGATGTTTTAGAATTTCCACCAAAGCTTATTTTGATTTGACGAGTTATCTTATTTAATAAATGGCGCTAAAAGGCCAGCTTAATGATGCTAAATGGTGGCATTTCCTTACTGCTTTAGAAAATTATTGGAAGATGCAAAAACTTAAAAATTATATTGTTTCATGATCGCATTAAGAGGGTCTATCGTACGAGCCCACACGAGGGTCTGGAAATGATCTCAACATAAATTGATACTATGTAGAGGATGCCCTTGCGGTCGCTTTTCATTTATATTGTTACAAAATAGTATGTTGATCATAACCAAAATACTATGTAGAGGATGCCCATGGATTTGTTGAGGTGGCAAATTCGAGCATTATTTATTTATGTATATCCTGATTTTTAACTGTTTTTGTTTAAAAAAAAATCAACCCTGCAAACTTACTTTAAAGGAATCGGGTCACATGGGTTGAATGGGCCAAACAATTCGAAAAACTAAATTTTATTATTGTTCATGCATGCATGCATGCCTCCTAACTCATTGTTAATAAAGTAATGACCAATAAATTTGTTTTCGTAACCATTGTCAAACTCATTTAGTATTTTTAAACGAAATGCAAATTCAGAAAAAACCTTTTGCTGGTAAACTCAGACCAGCCCGTTTAAACAATTAAGCCAGTTGAATTTTACCGGTGAATTAACCTTTTACCCAAAAAAACAATTAAGCCAAGACCAAAATGACTGTTTCAACCCGACCCGATTTGACTGTTACCTAGCAGGACAGATCAAACTTATCTTGCCACCTCTACTAATTTGTATACTAAAATCAATGTAGTGGAGAAGATACCCCTTTTCATAGAGTAATGGGTATCATATATTCCTTCACAGGATCAAGATGCATCCAACTGCAAGACCTGCAAACATACAGAAAACAACTTAATGTGAACAATATACAAAGATTTGGTGATTTTGGCGTCTAATTACCTTCCCAAGAACATTGAATAGCTCTCGTCCATACATGATCTCGTGGAAATCCAATATCCGAGAGGAAACAAAGGCACGAGGAGAAAAAGCTTAGTGGAACATAAGAAGTACTAGAATACCCCTTTAACTTGTTTCAAATTAATAAAGTCTAGGCTACTAATAAACTTTGATGAGTTACTTATAATGATATTCGAAACTTCGACATAACTAAATATGTCATTAATAAAGTCGATGCTACTAAACACGCTTATGGAAAGTTGAAAATACATTATTTGGGTAGAATCTTTAAAATCGTGCAAGTATCCAAAGAGCACTTGTTTTGTATCGTCTACTTTGACCATTTTACCGATATAAAACACCCACTTTTAAGGGTAAAATGAGATAACAACGTGTGGGTTGAAACGGGTCATTTTGGTGCAAAGTTTTACTATCCACGTCTTCTCTTGATATATCTCAATATATTTAAGTCGTTTCTTTTCGGTATAAACTATATAGCAATCTTTGTAAGATATTTTGCATTCGATCTCAAACCCTAATCGGTCTTTTTAGTATTGTTGTGTTTTTACAATTTCACATTTTTTGAAAAAACTGAGCTTTGCATATTTTTAGCTTTGTGCATAAACATGTGATCGTAAGCTCAAAAGTCCCAACAATCTTTGATGAATCTACACAATAATGAGGTGATATCAAACCATGGATTGCACTACACTTTTTGGCAGAATTAAAACTCAACAAAGTAGGTAAGCTTTTTAAGTTACACATTTGGAAAAATAACTCAATACCTCATAAAGAGTCTTTTTATTAGCCATTTGAGCTAATAGGCTTACTTTTTTGGGCTTATTAGCTTATTAACTTGAGTTTATTGATTAAAATTTGAGCTAATTAGCTTCCCAAAAGTTTGATAGCCTAAAACCTGGAAAAATAGGCTTAAACCACATGCGCAAAAAAATAATCTCAAACCAAACCTCTTTAAGTTTAATAAGCATGTATGTTTATCCTATTACTGTTGAACTCAAAATGCATTTTCAGCCTCAACAAGTGAAACTCCTGCAATGTAAGAGGGTTGGGATTTACCGCTTCACCACAAGACTTGCACTTCACTAGAAAGGCATAGAAAGCGTGTTTGTCAAAAAACAAGATGGTTTGAGTATCATCACTGGAACAAGCGTGGTTGTCAGAATCATTGTATGTTGTTGTATAAGCAATTAGGATTCTCACTCAGAGGTAAGCAAAGCATTTGGGGGAAGTCAAAGCATTTTCATGCCCAATATAACATGTCTATTCATTGGTATGTATCACATTTTATGAAGACTTCAGTTATTACCATTTTGTAATAAATATAATTTTTGGACTTTTTATGTCTGTTATGTGGTTTTCTAGGCATGGGTGGGCAGATGGACCAACAAACGTAACACAATTTGAAGTAATGCCTTGAGAAGGAGATGAATTAATTACCATGGGATAACAAGAAGAATATGCCCTAATCTAATCTTCTCTAATTATTAGTATTATATATATCTAAATAAAGAAGAAGTTGAGATAAATAAATAAAAAATGGTACATGTAGTTGTGATTTAAGAAAAGGTATAAATACATGACAAGGAATCTCAAGTGGAGTAGTTAATTGGGATTGACGCGTTTGGGTAGGTTTCTTATATAACAAAGTTAATGACTTTGTAGTGTGTGTTGGGACTTGAGGGCACCGCTTCTTTGGATACTACGTACTTTTCGATTCCATCTAGACGGGAAGTAACTATGTTTATGACTTTAACCTTACAGGACAAAGAGGGACATTGTGGTGGCATGCTCATATTCTTTGGCTACGAGCTACGGTCTATGGTGCAATCATCATCTTGCCTCAACAAGGAACTCCTTATCCGTTCCCAAAGCCTGATAATGAACATGTCTTGGTGTATGGTAAACATTCACTCTATTTATGCAAACAGGGTCAAAATAGTACCTGAAATTTAACATTAGCATAATTCATAGATAATTTGTATTGAACGTTGTTTTGTTGCTTTTCAGATACATTTGCATAATTTTATGTGTTGTCGCCAATTTGTATGTGCCACCTTTCTAATGCCACTACCATAGTTGTCGACCAAACCACATAGCAATCGACACCTTTACTGATTTTGTAGAATATACCAGTACACTCAGTTATTGTCTCTTTCTAATGCCACCACCATAGATGTCAACCCAACCACATAGAAATCGATACCTTTACTGATTTTGTAAAATATACCAGTACACTCGGTTATTGTCGGTGGATTTTAGTAGGTTTAAAACTATAGTCGTAGATTCACACCTACTTATACATATGTTAGCCGTTAGCAGTCAAAAAAACAAATCAAACAGACATGCTAATATGCCACAAACAATTTTTGGAAAACAAGATCATATAGCTACCTACTGACGACATGCCACGATCATAACATACTGATAATTATTGTTAATAAACAAAACTATTGAAGCCAAACATATATACATACCATTCACTGAATTTGTTTCCCGCTTTTGTAGACTAACGACTGCCAGTAGCGGCCAAGATCTTTTATCCAAAAGTGCAGGAAAAATGATAGCCATAAAACCAGGAGAGTGTCGCTCTTGCTGATTTGAAACGGACAGCTATCAACAAAGCCATTGAAGTCAAGGTTTATCACAGCAAATAAGAACTTATGAATTTTAGATGTGTGTAATTAATGTTTCATCAATTGTATTGTATACACTGAAAGTTGACCGCTTAATGAACCTAAATCACGATCCACTTAGTTAACTGATAAAGTGCTGCACTTTTCTATAATAACTTCTATAAACCAGAATCCATGGCTCGTAAAATATAAATTGGACCATATCGGTTATAAACTCCGAGTCTATTGCAAGATTTATTGAATTCTTGGTGGGATTGAGACTTGCGGTTAATGATCTTGTGAGTACTACACACTGGCTATATTATGCTTTCATTTCAAGAATTTTCAATTTATAAGTTCAAAGTGAAAATAAGGATTGTGCTACCTGATCACACACAGAGGCTGGCTTATAATGAATAGGCTCTAGGCAGGCCACTTTAAGGTTTATGGTTATGCGTTATTCTTGCAGGAGGCTCATGAAAGCCGGTTTTCTGGTGCGGTTTCCATGTGTAATCCTTTGGATTTGGTCATGTCAAATGAGTTCATAAGTCATGGTTTCAACAAGATTTATAATAGATCTCTTGGCAAGGCTTTAAGTGGCAAACTGGCAATGTAAAGAAGTATCACTCCATTGTTTTCTTTGAACAAAAAAACTTATAGTTCGTTGTTTGTCTCTATATCTAATATTCAAAATCATTCTTCATGCATCTTCTTCTCTTTAAAGATCCGGGAGGCAATTACAATATTGAGTTGGTCGCTAATGCTCAAATTATCCGATGAGTTCAATAGTGACCCGTCCAATTATTTAACGTCCCATTCGACAACCTTCACCATAACCTTTTATTGAGTCAAATAAAAGTCATTGCAACAAATTACGCATGAAGTTTCGAAGTTGGAAAGACTTTAATAGGAAGGGAAAAGAGGCGAGGTAGAGGAACAAGAATAGTATATCACAAGAGTTAGCTATAACATTATTCTTAGCTCTTTTCCATGGTGAAGTGCAATTACTAATGGAAGTGTTGGAATAACCTATAAGCTTCAAAGGACATATAAGGAAATGACGATGTACAATTAGTTTACAAACAAGCTTCAACAACTACAAGGAACATATTTTGAAAGTCGTTGATATGTGGTTATAATATAAATGTAGACTGCTCATGGTTTTAGCTTTTTCACCAACTTAATGTTATGGCATTTCAAATGACGTGGTCCTTTCTCATTAGTTAAATTTCAGAGACTCATTGGATCAGTCATTGTTGGATGAGGTAACTACTGTGCATTAGTAATATTAAAGTCCTCTCTTGCAAAACTATAGAGCCCGAAAGTGATACTCCACAAAGTTGTTGATGATGAAACGAAAAAAAAACATTGCAATATGAATAATAGAGATGTCACTGTGGCCTTGAGGGTGAGTTTTTCAGTTCAAATATTTAAAAAAATTGCACAATCGATTTTTGCAAGTTTCAAGTATTATTGAACCTAATAATAGAAT
The DNA here is from genome assembly GCA_022545495.1 of Chrysanthemum lavandulifolium. NCBI lineage: Eukaryota > Viridiplantae > Streptophyta > Magnoliopsida > Asterales > Asteraceae > Chrysanthemum > Chrysanthemum lavandulifolium. Next base: position 795,447 of record JAHFWF010000015.1, on the reverse strand, counting down.
AATAGCAGCTGACATGGAAAATGTAATGTTGTTGCTAATTACATGAGTTAAAATACTGATTGTTTGGTAAATTTCCCTATAATAATATCAATTTTTTTTGGAAGATTTCTGAATTATGTGACCATTATTACGTGACTTGATGTGCATATAATTGTTAGCTTTTTAAGTGCTTTTTATGTTATTTGATATATTCACTTTTTGAATATTCATTTTTGTATCCAATCGGGCATATGATTTCAAAAAATATATATATACATAGTGTGCTTGCATATGTATGATTGTAGGTTGTGCATAATCCTCAACACCGAGCTTCGAGAATGGCTGAGAGAAGTCATGAAGCTCCTAAAATCAGTAATTGATTAGGTACTTCACTTATTTAACAGATAAACATGGATTTGAGTTTGTCTAATAAAAACATGTTTGGCGCTTTTGAGCCAATTGATTGGTTCAATCAATGTAACGATTTCCTACTTAGATATAAACCATAAAAATCAACCTATTTATAGCGATAACGTGTTTGACCTAAACAACGCAAGTAGAATGAACCCACTCACCTCAAAATTTCCCACCTTTAGAAAAGACTATTGTAGTAGTATATTAAATGAAACATGATGGCCAAAAAATTCAAGTATAAGGAATAATATCAACTTAGAAACAGAACATAAAATATCACATTGGCCTTTAATGGGTTAAGCGGGACAATGACTAGCACATAACATTTTCATTCTAGGAATATATTCAAACTAAAAGCATATACTTTGTAATGGCGGATAATTTATTAAGTTTTATTTACTCATATCGGATTAGCATTCATTTCTTTTTGTTCCCTATTCACCATATAAATATTTTACAGTGTTCATAATTCATTAAACGTTACTTAATTTATTCATTGGACACTTTTGCATCCATTTTTTACCCACCTTTTTCCGCTATAGTAAAATATGCCAACAATAATTATAAGTCATGCCGTACCCAAAACTATCAACAATACAATACAAATGACATGTGTTATTTAAAACAAAATTTACCCAAACAATTTAGCAAATATGGAAACATATTTATTTTTTATAATTTATGTTTTTTATAAACAAAAAAAGGATTTAATTATTGCATAATAAGGAAGATTTAGTTTCTTTGAAAAACATATTTTCCCACTAAAGGTTGCGTGTTTAACCAGAATCCCCCATTAAGAGTTTTGCTTTATTAACTCACCACAACTAGACTTAAATTTTTTATTAAAAAAAACATCGTAAGTTTACGATAATTCTAAAAACACATACTCGAGCTATCTTAATCGTGTATCTTGGTTTATAAAATTTCGTTTATAAACTTATTGAAAATAAAACCTTATATAACTACTAACTACGTCATCAAAAAAATTATTAAAACATGTAACACACCAAAATATAATTATAATGTAAACTATGAAATTAATGAAATCAAATTTAAACAATAAAATTTAAAGAGTCCGAACAAAAACACTAACACTACTCAAACTCAATGAATGGTAGTGGAGCCTCATAAAGAAACCGCCCGCTGAAAACCACTCGTAAGGATTCTACCTATCATTATCAAAACATATAACCACAACCTTTTACCCTATTCTGGTAAACACACAAACATCACCACTAAACAAACAAAGGGTATCAACAACAAAACTCCACTTGTCACCCAACAATACATACATATTCTCATCACAACGAACATCAAACCTCACCATAAATCCATTCACAGATATTTCAAATTCATCAACATCATCTAAATTTGGTAAAAAAATCAGCTTAAAGCACCTATATACAATAAGTAAATAAACATAATTAACAAAAATAGAATACTAATAAAAAATGTTAATAATATTAGCAAATGTAAAATATGTTCATGATTAATATTGTTTATAACAAAAAGTTATAAAGTAGTTACCTCCTTATAGCCGTTTTATGAATTATGGTAACATCAATTATAGTTCTTAACCGTTTAATTTAACTTTTAATAACTTTTTAGCATATAATTGTTCAACTAAATCCTAAAAATAAAAAACAAAAATCAAAATACTTACCTGCTTTTAGCCGTTTTATGGACTATGGTAATATCAATTATAGATCTTAACCGTTTCATTTAACTTTTAATTACTTTTTAGTATATATTTGTTCTACTAAATCCTAAAATAAAAACCACAAATCATACCCGTCCATCGGACGAGTTTTGACACTAGTATATATATATATATATATATATATATATATATATATATATATATATATATATATATGTACAACAACTAGTGTTTACATATTGGCTTAACAAGTATAAGTGTTTCTATGATTTAGATATATATGTATAACAACTAGTGTTTACATATTGAGTTAACACATACTTAAGCTAAGTATACTAAAATGGGTAAAAACAAGTATATACTAAAATGGGTAAAACAAGTATATACTAAATAGATAAAACTAGCAAATGGTTTTGACCCTTAACCCATGGTTTTATATATACCACTTAACCAAGTTCAATGTATCCTAAAGGTACATTGTATCTAGAAAGAAAACCATGGATCAACCCATAACCCATGACCCATAACCAAAATACCCATGGGCAAAGAGGAGCAGCACCACGGATCCCTAGCTTTGTGCTAGCGGATCCCAGTGGAAGGATCCGTGGGATCCGGGAAAGAGGTTTTTCCTCTATAAATAGCGAGCCATTTCTTCATTATATCTCACCCCTCTCAACATACTTTCTCCTCGAAGTTAAATCTCACTAACCTTAGATCCAATAGATCTATGTTTGTAGTTTTGTTTTTTGTGTGATCTTTTAGGTTCCTCTTAAAGGAAGATCACCACCTTTGAAGTTGAAAGCAAGCTCAAGTCCATGAGTTGCAAGCTTCCTCATCATCAAGGCTATTGAAGTCCTCTTGTTGATGATCTCTTTCTTTCTTCAAAGAAGCGTAGTGTTAAAAGACATTAGTGAAAGATGTCTCAAGTGTCAAGACGAAGATATTAGTGAAGGGTATCTATCGCTCATAGGATAAGCACTTGTGGTAGGTGCTAGAAGTCAAGACAAGAAGCATTAGTTAAAGGTGCTTAGAAGTGAAGACACAAGACATTAGTGAAAGGTGTCTTGTAGATCTAATCAAAGGCATTAGTGAAAGTGCCTTAGATGTACATTCGATATGGTGTGTTTCGATGTACTAGATAGACTAGCATTAGATCCAAGGATATTGATGTCCTTGATGATGTTGTAAAGGAGCGATCTCCTTTGGGATTAGTCGTTGGTGTAGTGTGGTAGTAGTTCCTCCATTGCAATGAAACTAGTGCTTAGCCTAGTACCTAATAAAGGGTAGGCGACGTTGTGAAGGATTAGTTCTCCTAAGGTGTGAAAGAACTCGATGGTTAGCCTAGCACCAGATAAAGGGTAAAGGCGACGTTGTGTAGGTGTGGTTCGCCTTGGTGTGAAAGAACTTCGGTATTTAGCTTTGTACCGGAAAAAGGTTAAGCGACGCTGTGAAGGCTTCTCCGCCATAAGGAGATTGGTGTAGTGTTTACGAACCTCGAGTAGGTGACTCGGGGGTGGAGTAGGGCAAGGAAGGTGTCCTTGTAGCCGAACCACTATAAATACTGCGTTGTGGTTTTGTGCTTCTTACTCTTTATCTTTTCATTACATATCTTAATATGCTTGTTTATCAACATCCAACACACACAACCAAATAGATTGACATAAGTCGATCTAAATAGATTAAAAGGAAGTTTTAATAGGCAAACTATTCAACCCCCTTCTAGTTTTCCACAATTGGCATCGTAGCTTCGTACCAAGTCTCTTGAAGTATATTGTACTTTAAAAACTTGATACGATCCATAGTTAATTGAAAACTACAAAGAAGGCTTTTCATAAAACAAACACCATGTTTTTCAAAACTATATGTTTGGATGTTGATTTGATAACAACATTTTGTTAATATATCTTTTCATTTAATTGCACTAATCTTCTTTATGATGTTGATTAGTCAAAGCTCATACCCACCAAGCTTTAGGAGACGCTTTGTAACAAGAATACCTTCCTTAAGAAGGTATCTTAAACGCAAAGGAGCAGGAATCGTCTAAGTGACATTTGTCATTTGTAAAGACATTCCTAAGTGCATTCGAGGTATGACTTTCTTTTTATATCTAAATGATATTAGTATATAAGTGTTATTTGTTAGGCATTTACTTGAGTAGATTTCTGTGTTTACACATGATTTACATGTAGCTTCATTAGGAAGCCTTTTCTCACATACGTGTTATATTTCTCGATATATAACTTATGTTTTATTTCTTCTTAAATCCAATAATAAAACAATACACGAATTTCAAAATTCCCTATTTATACTCCCACCGTCGAATTCTTCTAATCAAACCTTCACTTTTTCAAATTTTCCAATTTCAAAAATTCTCTCATTTAAAAACTTCATCTTCTTCCTCATTTCATCCGAAACCAAGAAGATCCGCCATCAACATGGTTTACATCGCACTCGTGCTCATCGCCTAACACTCATCGCACTTGTGTTCCCTATGATGAAGTTCACATACGGAGACATTTACTTTGTGTTGTTGATCTATATTGGGGTTATATACCCAATCCTTGTATCATCCTAAGTATTGAAATGCAATATTATTAATAATCCAGCTTTATCTATATTATTCTTATCATAATGTGTTTATCATTTCTTTGTTTTATATGTGTTATATTCCTTCGTGATACATTAGAAGTCACGATGCATGCTAAAAGAAAATGTAGGATAAAACATATTTCGTGGTATAAAACCGTAAAACCTATGTTTTTATGAAATTGCTTACATTACTACGCATCCACGGATCCCGAAGATATACTAGCCGGATCCCTTTTGTAAAGGAACCGTGGATCACCCCACTGAAAACAGCTTTTCTTGCAAGATTAATAACCACTATCTTTCTAAAAGTAATAATCCACTAGAATTTCAAAACCATGAGTTAGTTAAGTGTTAAATACCATTGTTAATAAAATCTAGTAAAACGTTAGATTTTATAGGTTGATCATAAACATCACCTCCTATTAACCCTTCACCTCTATAGGTTCAACTATGACGCATGAATACGAGTTTGATTTTTCACCACTAGCTCACACCCGAACATCTCCTTGAGCCCAACACACCGCAATCATGTCCGTGGTTCAATAATCTCAAAACCGTCACTTCCATGAAGGACGACAGACACCTTCTACAATTCAAGAAGGTATCAATACCTCCTTCCAGCCATAGGACTAGAATGTCTTCTTGAAATCAACGAGAAGATATGTCCAAGGTTCATAATGGAATTCTTCCGTCAAGTGGAACTCGTTCGAACGAGGATCGCTTCTATCTCTTTGGTTTTATATCAAAACCAAAATTCACTTTAAGCCTTGGGCATCTTGCTCACATCCTTCAATTCCAAACCATGGACAATGTGCCTTCACCCAAGATTGGTCTCTTGATTCTCTCTTCAACTTTCGTGAAGAAAATAGTCCATATTGTTCACACATACCCTCTCGGAAGATTTAACGCGCATGATATGCAAACCTCGACCATATTACTCCAATCCAAACATTATCCATAAACGGATATCCGAGAAGAGTACAAGCCTGTCGCTCTCATTCTACGTGAAAATGTTTGGAGTCTTAGGAAATCGAGATATTCTTCCCTTGTTGTGCTCACATGTTGTACTTGCTTGCAACACAACAACCATACAATCTCGCCTACTTCTTCGCATAGGCGAATTGCAAATCTTCAAGGCTCCAAGAATAAACTCATCCCTTATGGAATGTTCTTGACACGCCTATCACAATGTTATGCACTTCCATCCTCAATTTCAAAGTCACAGTATACGATTTCAGTGAACAAGATGATGGAACCGCTAAACATATCTCTCATGAAGACTTTCTTCATTCATGATTCCACCAATACCCATCAATCACATAATGATCCTCCTAGTGAAGACACTCAAGGAACCTAGAATAGTCAAATAGGATCAATTCTACTCAACTCATTATTTATCAATGTAATCCTATCTCTTTCATGAAATAAAACATCTTACATTTGATATCCTAGTTTTAAGAACTCCTTTAAACAAAACTTGGAATATAATGCATTGTCAAAGATCATTGCATACCTTTAGTAAAGGTTCTGTCTAGCAGATAGACGGATCCCAAATGTTGTACTAAACGGATCCCTACATCTAGGGAACCGTGGGATCCGGGAAAATAGAAAATGCAATTGCAAGCATTATATGTCAAACACATCCTAAGAACACCTCACACTAAGCTAAACATAGTGTCTTAAGGTAGATTAAGACTTTATCAAGATAGGTTGATCTTTCCTACTCATTCCAACTCACATAGAACACACTCTAAGATATTCATAGATCTATCACTTTGTTTTAATCCATCACTCTTTCGCCTCAAACTCACATTTCATTTTTTACTTGATCCTCACAACTAGGATAGAAATCTTCGATTATGACAATATTGATCATTAATCAACCTCACCTCAAAATTGATCAAAGTTGATCAAATTCTTTTCTCCATCTCAAAACCATTAGGATATTTTCCAAAACACAATCCTAAGTCACCACCTGATCTCTAGGATCACTTAGCTTCAATTAAACACTCTCATCTTTAGTGTCATCCTTGAACACTCATTGGTACTCATGAAAGTTCCAAATCCTTCCATAAAAGACAATCATTAGCTACATCACTCACCACTTTCAAGTACTTAAGCACCCCTTCATTTAAGACACTTAGGAAGACTGAAACACTCAAGACATTATAGGTCTTAGATCTTAGAAACATCATTTCCACTTTTTCATAGCTGCTGATAGCCGGATCCCTAGGATTAGCCTATACGGATCCCTATGAGAAAGGAACCGTGGGATCCGGATGACAGTATAGGTCAAGTCTTGCTAAAACAATCATTTCAACTCATCTTCCTAACTCAAACACTCCATCTCATCTTAAATGAGTTCCTAGATCACCCATTCTCTAAGTTGACTTGTGCATATCAATCATCACATTCCAATGAATCCTAGTGGCTTAAGGCTTAAATGCACCTTCCAAATTTCTTGGTTTATAAACCACCTTGTTAGGACCTCCATTGTCATCACTCTCATCCTAACTTTCAGCTTTTGCAACCTCTTGAAATCATCCCATCATGAGGAAACCCCAAGTAGCAACTTATCCACCAAAGAACCACCCACGAAAAGGCCCGTGTTATACACGAAATCTCTTCAACCGAATCATCTCCGGTCAAGCCAACAAATGATAGGATCCTCCTCTTCCGATCAAACCAATTCCTAAAAGGATAGTACCCACAAAACTACCAATGCCAAACACCACCATACCTCTAGGCCAAACAATATCATCTCCACTAAACCATCACCATTAGTTCTTAGAGCTATCTCATTTACATCCCCACAATCATCACCACACCTCTACAATTTAGAGGACTTGCCACCTAGGCCGCCTCATCCGCTTCACGACAACATTCTCCTCATTAGAGGAATAACGGTTCAAAATCAAGGTGTTGAGCTAACACTTGTTCCGCTCCCTTTCGCCTCTCCATCATATAATCCTATATGGATTATGAGAAATCATCAAAGTCAACCACCCGACCATATGGAAATTGACACTTCCTTACCACCACCATCATTCTTGGTTGAGGCTTTCAAATGCACCTCCACCAATCCTCCATCGTTTGAAGCTCGAAATCGCTTCACTTGATCCTTCGCATCAAGCCATTTTATTTCCTCCACCACCACTACCTAGCCATGACAAAGATTGCTATCATTGTCAACATGTTGAAAGTTTGATACATGAATGCGGAAGACCAACGTTTCATGTTCTATCATCTCTCGAACGTTTCGACGAGATCAAACCTAAACAAAACTTGAGCTAGAAGATTTTAGTGGTGTCCTAGCATCAGCGTTAGATTACCTAGAAATTCCTAGTCGTGTATTGTCTATTTTCTTACTTTTAGAGTCATGTATATCATAACTCTTGTTTTATAAATGGAATTACATGCTACTTGTTATTTTTCCGAGAATATGTATTCATATCTCATTTATGTGATAACATTACTTGTTATATCACCTTCTCGATTTTAGTCATCACCAGACGGATCCTCAAGATGTTGCATAGACGGATCCCTATTAGGGAGGGAACCGTGATCCGTGAAGTCACAATGTTTTTCTTTATCACATTTGCGAAATTGTAAATTATACTTGTTTTCTAACCCTTGGTTTGCGGTTATTCAATTAACACATAAAGTATTTGACATCCTAAAGCTAGGGGAGCTTGGTGTCAAAACAATACGCTGTATAATTACTTGCAATATTTGATTTAAATTTCATGACTTCCGTTGCAATTATTGCAATCATCTAGGGGGAGCACACCGTCACATTGACGTAATCTTTGCATAAGTTAGTTGCAAATGAACTAGATTAGAATTAGTTTCTTGATGCCCTTACTTAGGGATGGACTCGTCGAGGGGAGCAAAGACGAGATCTATTCCTGCATGCTCTTTATTTCTTCTTTATTCTTCTTTCACATGTTTTTCTTAAAACGATGTGTTGCTTCTTCTTCAAACACTTTTTGTTTCGACAAAAGGGGAGAAGAAAGTAAACTACAAATTAAACGTTTACAATTTTAGCTTTTCCTTAAAATAATTTTATGTTTTGTCATCAACAAAAGTGGGGAGATTGTTAATACAAATAAGCCGTAAAACGTTTATTTATATTTTACGATCTTCTAATGTTTTGTCGATAACAAAAGTAAAATCATATTAACGAAACAAATAAAATACGAAATGGTTTGAACTAATAGTTTTCTAACATATTCACATAAAACACTAAAACAAGTATAAGTGATTTTATGATCTATATATATATATATATATATATATATATATATATATATATATATATATATATATATATATATATATATATATATATGTACAACAACTAGTGTTTACATATTGGCTTAACAAGTATAAGTGTTTCTATGATTTAGATATATGTATAACAACTAGTGTTTACATATTGAGTTAACACATACTTAAGCTAAGTATACTAAAATGGGTAAAACAAGTATATACTAAAATGGGTAAAACAAGTATATACTAAATAGATAAAAACTAGCAAATGGTTTTGACCCATAACCCATGGTTTTATATATACCACTTAACCAAGTTCAATGTATCCTAAAGGTACATTGTATCTAGAAAGAAAACCATGGATCAACCCATAACCCATGACCCATAACCAAAAATACCCATGGGCAAAGAGGAGCGGACCACGGATCCCTAGCTTTGTGCTAGCGGATCCCAAGTGGAAGGATCCGTGGGATCCGGGAAAGCAGAGGTTTTCCTCTATAAATAGTGAGCCATTTCTTCATTATATCTCACCCTCTCTAACATACTTTCTCCCCGAGTTAAATCACTAACCTTAGATCCAATAGATCTATGTTTGTAGTTTTGTTTTTGTGTGATCTTTTAGGTTCCTCTTAAAGGGAAGATCACCACCTTTGAAGTTGAGCAAGCTCAAGTCCATGAGTTGCCAAGCTTCCTCATCATCAAGGCTATTGAAGTCCTCTTGTTGATGATCTCTTTCTTTCTTCAAAGAAGCGTAGTGTTAAAAGACATTAGTGAAAGATGTCTCAAGTGTCAAGACGAAGATATTAGTGAAGGGTATCTATCGTCTATAGGATAAGCACTTGTGGTAGGTGCTTAGAAGTCAAGACAAGAAGCATTAGTGAAAGGTGCTTAGAAGTGAAGACACAAGACATTAGTGAAAGGTGTCTTGTAGATCTAATCAAAGGCATTAGTGAAAGGTGTCTTAGATGTACATTCGATATGGTGTGTTTCGATGTACTAGATAGACTAGCATTAGATCCAAGGATATTGATGTCCTTGATGATGTTGTAAAGGAGTTGATCTCCTTTGGGATTAGTCGTTGGTGTAGTGTGGTAGTAGTTCCTCCATTGCAATGGAACTAGGTGTAGCCTAGTACCTAATAAAGGGTAGGCGACGCCAGTGAAGGATTAGTTCTCCTAAGGTGTGAAAGAACCCGGTGGTTAGCCTAGAACCAGTATAAAGGGTAGGCGACATTGTGTAGGTGTGGTTCGCCTGGTGTGAAAGAACTCGGTATTTAGCTTTGTACCGGAAAAGGTTAAGCGGCGCCAGGAAGGCTTCTCCGTCATAAGGAGATTGGTGTAGTGTTTACTAACTCTCGGTAGGTGACTCGGGGTGGAGTAGGGCAAGGAAGGTGTCCTTGTAGCCGAACCACTATAAATACTCGCGTTGTGGTTTTGTGCTTCTTACTCTTTATCTTTTCATTACATATCTTAATATGCTTGTTTATTATCATCTAACACACACAACCAAATAGATTGACATAAGTCGATCTAAATAGATTAAAAGGAAGTTTTAATAGGCAAAACTATTCAACCCCCCCTTCTAGTTTTCCACATCCTGGACAATTCAGTTCAGGACCCGCACTTCAAAACAGTCCCATTGGTTCATCCCTGTACCAAATTCCTCTCAAAGAACTCCATATGTACCTCCATCTCAAGATGATTTAAAGAAATTGTTTGATCCTATGTTTGATGAACTCTATGAGCCAATCGCTATTGAACTCACAATTCCACAACAGAGGTCGCCATATCCCCGAGAATGACGCCAATCCTACGCCTCAATATCATTAAGTCAAGAAGCTGCTGGTCACGATCACCTGTCTCATCAACAAATCATCAATCATCGAATGTACATCATGGAATTGTCTATGGATCCAATGATGAAGTTAATCCTTTGCTACTCCCAAAGATGCTCCATTTGAAAACATCTTTGCCCCTGAACCAACACCGAACCATCTTCATCGGGGATATAAACTCGCTACATCGGTCCTTCAACAACAACCACACGAACATCTTAGAAAATGGACACATGACCATCCATTGGATAACATCATTGGGAATCCTTCTCGCTCAGATCAACTCGAAAACAATTAGCTATCGATGCCTTATGGTGCTTCTTCAACTCAAGACTCTCCAAGATCGAACCAAAAGATGTTAAACCGCAATGTCCGAGGACGGTGGTTTAACGCGATGCAAGAAGAAATTCATGAGTTCGATCGTCTAGATGTATGGGAATTAGTACCGGTTCAGATTGTGCTATGATCATTGCTCTCAAGTGGATCTTCAAAGTAAAGCTTGATGAGCACGGTGATGTTTTGAAAATAAGGTACGGTTAGTTGCTAAAGGTTATCGCCAAGAAGAAGGTATCGACTTTGAGGAATCTTTTGCTCTGTTGCAGCGATCGAAGCAATCGTAATCTTCCGGCTAATGCTTCAAGTAAGAATATGATTGTTCATCGATGGATGTAAAGACGGCTTTTCAACGGAGATCTTAAAGAAGTCGATACGCCGACCAACCGTAAGGTTTTGTGAATCCGAGCATCCTACTCATGTCTATCGCTTGAAAATGGCCCTTACGGTTTGAAACAAGCTCCAAGGGCATGGTATGATACGCTATCAAAATTTCTTCTATCCACCGGATTCAAGAAAGGAGCGATTGATCCAACATTGTTCACGTAAAGTCGAGCAAACATTTAATTCACGCTCAAATTTACGTTGATGATATTATTTTGCCTCGACCGACCCTAATGAATGTGATCGTTTTCTATGGAGATGGGCTCCAAATTTCAAATGTCTATGATGGGACAAATGTCATTTTTCTTGGGATTACAAATTTCACAATGTCCTGGAGGCATTTTATAAATCAATCTAAATACGCTAATGAAATCTTAAAGAAATTTGGATTTACCTCCGGTGACCTGTTGACACTCCTATGGTGGGCGATAAACCGGATGAGGACCACTCGGGATCATAATAGATCAAATGAAATATCGTAGTATGATTGGATCCCGATGTACCTCACACCAGCAGACTGTATATTTTGTTCGTTGTATGCATGTGTGCTAGATACCGTGCTAAGCCTACCAAAAGCACCTTGAAGCGGTTAAACGGGTCTTCGGTATCTCCAAGGAACCATTAACATGGGACTTTGGTATCCAAGGACTCAAGATGTCTCTAACGGCATATGCGATGTCGACCATGCGGGATGTCAAGATACACGTCGGCACGTCGGTGGTGCTCAATTTTTAGGTGACCAACATGTAAGCTAGTCTTCAAAGAAACAAATGAGCACTTCCATATCCTCTACAGAGGTGAATACATAGCCATGTCATCTTGTTGTGCTCAAATCTTATGGATGAGATCCCAATTATCGACTATGGCTTTGTATTCAACAAAGTTCCTATGTATTGTGATAACAAAAGTGCCATTGCTCTCCGCAACAATGTTCAACACTCTAGAGCAAAGCACATCGACATTCGACATCATTTCATCGGGAACAAGTTGAAAGCGGTGTGGTTGAACTATACTGTAAGGACCGAATATCAACTAGCGTACATCTTCACCAAAGCTCTTTCTCGAGAACGATTTGAGTTTATTCTTCCACGACTAGGCTTAAAGAGCCTTCAACTGAAACGCTCAACGCCTTCGTGAAGACGTCGAGGAGTAAAGGTGTTCGACTATATCTATTCTTTGTATATATCGCTTCAAAACCAAATACAAAAATATAAAACCAACAAAAGGAAAATAGAAAATATAAAACTTTTCAAAATACATAAAATCGGAAAATCTTGAAAATCTTAAAAAATATCATTTATTTATCATGTTTTTGTCTGGTTCGATAACATCTACGGACTTTGAGTTGCCACTCAAAGAATGGCACGGTCTCTAGATGAAGTTCGAATCTTAAAAAAAAAAAAAAAAAAAAAAAAAAAGAAAGATGGAGAAAATGTTGGTTTATTGTCATTTCGAGCAAGAACTCCGCTCTTCAAAGATAGAACGAGCCATACTTTATCTTGGTTTTCAAATCTCTTGCTCGATTCTTTAAACTAATCCTTACTATCTAATGAAAACTAGTTGTTTTGAAAAATAACTCGGACTCTATTTTTGATAATCATCCGGACTTAAAAGTTTGTCAAAATATCTATCTCTCAATCAACAACTTATGTCATTGATTGAGGGAGATTTATTTCAATTAAATCAAAAGTTATTTATCATACAATTGTTTTCAAAAGATAATCATGCATGTTTATTCAATGGAGTTTAAAGTCTTAAAATCCGATCCTTATCGGATAAAACGCTTTCATAATCAAGTCACAATTCTCCTTAAAGCTTTCAAAATCAATTTAAATCTCTGAGATCACAAATCTCAAATGATTTAATAATTGTGATCGGGGAGAATTTGTGATTTAAATTAGATTTCATCGATAATTCGGTAAATGGTTTTATAAGGATGTACAAGCTCTCCTTCCCACATGTGCCAAACGATTTCAATTTTTCCATGCACATGTTAAGGGGCATCTATCTTAAACCACAAAGATCCAAACGTGATCAATTTATATCAATGTTCGGTTCCTTCTTGTATGTGCAAAACTCTTTCAAACCTCAAGGCACATATTGAGGGGAGCAAACTTATGAAAACCTCATCCTTCCCCAAAATGCTTTATCTACTTGATTTGATTAGGGAAGTGATGTTGATATCTTTTAGAAAATGGTAATCAAAGAAGTTAATTCTTTCTCCTGCCTCCATGTGCAAAACGATTTCAAATAATTGATGCACATGTTGAGGGGGAGCTCTTGTTCTAAAAATATCAAAATCACTTCAGGTACAAAATGCTTTGATAATATATCTTAAGTATCTGGATTGATCTTCAAATGGTTTTCAATTGATTCCAATGGCATATGAACAATACCAAATAGACCGACCAACTTTACTTTATATATGGTGATATAAGGATGATAAGGTTAGGTTTTTGTTCCCATGATCCGCCAGAACCGGAGGGATCTACCCAAGGACAATCCACTAGTTAGTGTAGAAGTCCTTAGGTATGATGATAAAAGGAGAAAAATTGAGATATGGGAAAAGTGCGGATTAAACCGAGCTAGTACTTGGAATAAACCCAACAAGGTTCGAGCTATTATGTCTCGGTAAGCAATGAAGGGTTGAAGAATGAAAAGAAATGAAATGTTAAAAGGGTGAAAAGAAATAGCCCTCCAATAATTCAACCTTAGGGCAAGAATCGGTTCAATTCATATACTCTTGGTGGTTACCAAGGTAACATCGGTATTGAAGACAAGACATCATGGACCCAAAGGACGCACCGCACTTCAACTTCCCAAACCACTCAAGTTCCTCTTAAAAGGACTTGTTTCATTCTCACGGGGAACCGACATAATCTATCGACTCTCTTTTAGAGATTGTTGATATTAAAGAAGGAGACCCTCTCCTAGTCTCCGATATAGGATCCAAATATGCACAAATTGAGTCTAGAGCCACGAGATCATCAATAAATCTCATTAGGACACTTTCAATGAAGACCCTCATTTCACACAATGTGGAAGAGAGATTATATCTTGAGTCCCACGCATTATCCTTGTGGTATTGCCGTAACATCCGAGTGATATGTAAATATTCACAATGAAGATGGAAATCCTTCAGAGCCAACATCAAACAAGCTCTTGGTGGGTGACATGTGAGATCTTGCAAAAGATCAAGCTTGTGACAACCGGATAGAAAGCGATGGGCGATTCAATCTTGAATCAACCTTGGTCCAGAAATGAATTGACGAATACCTTTGAAAACCCGGTCGTTGTGCTTAAAACTCTTTTCTTTAGCTCATCGACCGTGTGCTAATATTTCAAATCAAAAGTGTTTATGATTGATAATTGATTTTCATTCAAACCTTCGTTGTATTGCAAAAACAATTTCTATTGTGAGATACACGATTGTTTTTCAAATCTCTTTCATCAATCGGTGAATCTCTATTCACGCACTCACTCACTGTGTTGTCTTCTTTTAGACGTTCGGTTTGAGAACGGCTAGAGTACCGCGAAACCACGTCAAGGAAATTCTTGAATTATACCGATCACAGCGATACTAGTATTGATCAACGGGAACCGTGGGCGTGTACCTCAATTCAACGAAAGTGATCAAAGACACTTTCGTGCGATTTATTGCTAATCTGTATGTATGTACGCCCACGTTTGCGGTGATCATAATGAAGCGCAATCCATAAGCCGCATGCTCACACAACACATTCATTTCCAAAGAAATCATGATTAGTGCATCAATGACTCGATATTTTCACTCCATGCTTCGCCTTTCTGTTGCGCAAAATATCATGAATCAGCTAAAGCTTCCGCTACTCTGATAAGAAGATATCATGATCCAGAATGTGAGCATGTCGGTCCAAAAGTCACAACATCACATACTATCAACACCACAATGGATGAGTCAGAGATTTATGGTTGCTGATAATCTCAAAGCTGGTTCAAAGACTCAATCATCACGTGGATCAGTTTTAAGACCTCCACTCGAAATTTCAAAACATGCAGATCATGATGAATCAAAGACTACGAGCTAAAGAACAAATGTGCTTAATCAAAGAAACCAAGAACAACGAAATGTCATATCAGTTTGTAATCATTGTAAGTTGAGGTGACCTCCATAGGGGAGATTGTTGGGATTTAGTAAATCCGATTACTTAAAGTGTCACCACCTCAAGTATGTATACTGTAGAAAGCTCGTAGTCGTAGTTATTCAATGTTAGTATTTAGATTACTTTGTAACACCGTGGAGGACTGGACGGGTCTTTACCCACCGTATGCCCGATCCATGCCCTATTAGAGGCGCCTAAGCTTGTACTTATAAATACCCTTTGCCTCCAAGGCAAAGGGTTGAGCTCATAATACATTTTCTTTGTCTCTCTAGGGTTCCCATTCTCTCCCACTTTCTCACTCTAAACTCTTAACCTAGTCGCCGCACCTCTTGTTTAACAAACCAAGATCCTACAAGATTCATTAATTCTAACAGTACCATGGAGGAACCAATTTTGGTAGGACTGCTGGTGGTCCGTTTATTGCCACAAGCTACGACTATATTGCCCCTTTAGATGAATTTGGTACATTCGAGATTTAATAATATTGATCTGTGCCTAAAGTAGTATGTAAAGGTGAAAATGGACGGGTTGTGTAATGGGTCAAATGGTTAAATCATTAGTCGGGTCACATGAATCGTTTAAACATTATACGTCGTGAGTGACCAGATGGAACTGAGTTTGGCGATTTGCTTAGATATGGTATTCGTTTTGGGGACATAACTGGACATAGCACTATTATAAGGATAGGTCAGGTAAAAAATGTAAGATTTATTTGCAAAAAAAAACTATTTAAAGCTTTTGTTTAAAAGTTAATAGATGTTAATTGTTTCCATTCACACTACATGACATAATGTGCCTCTTCACGAGACTTTGAAAGATGCAGGTCATGGAATATAAAAGGTAACATTTTCATCCTCTGTTGCCTAATACGCTGCAGGTAAAAAGGGATAAGGTAGAAATCACAACAAACATCAGGTATGAAGAAGAGGATAGGGAGAGATCAATTGTCATACTACTAAGAGAGGGCGACGAACTTGCTTCTCAAGCCCAAACCTTTCTAATAAAGGTATGTTTGTTTTTAGTATTAGATAGAGGAGCCTGTTGAGTTTTTCTTTTATGCTTGGGAGGATAAGGGTGTATGCTACAATCTACCAATTGCATATTGAATTCATTACTTGACACAAAAATTTGTATCTGAATCGGTGTACAAAATTACAAACTTTGCTCACACTTGAATATCACCAAATGGCTTTAGTTGTTTTGGTTGTTTATTTTCAACAGTTTGGTTCGCACACTGCTGTTATAATTTGCAGTGAGATGTCCATAACTAAGCTTAAGGGCAAATACAAGAAGGTAGCCTTTTTATACCGTACTTAGATTGGACATGTTATGCTCCCTTTTGATGTTTTGTTATTTCTGTGAATCATTTGTATGATTATTTTGCAGAAAGAATGATATCTGAAGTGACATATGAAGAAACTGTCATGCAAAGACGTTATGCAAATCAGGTACATTACATAGCCTTTTCTCTGTAAATTTAAGATTTCGTTTATACCCTTTGCTACTTATCATTTTACCTTTAGTCTTACTGGAACCAAATATTATAATATAAATTTTCAAAACAGCAGTTTGGACAACATTGATTTAGCGATTGTTTAGATGGATACATAAGCAATGATTTTGTTTTTAGTCTGTTGATATTAAGGGTCATTTGTCTGTATAAATTGTTGATGTAGTTGTGTGTATGAAGTTGGTGATTGTAACCCATATACTAATGAATGGGTTGCTTTTAGTTATATAAGAAGTGAAACGGATCAAATGGGTTAAATGTGTCAAATGGGTTGACATCCGCATGTTCTCATTAGTTACAGATTATTAGCTTAACAAGTGCTTATATAGGTGCTTATTGGCAAATTGGAAAAAAAAAGTTTATTGGCATATAATATATATATAGCATGTGAAGACTCGAGAGGGATCCATTGTATCATTTTACAATGGATTTTGAGACCAGTTTCACTAAACATAATCTACCATTCCTCTAAATGCAGGATGTT
Source organism: Chrysanthemum lavandulifolium (assembly GCA_022545495.1). Lineage (NCBI taxonomy): Eukaryota > Viridiplantae > Streptophyta > Magnoliopsida > Asterales > Asteraceae > Chrysanthemum > Chrysanthemum lavandulifolium. The sequence goes on along the minus strand of JAHFWF010000015.1, from coordinate 777,846 downwards.
TTTGGGAAGTGTAAGTAACTATTTCTCGAACGATGGGTTGTGCCCTGTTATGATAGTAAAAGGAACTACTTCAAAGAACCATACTGGTACCATTGCCATGGCCTCCTTTGAAAAGTTTGAGGTAAACTCTATGTCATAAGTAGCTTTTGTAGCATTTTTTATGAATAATTATATCTGCAATTCCATACATTTACACATTTTTTGGTTTTAAAGATCCCTCCCGCTCCCCGTTTCTTACTTGTGACTCCTATCTGTCAAAAGTTTGCTTGAGATGTTCAAATAATTGTTTTGACAATTAGTTACATATTTGAAATACATTTCCAACACCATACAATATCACACGTTCATGTTTTCTTCCGTCACAGTTCTTTCTTATATAAATAACAACTATACTATATACAGAAAGAATGCCACAAGTATAAATTTAAGTATTGTGATTGTTGTCAAGGTGTTTAGATGTACCAGGACTTTGACAGCAACCAAACACCACCGCCACTGGCAATCAAACACCCCGTGACAACAACATCCAACCACCATGACATCAACTAAACACTCCCTCACAGCAGTTCCCAAACACCCCTTGACAAAATCCATCCAAACATGCGAGGATGCTTTTTTTCACCTTTCGTAAGATAATCTTTAACATCTAAAGCTGAACCATCGAATTTTGGAGGCAATAAGTATCTTATTCCCATTTAATACTAGGTCTTCTGTATTGTGATCAACGAGCACAGAAAGATAAATACTGAATGATCACTTGGTATGGTAGTCAAAAAGTTTTAATGTCTTATATCCATTATAAATGTACCAATTCAGTAAGTATAAACAATTTTTTTTATCCTTATCGAAGTTAATTTTACATATGAATAGGTTATGTAATGTATCACAATGAGCAAATTTCAAGCGATTTGTGGAGGGCCAAAAGAAGCTTTGATGTTTTTGAGCCATTTGTCTAAATGTGGGAAAGCAAAGTACCTTATTGTTAGACAGAATTATCTTTTCAAGGTGGTGCTTTTGAATAAGTAGTAGCATTTGATTTAGTAAGTTTTTAGGGGCAAATTTCATAAAATAGCAGCATACTTCAAGATGGTATAATTTTGAAAGTATCCACTTTTATGTTTGTCAAGTATAGTGTAAGAAAGTGATAACCAAATAGGACCGGAATAAGTTTAATCTATCGAGTCTAATTACAAAAAGTTGCAAATAAACAGTTTAGTTACCAAACTACCAATATGTCGAGACTTTAATTACCAAGATAGGACATAAGAAAGTATAATTACCAAATTTAACTCATTTTATACTATGATATTTGCTACAACAGGGTGTGAAAATATCTCTTTCTGCTAAGGTAGTATCGGGTACTACAAGTTCAGATTATGATGTTCTGAACTTGACATGGACAGCAGAGAAACTTCAGCTGCAACTGGATATGATCGATCAACATTTTTAAGTAAGCATATGCTTTTTACTTATGTTCACTATGTTGAAATAACTGTTTGATACAGATGAAACTATAGTTACACTACTTTTAATTCTTATAGATGATGTGTGTTATTGTGTAACATTTAGGTCCAAAAGGTTCGCTTTGGTTTGTCTAAAATCTTGGAAAAAAGTTAGGGTAAGTTGTCGTCAGAAACTAAGGAAAAGTGTGATGGTCACTAAATATCTTTTAACAAAATCTTATTAAAATCTAATACAACGCCTCCCATTTTTTTAAAGGTAGTCTTTTTGGGTCACATTATTAGTTGGTTCGTTAAATAATCAAGAATTATTGTGATTTTTTTCGCATTTTGAGCCCACAGAAATACATTCAAACTCTATAGTTTATATTTTTTTAATAAACGATGTATCCCAAGTTTGTGGACTATTGTGTTTGACATTTAAAAGTAATTCATGAGGTATTGAGGTATCTCTTGATACTGACTAATTAGTGTTTACAAATCTGAAAGATACTAAGTGTCTCAAATAAATTTGATTGATGTTCTTTGTCCAAATATCAGATGAATGAAGCTGCCATGGCTGATGTTGAAGAGAAAAATAGTAAAATTGAAGTTGCAGCCGTTAAAAAATGGCTACATGTTCTAATAGTTCTTTAATTCGTGAATTAGCATTTTACATTTGCTATAAGATCTTAAAATTTATCATCAATGGCAGAGCATGGTGTATGGCGGAGCATGCTAAAAAGAGCACTTTTGATTGTAAATTCTTTTATTGGTTACACGTTGTTGATATTTTCATCAGAATAAGGAAACAACATCAGAAACATAATCAATTTCCTTAGCTTTACTTTTTTCCACATAATCACTTAAAACCTACATGTTGATGGCTTCTGATGTTTGGTTTCCAATATGTTACATTTATGTGAAGAGTAGTGTTATATAAACTATTGCACCTGAAGCGAATGTGGGTTTATCATCAGATGTTGATACCACTGCATACAGTAATGGGATGTTACATAGCCTTTTCTCTGTAAATTTAAGATTTCATTTATACCCTTTGCTACTTATCATTTTACCTTTAGTCTTACTGGAAACAAATATTATAATATATAATTTCAAAACAGCAGTTTGGACAACATTAATTTAGCGATTGTTTGGACAGATACATAAGCAACGATTTTGTTTTTAGTCTGTTGATATTAAATTTGTCTGTATAAATTGCTATTGTTTGGATGGATACATAAGCAATGATTTTTTGAAAATGTTGAATTTTGACTTCATATTGGGTTTATAATGATTCAATTTATTTGTAGGTGTTGGAATCACTCCTAAACCTTATTCAAGTGTTAGTGATTCATATGTAATAGTTAGCTTAATATGGCCTTTATGTTTGTAATTATGCTTAGGCTTATGTAGAAGGCCCATAAGCCTAGGCCCAAGTCCACTAAGGAAAGGAAGGGACTAGGAGTGTTGCCCTAGCTCCCTCTCCTATAAATACCTTGTAATAACCCTCACTTGAGGGTTGGTTGTTCACTTTCATATTTCACCTAAGCTTAAACCTTTCTTCTACGCATAACGTGTGTGTGTGTGTTTGTGTTCATCCGATCTCTTCTTTCTCTATTTCTTCTATTGATGCTTGTGTTACTAATATGGTGACCTAACAGTGGTATCATTCGCCATCTAGTTGGGTGAAACGGTTTGTTTTTGTTCTACTCGTAAGGTTCACGTTTTTCACTTTTATCACGCATAAAAACTCATCTTTTTTCACTTTCAAATCCAAGATTCTTGTACTTTCAAGGTTATTAGGTGTTAAAGGTTAAGTTGTTGGCAAAAAGTTTGAAACTTTACGTGTGTAGAAGTGTTTTTGAACTTGATTTCATTCGTGTACCTCTTTCTACACGAAAGGTGAAAAAGAGTTTTGGATCATCAAGTTTCATACTTTTGTGTTATTTTGGTGATATTGAAGTTATTTCATCATAAAAATCAGGTTTCTAAACACTTTTGGGCATAAAATCGGTTTTGGCACTTTCACTGTAAGGAAACCCTAAACTTACATAAGATTTCCTTGGTTTGATCTTCACTTTTAGTGGTTTACTCGGTGTTTTCTTGCTTGGATAAGCTGAAAACACTTCGACTTTGGATATCCTTTGCCTTGTGATAGTGTAAAAGATTTTTGGGCAAAACCCTAATTTTACGCATAAGCTCAAACTTATCGTAGAACTCTTTACGCCTAAGATTTTCTTACGCCTAAGCCTTGTCTTACGCATAAGCTAATCCCACGCATAAGTTTTCTCGCCTAACTTTGGTTTACGCCTAATCTTAGTGTTTCTCATTTCTTCGCGTAATTCTCATTCTTCACGCGTAAGGTGGTGTTTTACGCGTAAGCTTCTTTCTCGCGTGGGTACTTTCTACGCATAAGGTGTTCTACGCGTGGGTTTCTCTCGAATAAGTCGGGTTTTCTACGCCTAAGCACTTCTTCAACAAACAACAAGTTTCATTCGACTACAAAGATCCATCAACACAAGTTGGCGGGAAAATTTGAGTAAAATTTAATTTTTAGGGAGACTAAACGTTCAATTTTTACGAGATTCAAATTTTGGTTTAATCAGAAAACTTTGGTCAAAATTCAAACTTTTGGACTCAAATTCAAATTTTTCGGGTAAAATTTGGCGTCAAAATTGTCATAACTCAAATTTTTTTTACAACCTTAGAATTGAATTTTATAGTGAATTTCAAATTTTGAGAGTCAAAAGTTTTCAAAATTATTTTTGGAGGGAAATTGAAATTCACTATATCGGCCTTCTGTGTGCTATATCGACTTTGCACCTTTTCTCTTTGACTCTTCTGCAGGAAAGAGAGAGTGTTTAAATCAATGTATTCTGATAAAGCATTTATGGATTTGAAAGAAGGATACATGGCTCTGGCTCACGGCATTGAGCGTCGAGACATCATCAAATTCGAAACCACAGTAGTCGTGCAAGGTGAAAGAGTTGATGTACATGGAAGGAATGCTCAAAGGGATGTTGAGAATGTTGTGATTCTCGCATCATCGGTGTAATGGGACAATGAGGTTGTAGCATTAGAAAAGGTGATGACAAAGACAGATCTGGAGAAGATATCATACTTAACTACGACACCGAGCCCAACCTGACGAAGAACAATTGGTTGAGGAAGATATCTTACCCACCTATGACACCGATAGCAGTATGGTCGAGGTACAATCTATTGTTGATCATATTCGATCGCAAATGCGACACAACATATTGAGCAACCCGAATTTAGTAATGAAGGAGAGGTTGACCGATGTGTTGCACAATGTCCGAACAACTATCTCATGTCCGAGCCCTTACTTGTTAACAATTTCTTGAAACGTCAAATAAAACTCTTGAATCAAAACATTCTTCTCAAAGACAATTTCGGTTTCAAAAGATTTTTCAAAACTTGAGGCTCATTGCATCTCTCTTGAACTTAAACCGCAAAACAATGTTTTAAACTCAGAGCCAAAAAGTAAATCTTTGAATGAACAAAGTATTCGTGTGGATACATTAGTTAAAGAAAATGAGCATTTAAAGGCTCAACTTCAAGCAAAGGGGCTTGCACATGTTGATTTACAAAAGTATTCGTCAATTCTATTCCTGGACCAAGGTTGATTCAAGAATGAATCTCCCCATCGTTTCTATCCAGTTGTCACAAGCCTGATCTTTTGCAAGATCTCACATGTCACCCACCAAGAGCTTGTTTGATGTTGGCTCTAGAAGGATTTCCATCTTCATTGTGAATATTTTCATATCACTCGGATGTTCTGGCAATACCACAAGGATAATGCGTAGGACGCTTCATATATTCTTACTTTCCACATTGTGTGAAACAGCAAGTCTTCAAGAATAGTGTCCTAATGAGATATTGTGGATGATCTCTTGGCTCTAGACTCAATAGTGCACATTTGGTTCCTATGCCGGAGACTAGGGAGAGGGTCTCCTTCTTCAATATCAACAATCTCTAAGAGAAAGTCGATAGATTATGTAGGTTCCCCGTGAGAATGAAACAAGCCCTTTTAAGAGGAACTTGAGTAGCTTTGGGAAGTTTAGTGCGGTGCATCATTGGGTCCATGATGTCTTGTCTTCAATACCAAGTGTTACCTTAGTAAACACCAGTAGCATATGTATTGAACCCGGTTTACGCCTAAGGTTGAATTATTGAGGCTATTTCTTTTCACCCTTTTCATATTCATTTCTTTTCATTCTTCAACCCTTCGGTGCTTATCGAGACTTCATTACTAGAACCTTGTTGGGTTTATTCCAAGACTAGCTCTGTCTCGATCGGCACTCTTCCCATATTCTCATTTTTCTCTTTTTTAATATACCTAAGGACTCTACACTATCTAGTGGATTGTCCACTGGTAGATCCCTCCGGTTTTAGCGGATCGTGGGAACTAATACCTAACCTCACCATCCTTATAACTCCATACATAAAATAAAATGGTCGGTCTTTTGGTACAGTTCATTCTTCCTTGAAACCAGTTGAAATATCATTTAGAAAAACAATCAAGGTACTTGTGATACGAGATCAAAGCATTTTGTACCTTAATAGTTTTGATCATTTAGAAAACCTCCCCCTTAACATGTGCATATGATTTAGAAATTGTTTAGCACATGGAGGCAAGAGGACTTTGAAATATTTTCTTTGATCACCAATTTCATAGAAAAAGCCATTTGATTTTCTTGGTAAATTTCTCCCCCTCAATATGTGCATAGGATATATGAAATCATTTTATCACATAGAGGAAAGAGTTCTTTTTGAAGCATAATCACGATCACAAAAGCCATTAAGAAACCATTCGCTCCCCTCAATATGTGTATCAATATATGAAAGAGTTTAGCACATATTAGAGAGTCGACACATTGAATCAAATGATCACCATTTATCAAATTTCATATTAAATCACAAATTCTCCCCGATCAAAAATATCAAACCCTTTGAGATTTTGGATCCCAAGTGATTAATGAGGTTTAGAAAACATGGGAGAAAATGCGCTTGGTTTAAATACTCATCTTGTTTTTGGATAAATCCTCCTCCTCAACATGTGCATTGTGTATTAAATCGTTTGGCACATGGAGGCGGGGAGTGCCTTAAAAGGACTAAAACAGATTTGAGATTTAAATCACGATCTCTCCCGATCAAAATTTCAAACCAATTGAGATTTGTGATCCCAATTGATTTAAATCATCTAGAAAAGTTTGGGAAAGACGTGGCAAGATTTAATTTTAAAAAATGACAGATAGGAACAGATTTAGACATTAAAGATTGTTAGTGTCAGGTATGATAGTTTTAAGAGATCTTTAAGTAAAATAAAACAATTTCATAATCAAACAAGAACAGAAAAAATTTCATTTTGAAAGACCTTGATTCAAAAGAAAAATCATACCATGACATAACATTAAATCTTTAGATCACCACGTTATAACGTACAAAACGGAACTTTTGTGAAGAAATATCATTTGAAAATATTTTATTTTAAATCATTCTCCCCCTCAATCGATGACCGTAGTCGATGATTGAGTGACTCAAGTTTTGATAAAATGAAGTCCGGTGATTTTTAAAATTAAGTCCAATTAATTTTCAAAACAATATTTTCCATTTTCAAAACAATTTAATCAAATTATTCAAAATTGTTTAAAATGGTATCCTGCACAAAGATCGTTAGGTGGTTGAGAAGCTTAGTTGTTCTTGTGGGCTTGGAAGAAAACCGTCTGCGAGCGGTGAGACTTCTTCACGTTGCATTTGAATGCCAACGAGGTCAAATTAAGCTCCGTTTCTTCAATCACTTAAGAAAACTATCTGCGATGCGGTGAGACCTCTTACGTTGCATTTATGCCAAATCTCCATAGAAGTCCAATTAAGCTCCGTTTCTTCATTTGTCAACCCAAGATATAGTTACCCTTTCCTTTCGGCATCCAATCGTCTTCAATTGTGGGATCCGGATCGGGAACATTCTTATATACCAATATACCGCATCGTTAGTGAACACACACATATATATGGTGGTCGACATCACCCAAACAAAGAATCGACTAATAAAAGTCAATTCAACATATCAATCAGATCATATATGACATGGGAATAATGTGTTCATCAAACTCTAATCATCTAATCCTAACAATTTTATCCTAGGCACCTAGTCCTTCAACATAGGTTAACATCATTTTTAATTAAGCATTTTAGGATAATTAAGAAAGCCCGTTAGATGATATAGATTTGAAAACATTCTCCCCCTCAATCAATGACTCATTTTCTGAAAAGTTTAAAAGCGCAGAAGTCATTGATTGAGTTTTCAATTTTTACGAAAAACTCTGAAATTGATTGATTTTCAAGCAACTCATTTACCACCAATTTTTGAAAACAAAAAATATTTTTCTGAAGAATTTTAGACGGAAAAACATTTGTGTAGGAACAGCAGTCCTTCGACATGCTTTCCTCAAATAGTTTTTAGGATAAGTGCACGAAATATTTGAAAAATTGGTTTAGCGCAACACTTTCCTTCCTTGAAGAGCGGGTTGCTATCTGAAATAATAGCAAACCATTGTTTTAAGCGCGGGTTACAGTCTGACGAAACTGTAAGCCATTGTTTGGACATGTTTTGAAAGAGAATATTTACACCTCCTGCTCGAACTTCATCTATGGTCCCGTGCCATTATTGAATGACATTTCTAAGACCGTAGATGTTATCGATACCGAAGACATGTCTTAGAAAAACAATATTTTTGGTCTTTTTCAAATTTTCTCGATTTTATGGGTTTTGAAGGTTTTATATTTTTCTATTTTGTTTTGTTGGTTTTCTATTTTGTATTTGGTTTCTTTGGTTTTATATTTTTGTATTTTGCTTTTCCGAAAATATATACAAAGACAGATGATGATGATGATCGAGTGCCGAGATACGGATATCGAACAACCCGTTGTAGAAAATAGAAGTCATCATCTTTAAACATTCACCACCAAAGCTTCCAGGGCTCTTGAATAGAAAGAAATTGAACCATCCGAAAGTGAGACTTTGCGACTTCCCCAAACCGAAAATCCATTAGATGAGCAGATTGAAGCTCTATTTCAAGCTTGCCTTAGCCGGTGCCAGAGAAGCACACCATTATCATAAAACCAGCGCTCCTTTTAAGACCGATAATCGAGATTCTTCGTTCGGGGTTATATCATCAACAAGAACAACAACGTATCATCCCACTCATAAATAATCTTCTCAAATTTCATAGCCATTGAAGTCTGACGCAATCCATTCCGAAAAGGTGTCAAGAAACAACTTCCCCCAAGTAGTTGAATTGATGCAGTCAATCTCTTAGACTAGAGCTCAGGAACCCGAATACACATATACCCGAAGACAGAGAAACTTATACCATCAAGTAGCAGTTAAGTCCAATACCCGAGAATAACCCCGATGTATACTTTTCTCCCCAAAGAAAGTGTATGAAGCTCAAGAACCCAAAGTACCGAATGCCCAAAGAGAAATAACCGATAACATTGAAGAAACATGCCGAATCACGATTATCTGCGGAGGACTATCTGCAGGATTTCAACTCCGAATAAGTGATTATATCTCGAATCACTGATTAAGCACTCAAATGAAACAATGAAGTCCCCCAATGTACACAATCTCTCCCCGATGATTGTGATAACATCAAAATCATCACACACTTGTGTACCTCTTTCATCTTGAAACTAACTCTTCCATCTCTTCCCCACATAGTTGGAATAATAACACTAAACGCCATGAGTCAAACCTTGAGTTTCTCTGCGGTAATGACATTTGTCTTCCCGGGATATCTTCAATCACTTAGAAGTGTTAAGTTCATCAAGTTTACTCGCGTTTAGATGCTTGTCTCCTTCCCCCTTCCTAGTTTTGACACTTCAGAATCAGCAACATATTATAAGCCCAATTACTTGAAATCTTTATGAGAAGAACACTTGAACTCTAGTGAGAATCAACTTGCTGAAGAATATGAGCAAGTCTAATTGGGGATTAAATCAGACATTTCACCCTCCCCCAATTAGTGCTCTCCCCTTAACCGACAATCTTTATGATGAATGCTTGAATTAAGAAGAAATCTTTAGATAATCAAATGCAACTCGTCTTAAGTCTTCTAACATGCAGTAGAAAATGTAGAACCGACTGTAGACTCGACCTTCTTCAAGATTGTTCAGTTGGGGAATAGATAGTTAACATCTTCAACTCATACCAAAAAGCATCCCACCAAAAAGCATCCCAATTAACTTACATCTTGCAAATCCCTTAACTAAAATCCCTCCCAATCAAACAAGAATGGAAAGATGTTCATCAAGGAAATCGAAGAATCGGTATAACGAACATACAAGATGGTAACACCAAACTACCAATCACATCAAACAAAACAGAGATTGTTCGGAATCATTATGTTGATGTATCGTGAAGCATTAACCGGAAGCACTTTGTCGATAAACTCATCAATCCGAGTGAAGATGTCAACCAACGGCTCTTTGAAGAAACTCCATGTAAAGATGATCCGATAAGAAGAAGCTCGGTTCTTACATGAGTTTGGAGCCGTTTGACCATTTATTCTCGAGATAACAATCAACCATGCGAATTATCATACTTCTTCTCCCCTCAAGAATTGCGAGCGAAGTTGCCATTCTTGACTAAATAAGTGAAATCATCCAAATGTATTCTATTCACACTTCTCCCCGCAAATTAGCACATGATGTCGCCATCGTCCTTATAGTAGAGCAAGTTGAATAAGAAAACAATCAATGGTAGCCAGTTCACTGATGGTGAAGCACATGGAAAAAGTATGAAGCATGTTGATGAGAATGGTCATAATAAGAAGATTTCTCTTCTTCAGAAGATAAAGCGCACTGAGACGTACACTTTTCTTTTCTTTAGAGAACGAGGCATGAACTGATGTGTTCATACGTCATAATGTTGAAGTACGAGGCATGAACTGTTGTGTTCATACGTCATAATCTCTCTCTTTTCAACTCTCTTAGCAAAACATGTAATCAACCCCATTATCATTCAGGAGGCTCTTTGTCGTGACAATGATGGAGAAAACCCGATATGATGAATTTGACCACAGTAAACTACCCCGAACTCGTGACTTAAACTTGCACATATGTAACAAAGAGCGGTGCCGATTTCCATTAGCATCTCTAAGTACTCTCTATGTACTCTATACTCTTCAACCAACCAACCATCAAGTATAAGGCGTACATTACCTCTTGAAAATCCACAATTGAATGTGACCTTGAGCACTACAACGTAACTCCTTAAAGTGATAGTTATTTTGTGGTGGTATGAGCCCAATTCCCCAGTGGTAAAAGAAAAGGTAAAAGACACCCAACAATAACTAGATTTCCAAGTCTTAGTTTTTGATAATAAGCTCGAACAAGGATCTCGAAGACTCTTCATCCAACCATCCCGATACCTTGGATACTAAGTACACTCGCCCGTGATATTTCACTTCAACCTCAAATAAATAATATTGAATTAACGCCGTTGTCACATCTTTTGAACTGCTCAAATCTAGCCTTCTTTGACATTTAAATGAACTTTGATAATGGTTTCATCCGACCATGGTTAAAAGCACGTAACCACAGAAACCAAGTAATAACCAAACCGCCATGACGAATATCCAAACACACATCCAATTCATGAAGTACACTCTTTATCCGCTTCTTGAAGTAGAAACCGTAGCACCAAAGATCGAAAAGATCCCAAATACACTTTTCCTCTCTCCGGGATGGATTTATCATCACGGATTTGACAATTCTATGGTTTAAACCGAGAAATAGTTTCTTTCACGGATTTTACAAAACCAAGAATAAACCGTAAGATAGATCCGAAATGCACTTTACAATTACGAGAATGTTTCCATTGTCACGGGATTTTACAAGTCTATGATTTAAACCGAGAAATAGGTTCTTTCGCGGGATTTTACAAAATCAAGACAAAACCGTAAACAATATTAGTTTGAACGTTTTATGACAACTTCGGTTTCGGTGAATATCTGTTTTAGGGGAACATGTAGCGGTTCATCAGTGATTCATTATCCAACATCAACAATAACATCAACCATCCAATAAACACTTTAGTAACCACATCATTCACGCATTCTGTCGGCTATTGCAGTTACCACATGGAGAAGTAAACCCGATATACCAAACTTGATCATGAAGTAGAATTCCCCTGATTTGTTACTAAAACTTGTACAAATCCTCGTGAACAAGAAACGGTGTACCCAATGTACAAAACCTCTTGACTTTCTCAACTGAGTGAGACACCGAAGTGATAGCTACGTTGTGGGTTAAGAGAGAAAGAATCACAACAGTAACTAAATAGTCAAATCTTTATCACACTCTGTAAATGCCCGAACAAGTCATCTTCGCAGAAGGGTAGAAAGAAAGAATACGAAATAAGTAAACACCCCCGGAAAATCTCACTTCAAAGTCAAATAAGAAATACAGTCCAAACAACCCCGTAGTCAACTTTGATCAATCATCAATTCAGGCCATGACATAAAAATTTCCGTGAAAATGTATAACTCAAAGAATCAAACCTCATCTTCAACAAATCTCATGTTGTCAAATTTCATATTTGTGGACCACTTTTGAGAAGTCCATTATGTCCATCATCCAAATCCTTGTAATTACATATCCTACTCAAGCTTGGTCCAATGAATTTTATCAATATGCATCACATGATCAAAATGAAAATCCCACTTGGTTCAACTTTCAAAAACATACACCGGATCCAATTCAAGCCATAATAAATCAAACTTGATCCAATTAATGGTCAACGATGAGAAAAGAATGTGGACAAAATTGTGTCAAAGTATATCATAACGAGTAAGCGTGCTATAAAATCCCAAAACTTCCTTAACGTGATTCAAGAATTAACTTCACGTTATATGTAATGGCCACTCAAATCCATTCATAGTTCCACTCATGCTACGAATAAGTCTAACGAGATATCATAATAACATTAGTCATGTCTACGCCCATGAACACAAGAATAATGAGAATCAATATTCGGCCCATAACACTTGTAGCACCTGATCCAACTCAAGTAGTACACGGCCCACCAACAAATCAAAGGTCTGATCCAACTCACATAGATACAACACACGGCCCATGAAATAATCAGAACAAATTCAGTTGCCCTAATCCCATGGGGTCAAGAACCACACTTATCACAAATCTAACCCTAATAATACTCACATTCTCCGCCCCCTCACATCAGTAAATATTATCACATCTCATTAGCAACCCCTAGTATGCCATCATAAAAAACGGATTAGTATTCACCAAACCTTTGAACTCTTCTATCATCAATCACATATAACATATATCCAACACTCGACTCCATTTGTGTTTAACCTCGCCACAGGGATGGCATAACAATGAATCGTAAGACCTTGCCACAGGGATGGCGAAGGTGCTTTGATGACACGGCGTCAAGGTAAGTTTGATCCATCTTGTTTTGAGTCAAAACGAACCAAAAATACGAGTCTAGCATTATTGTTATGATTCACTTTTTGTTTCATTAAAACGAATCATGGACAAGATTTGAAACCCTAAATGGTTTTGAGTTCTATTCACTTATATTCGGATATAATCACAAACTTTTAAGATCAATGATGGTTTCACAATTTTCGTGGAATAGACTTTTGATAGTCTTGACTGTTTCATTTAGAAAACCATGGATGAGAAACTGAGATCAAATGACATATGAGTAAATGATATAGTATATTTCTTTGTGAACATAAACAAGAAGAAAAAGAGTATAACGAAAATTGTTATAACTCTATTCCTTGTGAAGAGACTTTCTTATCGTGTTATGGCCCATTGGTCTAGATATTCATTTGGTATCACACGAAGAGAATGGTCTGAGATCAAAAGATTTAGTGATGAATCAGTGATGCATACTTTACTTGTGGGTTTGACCTCCAAGGTCTTTGATGAAACAGAAATAACCCAAGTGAGTAGGCTGAGATTCAATCTAACTTCTTTCATTGAGACACCAAGTCGAATGATGAGATAAATCTGTTGATGTTGTGTCGAATCTTGTACATATTCTTTGGTGTAGATGTAATATGATATTAGGTTTTGAGATCAAGGTCAAGTTGTATTGTGGTCGTTGTCACGGTCTTTCTAGTCATAACATCATCTTTTCATTTCTGTTACTGTCAAGTCGCCATGTTATAACCAAGTCGCTAATCCTTTATGAGTCAGGTCAATTCTTCATCTACCTTTCTGTCTAAGTCGCTAGTTCACCACAAGTCGCTACGACAAGAGACACAAGTTGCTACACTTTTTAAGCTGACTCGCGACTTGTTAAATAACAAGTCGCTACCAAAGTGTAAATCAAGTCGCTAAGTCATTTTGGTCTCAAGTCGCTAGCACTTTAGAACAACAAGTCGCTAGCATATTTATTTGACTCAATAGTCAAATAATCAAGTCGCTAAAGTAATACACAAGTCGCTACTGTAAAGGAAAAAGCTCAAAAGCTTTTTGTCAACTCGCTATGAAGATACATAGCAACTCGCTATGAAGAATGACCATAATAATTTTTTCCGGTGAGTTTTAGAAACCCAGAAAAATGTCATAAAAAGTGCTTCTTTGACCCAGTTAGACCACAGTTTGACCAATATAATAACAGTATATGGAAATAGAGTTTGGACAAGATTCAACAAAGTCACAAAAGAAGGTAAACGACTGTTTTGTTACCAGAAACCATGACAGCAAGCATATGACATTTTTACTCAAAAGTCAAAACAAGAAAACAACAACTCGCTAATAAGAACTTGACAAAAACTTGGTAAAAACAATTTAAATACCAGGACTTGTATTAACCATCTGTTTCAACCCACTACCAGTATTAATAAACTAGTTTTAACAATCTTTTAAAGAGATTCAAACCAGTATACATGAAACAAAAAACAGTTTGGACAAAGAAAACAGTATTTACCATGTTGATTAACCAGATTCTATCAAGACCGTAACACAATAACATAATCACATTAACACGCATCAAACATCACAACAACCGCATCAAACCGCCAACAAGAAACCATGTGAATCATCAAAACAACACAACCTAGGCTCTGGTACCATTTGTAAGATCGTTATATTTATTGTGTTGATGATTCGGGTGGTCTTGGATGATCAAAATACATGTTTTCCATATTTAGAGAGAAAGATAGAGAGGTGTTCAAGCTAGAGACTTGTTTTGTAAATGTAAAGGTTAGATTGAATGAAGCACCACCCTTCCATGGATGGAAGGGTATTTATACTCTGAGACACAACGACCTCCTATCGGCTGTGGATCGGTATCTGATGGGTAAAGAAGACACGTCCTTCCTCCTCGGTGTTACACTACGCTAAACTAAACTAATAACTAACTAATAAAGCGATAAATAACGTAAACAACGACAAATCTACGAGCTAACATATGCTAGACCATTATTGGGGTGACCGACTCTTTAACATGGAATTTCCAATTCTAACAGTTTTGATGAAATAACCTGGATCTACTCCTATATATCCATATAAAACTAAAAATTTGGCATTTTTATATGAATTGTTATTTTATAGATGATTGTTTTTATGAGCGGAATTGGATCTACTTCCTATATGGTCCATATTAAATTTTTATTTGGCATTTTTAGATGAATTGTTATTTTTAGATGATTGTTTTCGATGAAATGACCTGGATCTACTTCCTATATGGTCCATATAAACTTTTTATCGTCATTTTAGATGAATTGTTATTTTTAGATGATCTTTTTTATGAAGCAAGACCTGGATCTACTCCTATATGGTCCATATTAAACTTTTTATTTGGCATTTTAGATGAATTCTTATTTTTAGATGATTGTTTTTATGAGCGAACCTGGATCTCTTCTATATGGTCCATATAAAACTAAAAACTTGGCATTTTTAGATGAATTGTTATTTTTAGATGATTGTTTTTTATGAGCGAATAGATCTACTTCCTATATGGTTCATATTAAATTTTTACTTGGAATTTTTAGATAATTGTTATTTTTAGATGATTGTTTTTATGAGCGAGCCTGATCTACTTCCTATATGATGAAGAACTAGATCTACTTGATGTAGATGGTAATTTATCAAAGACTACTACAAATGTAGTCTGAAAGAGATTCTTCACGATTTTTATCAAGTTTTAAGAGTGCGTCTGAATATTCATATCATGTGATATGCCTTTGTTTTTACATGTTTTATCACCACACAAATATTTTACTTACACCTTATTTTATACTTTATTAGGTTGTCAATAAATTTTATTGGCTTATCATTTTATCAATTTCCCACTACATACACTTGCTTTTAAAGGCGATCAAGATTGAGCTCGCGTCGTGGGCGTTTGTTACATTATTACTTACAAGCGTTGTCTTATATACTATAATTGACTTATTACTCATATTCTTTCGAATAAATGATTTACCTGTTTACTTCGTTCTTTTCGTTATTTTGTTTGAGACTAATTTTTCATTTTTTGCAATATCTCTTCTAAAAACCCGTGGATTCCACGGGTCTTATAAGCTAGTAACATATATTTGTGAACGATGCTTGAATGACTACCATTAAACTTATTAATTGTCATTAAGCTATTGTTATGATTTAATGCAATATCATAACTAATAAGAACCAAAAAGCTGTTACAACTATAACATCTACCACCAGCCTTTTAATCTTAGTTTAAGCAAGCCATTTCACTTCCAAAGTGTTCCATTCCTTTCCTCTTATTTCGAGACTCGATATCTTATTCACAAATTTTCAAACAGAGTAGACTTTTGAGTCGAGTTCGAGCTTCATAATACTCGGCTCGTGATCGAGGCTCGCGATCCATATAAACATATAATTATTAATTTATCATTACTAAGTGAGTCGAGTCAAACTTGATATGACTATTATTTTTTAAGCCCAATTTTTAAAAACTGATTCAAACTCGAGCTTGAAATTTAAAGCTCGATCGTGCTCGAGTCTAAGTTTCAAACCATTTCATTAAAGGAATTGATACCTACATCATATTTTTTGATCGTGCAGCATTTTGTGCATTCGGTTTGTAACATCAACATCGTAATACATAAATTGTGGTGCTAGCATCAAAAAATGTGATGTGAGTATCACCTCCCTTTCATTAACGCTCAGTTCTCGAGTTGAAATGGAAGAGGAAAGTAAAAGAAATTGAAATTTCTTGTGTTCTTGAGTCTTTTTTAAAGGATGAAAGAGAAATGTAAAGGAAATAGGGAGGAAGATTTGTTAAGTAAATCTTCCTCCCACTTTTGGGAGAAAAGGGAAAGGAAACGGAACCGTATGTTGTATAAAGACTAATATACCCTTTTTAAAACATTTGACATTAACAATTAAAAGGCATATATGTAATTTGACCAAGTTATTTTCCTTTTCCTCTCACTAAAAAACATGATTATGATTACTTTCCTTTTCATTTCATCTAACTTAAGAACATAACAAATAACACTTACTTTTCTTTTCCCTTTCCTATTTTTATCTATTTCTCTTCTCTAAAAACTCGAGAACTGATCGTAAAGGTTTCAAAAGTGCAAATCTGTAAAATAAGATGAACCCATAATTCTGTTTCCACAGTGTGAGCCCCATGAGAATCTTATCATCTCATTCATCTTGACAAGCCCATTGGATATCATCCGTCCACGTCAGCACAAATAGCTAAAACGCAATAAACATTTCCTTACACCACCTTGTAAGAAAAACCAAAACCAACCATCAAGCACCACACACTGGATCAGTCACAATGGCTGCAGCAAGCACCACCATTGCAGCCATCACTTCACCATTCTCCAAATACTATACAAAACCATTCCCATATGATCCAATCTTTCTTAGAATAACATCTAATGTACCCATGTTACAAGTGTCATCATCATTATGTCACTCTTTTGTGAGACTTGAGCCAATACCCATATCAGGAAAAAATCCTGTTATGAAGGTATCCGCTTCCGTGGCTCAAGAAGAGACTGCGATACCGGTTACTGAGGACGAGGAGGAAGAAAAACAAGAAGAAGTTTCTGGTGATGGAAGTGATCAAGCTGAGGAAAAGAGTTCTGTACATACAAAGCTGTATTTTGGGAATTTGCCTTATTTATGCGATAGTGCTCAGCTTGCTGGTATCATTCAAGATTATGCTAGCCCTGAACTTGTTGAGGTACATTAATATTTTTTTACATGTACTTTATACTTATGGTAAATTAACTTATTCTAGCAAGGTCATTGGTTAGTATCCCTTTAATCATGGTGTTATGCTATTTAACTCCCATCTCTGTTTCCCATTTTATGTCCGCATAGGGTGACCCGTTAGATATGACTTTGTAATTGTAGCAAGGAAAAAATTAGTACTCAATATGTAACCAATGAACTAATTAACCGGTAGTGACCCCTTGCATGTAAATTTAGTATACCACCAAATATAGGGATAAAGAACTATATGCTCAATTTACTCTATTTGCATATATGGTTCCTTAAAGAAAGTGAACTTGTCTATATTTAATGTAAAAATAGCATAACTATGGGTGAAATTAATAAGGGACTTATTTCATTGTTCATATGGGGGTTCACAAGGTCACGTGCCCCTAGCGAAAAAAATTGTAATGTAAATTTTAAAATATTTGACTTTTTTTAATTTGCCACTCCTACGAACCAATTTATAGTGTGGGTTTCTAAAAAAATTTAAAATGTGCCTCATCGAGCAAAATTTTCTGGCTCCGCCCCTGCGTATGGTTAAACCGTGAAAAGGGTATAATCAAGTTTCTTATCAGGTACTCTACAATAGGGAAACCGGTAAAAGCAGAGGCTTTGCGTTCGTGACCATGAGTAGTATTGAAGATTGCAAAGCAGTTATTGAGAACCTTGACGGAAGGGTATGTTCTGTTACCATCGTATTGTAATTTATAAATGGCTGATCAACAGTAGAAGTGTCCATTTGGACTAATTTACTTATAAATCAGTGGGTGAAGTTCATAAATTTTAGCCAGTCAATCATTAAACTGAGTCAAACAAGTTAAAAGGTGTCCAAAGCTTATTGGTAGTGCATAGAACTTCATAAATTTTGTTGCTTGATGTAAAAGATTTTAATTTTGTTCCAAAAAAGCTTTTGCAATAAATAATCAGCCCACTAATTCATTATACATAAGGTTCACGAGATACACAAAAGTGCTCCAGGGTCAAACTGCCCCGACCGGGATAGGTAGTCAACGGCGTATGAGGAAGACATCTCCTCTGTTTTTGCTCTTCTTTTTTGCCTTTGGGCTTTTTGACTGGATGACCTGGTTGAACCTAGACATGGTTTCACCCATTAGGCCGTTACCCAGTATGCCACATTTAAATAAAAAGTTATTTATGATTGCTAACAGGAATATGGTGGTCGAACATTAAGGGTGAATTTTTCAGACAAGCCAAAACCGAAAGAACCTTTGTATCCAGAAACCGAGTACAAGCTATTTGTTGGAAATCTTTCGTGGTCGGTTACATCCGAGAGTCTAACAGAAATGTTTAGTGCACATGGTAATGTAGTTGGAGCACGGGTTCTATATGACGGAGAAACCGGAAGGTCTCGTGGTTATGGCTTTGTGAGTTACTCCACACAATCTGAAATGGAAACAGCCCTTCAGGTTCTTAATGGAGCGGTAATAAGTGATTACTTAAGCTAATTTCAATCTCCTCAAAATTTGTTAATTTTTTGTAAAAAAAATTGATTGATGTGTTGTGGTTTTAACAGGAGCTAGAAGGGCGATCACTGAGAGTTAGCCTAGCAGAAGGAAAAAAGCAGTAAAGAGCACTATAATTCAAACCTTCAAGTTCAAGCACGATTCAATACAGACATCCGGCCGCTTGAATCTGTCGTTTGCTTAATACTCACTTTAGATGCGCATACTGGCTACTGCATACTCTTAGCATTGTATCAAGTCCCTATTTAGAAAATGAAGAAATCAACCAACCAGGCATCGTACTGCATACAGTTCGCCTAGGTCACAACTAATATGCTTTTGTTCCAGTTTTCTCAAGATGCTCAATTTATACTTGTGCGTTTTCTGGACAAATAGTCATACACAAAACTGATACACACGGTTGCTTACTGGTGCATAGTGTACTGGTGTGTACAATGCTTGTTAAGGTGTCTATTGCAAATGCCAAAGTTTACAAGTTATATTTTGTCTTGTCTATTTTATGTCAGCATATCTATAACTTCAATGTTGTAACATCTATACTACATTATAAATCATTTGAGATATTCTTAAAAAGGAATGTTTGAAAAATTAAGATTTAACACCTGCTTATAATGGTAAATTTTAATAAGTACATATATAATAGCATTTGTTGCAACACTTTAAATTTTCAAAAGGGTCACGTGCCCCCTAGCGAAAAAAATTGTAATGTAAATTTTCTGAAATATTTGACTTTTTTGTAATTTGCCACTCCTACGAACCAATTTATAGTGTGGGTTTCTAAAAATTTAAAATGTGCCTCATCGAAGAAAATTTTCTCCGCCTGCGTATGGTTAAACCGTGAAAAGGGTATAATCAAGTTTCTTATCAGGTACTCTACAATAGGGAAACCGGTAAAAGCAGAGGCTTTGCGTTCGTGACCATGAGTAGTATTGAAGATTGCAAAGCAGTTATTGAGAACCTTGACGGAAGGGTATGTTCTGTTACCATCGTATTGTAATTTATAAATGGCTGATCAACATTTGAAGTGTCCATTTGGACTAATTTACTTATAAATCAGTGGGTGAAGTTCATAAATTTTAGCCAGTCAATCATTAAACTGAGTCAAACAAGTTAAAAGGTGTCCAAAGCTTATTGGTAGTGCATAGAACTTCATAAATTTTGTTGCTTGATGTAAAAGATTTTAATTTTGTTCCAAAAAAGCTTTTGCAATAAATAATCAGCCCACTAATTCATTATACATAAGGTTCACGAGATACACAAAAGTGCTCCAGGGTCAAACTGCCCGACCGGGATAGATAGTCAATGGCCTATGAGGAAGACATCTCCTCTGTTTTTGCTCTTCTTTTTTGCCTTTGGGCTTTTTGACTGGATGACCTGGTTGAACCTAGACATGGTTTCACCCATTAGGCCGTTACCCAGTATGCCACATTTAAATAAAAAGTTATTTATGACTGCTAACAGGAATATGGTGGTCGAACATTAAGGGTGAATTTTTCAGACAAGCCAAAACCGAAAGAACCTTTGTATCCAGAAACCGAGTACAAGCTATTTGTTGGAAATCTTTCGTGGTCGGTTACATCCGAGAGTCTAACAGAAATGTTTAGTGCACATGGTAATGTAGTTGGAGCACGGGTTCTATATGACAGAGAAACCGGAAGGTCTCGTGGTTATGGCTTTGTGAGTTACTCCACACAATCTGAAATGGAAACAGCCCTTCAGGTTCTTAATGGAGCGGTAATAAGTGATTACTTAAGCTAATTTCAATCTCCTCAAAATTTGTTAATTTTTTGTAAAAAAAATTGATTGATGTGTTGTGGTTTTAACAGGAGCTAGAAGGGCGATCACTGAGAGTTAGCCTAGCAGAAGGAAAAAAGCAGTAAAGAGCACTATAATTCAAACCTTCAAGTTCAAGCACGATTCAATACAGACATCCGGCCGCTTGAATCTGTCGTTTGCTTAATGCTCACTTTAGATGCGCATACTGGCTACTGCATACTCTTAGCATTGTATCAAGTCCCTATTTAGAAAATGAAGAAATCAACCAACCAGGCATCGTACTGCATACAGTTCGCCTAGGTCACAACTAATATGCTTTTGTTCCAGTTTTCTCAAGATGCTCAATTTATACTTGTGCGTTTTCTGGACAAATAGTCATACACAAAACTGATACACACGGTTGCTTACTGGTGCATAGTGTACTGGTGTGTACAATGCTTGTTAAGGTGTCTATTGCAAATGCCAAAGTTTACAAGTTATATTTTGTCGTCTATTTTATGTCAGCATATCTATAACTTCAATGTTGTAACATCTATACTACATTATAAATCATTTGAGATATTCTTAAAAAGGAATGTTTGAAAAATTAAGATTTAACACCTGCTTATAATGGTAAATTTTAATAAGTACATATATAATAGCATTTGTTGCAACACTTTAAAACACTTTTTGTAGACATGTTTAAAAAAATACATAGTAATTTAATATAAGAAAAAAACGTATATAATAATAAATAACTAATAAATGTTATTAAAACACCCTTAATATGAAAAATACTTGTTTTTATACATATTGTACAAACTAATTAAACACACAAACCTTCATACAATTTATATGTAAACAAGTTGATAGTACATATGGTTTTAAAAAACGGACCGGACCAACGGATTCAACGGGGAACCGAAGTCACTACCGGTTCGGCAAACCCATAAAAATCGTTCGAAAACGATATGATTAAGTTAATAGATTTTAAAAATGCATACTACATTACAATGTTCAAAAAATATTATTAAATCATGAAGAAGACTAGAATCAACATATACACCTTTTAGAATCTGTTTTGATAAAACTTACCGTAAAAACTAAAAACTTTGTTTTAAAAAAATCGGACGACTTTTTCAAAGCAAAGAATGCAAAAGTGCAAAATCCTAATGATATGATTATACACATTTACACATATTTATACTATTTTATAAAGCATTTGGGACATTCTTAAAAAGAAAGGTTGTGGAGTCCCAAACCTTGGATCTAGAACACTTAGCTTGTAAACGTGTAATTGCCTTGGATGGTTCCAAAACAACAATGAGAAACTTTGTTGTAGATACACAAAAGTATGCGGAATCTACTTGAATGCACTTAGAAGATTAATGTAAACACAAATGTAACACCAACAGCTTCAATATTATTGATTAATAATACGAGTACTCTCCTAGTACTAGGGTTTACAACCTTGAAGCTTTTCTTAAGACAGTTAGAGTATTGGTATATGCTTGACCTAGCTAGGATCTCCTTTTATACACTAAGGAAATCCTTACGAGATAACTATGCATTAAGTATATCATATCTTCTATTGGAATAGAAGATATCTTTGTTACAAACCATACACGACATTCTTAATATAGATCAAGACAAACTCAACACTATCGGTACTAACTTTGCACTATCGGTACTAACTAGTTAATACTCTTCTAACATCACTATCGATTACTAACTTTAAGACTATAAGTATTAACTCCCAAAAGTGAATTTCCAACAATCCTCCCTAAACTTGTGATTGGGTTTCAAACACAAGTTTCTTGAGACTTAGAGGATTCTTCCAAACTTCACTTTCTTCCGCTAGGTCTTCGACTTGGTCAAAATCTTGAAGAAGAACTCCTTGGCCATTTCTCTGCATTTCTATCCTTAGCCCCGCATCCAAAGATTTGTAGAAGGGTTCCAAGTGCAAGTGGGTAAGTTCTTTCAACCAACATATAGATATCGGTTCTATTGCATGTAGTGACCAAGTGCGGTCCACAGGAATCAAGCAAAGTCCAACTGAGGGCTTCATCACCAGGTTGAAACTTCCATTGTTCTCCTGTTAGATCAGGTTCAAATATGTTCTGGAGTTCATAGAGTAACTCCAGATCCTTGTCATTATCTAGATCTCTGTTCTTGAACCTATTTTTGACTAACTCCCATAGCTTAAGCAAATCATCCCTGTCAATGAATGCAAATAGATCCACTAAGTACAAATAATCACTTGTCCTTCCACCAGCTCTGTGAATCCTCCAATGCCTCTTTCCATCTTCAGTGTAGATATCCCAGTTGATGATTGGGTATCTGGTATTGATGGGCTCTGAATACAATGCTTCTTCTGGAGCTTCAATTAACATCATCCTATTGAGCTCTTCTTCAGTGAGTCCACCTTCATCTTCATCAGAGGCTTTCAGTCTTTTAGGTGCAGTTGAGGAAGCTCCTTCTTCAGATGGTCTTTTGTAGCTTCCAATAGGCTGTGACCTTTCAACAATATCATCAGCTTGCATAGGTCTGAAGTCCAGAAGTCTTCTTTGAATTGTGTCAGCAAGTCTTTGAAGAGTCTCCCAAGACAATTGATTGAGCTGCTTCAATGTTCTTCTGTCTTCACCTTGATACCTGATGTACTTATAGAGATACATCTTTTGCTGACTCTTGTTTGGAGGTCTTGAGGCCTTTTCAATTTCTCTTTGCTGTATGAACTGACTTTGTCTTCTAGCCAAGATCTCACTAAACAACCGAGTCACTTCATTGATACTTGTACCACGATCTTGTTAAGGCTCATTGTACCTCCTTGGTTGTTTCTACTTTGGCTCTCATGTCATCCCATGTTTGCGGTCTTGACCATTTTAGACTTTTTCTTTTCTTTCTCTGCGACTTCTTTCGAACTCTTCATCATCCCATTGTGATGCAAGCTTCCTTGCGCTCTTCATTCAATCTTTCAATCTCTTTCTTCTTCTTTGGTACTTCCACCAAGATGCCCTTGCCTTTGTCTTTGGGATCAATCTTTGGAGTTGAGGAGGTTGGTGATCTTGAACACCTCCTTCTTGGATAACAACTCCTTTCTTTAGGCTTGGGTGTCACCGACTTGGTCTTCTTCCTTAGGTACAACACAGGAGGCTTCTTGTAAGTGGGAGAGATAGGGACAGTTTTCTTAACACCATGTTTCTCTCTTTCCTCTTCATCACTATCTTCATTAGGAGTGGTAGTGATGGTGGTGGCCTCAGTAGTTGTTGCTTGTTGTAGATCAACACTATCTCGAACGATTGGACTTAATAACGATTGTAGAATTCCGTGAGTATTAACCATAGTACTATCGTTACTAACTACAACACTAACGATGCTAACCGGGATAGTCTTGAGGTGCATGTAGGAGTACTAAGTACTTCTTCCGCATCAATGGTGGCTGAACTTCTTCTTCATCGAAAAAGGACTTTGAAAAGCTGCACCACCTTGCCATTGACCAAATTCACTTCTACCTTGAATATCAGAACTCCTCCCATATTTGGTAGAATCCTCTGTTGAGGTATTTGAGACTCTGAACTTGGCCTTTCTTTGGAGAGATGCGGTGATCGGATATCTCTGCAGCGAGATCGAGTGAGATGCTTGACTGATGCTCTAACTTTTTCATCTTCGAGAGCATCTTGGTATGAACTTTCGCAAGACTTTCTTTTGTTCTTCCAAAGCAATCTCCGAGTATTCACCTTTCTACATAAAACATGTACAATTTCGTCATATCACGAGTGATAAGTCGCCTCACCACTTCCAACATGTGTGACCCACTTGAGAGGTGGGTCATTGGGCAATTGAGATGCACTCCTGTGCCTAGCCCAGCAGCACACCCCTTTAAGCCTTTGCAGGTCCACCCCGAGGAGTGCTCACTAGGTGTTGGCATGGTTTGGGTCTTATTTATGTTACCACTATCCTCACCACTTCTAAGCGTGGTTGAGTAGTTGCGACCTTACCATTCTATCTCCTGCAACATCTGAGATAGGCTCATCTAGTTCAATGTGAGGAGGAGAATGGGGCTGAGCTGTCCCACTCTCCTGTCTGGAGTGCCTACTAGTTGATGAAATTTGTTGATTGGGAGAGTTTTCACCATCTGTGGGTGTGTGTTGAGAGCCACCTGTGCTTGATGGTCCTTCACCCTCTGCAATAAGCATGTTAGGAAACAATGGCACTACAACCCCACTATATCCTACCACGGCCCTTAACATGTCTGAAAATACTTTGGCTGTGAGTATTTTTTATGGATAAACATTTTTGTGAGGCTGCAAGTTTTGTTTCTGAAAATCCAAAAATATTTGTATAAACTTGGGATACATCATAATCTTGGTTTTGCTAACTGCATTTTTAAGCATACCCTCAAATATATAATTTGAAAAATTGAACACCCTGGTTGTTGCAAGGCAGATCAAGGTTGTGGCTATGTTTGTGGGAAAAGCATCCCAGCCAGTTCTTTTGTGACTCAAGCAACGTAAGAAGGTATGAATTAGAAACCTCCATTGTGGGGAAAACTGACTTTTGTGAAAGTTGAAAGTATTGTCATGTCTATACCTCATCAATGAGAGTTGTTCAATTATGTCGATGGTCGGCAAAGTGCTAATACCTTCAAAGATCCCTAAGATGAAGATGTTCTCTTAGAGGCTTTAGTAATAACAATTTGTGTGCCATCCATTGTGCCAATTAATCTGTTGTACCCTTCCTCGCTTGTTGAGGCAATAGCAGTTGCAAAACTTCCCGACAGGGTACATAAGATAGTAGGGTTTAAAACTAAAGCAAACCTGATGCTGCTTCTCTTGAGGAAACCTACTATCTCAGTGAATTCTTTATTACCTTCTGGCAAGTCCAAGCACGCCACCATGTTGTGCTTATCGACAAAATCAAGAGGAGCCATGAGCAATAAGAATGAGGGTTAGTGATGAGTCTCTAAATACTCATCATTTTTGTACTATCTAGACTGCAAAAACATCTGAAAACACTCAAAAATGCATCAAAATGATAAAAATATCACAAATCAGTGTTTTATGTGTTTTAAATGCAAAAAGATCAAAATCAAATGAAAAACGTATCAAGTTTGCAAAATTGGCGCTTTAGTCCCCAAGTTTCAAAAGTTGTCAAAAACAGTCCCTGGTATATCTAAATAAAGAAAAATATCATTCAAGGTCCCTGAAATATTTTAAATTGTCAAAAACGGTCCTTGAATGAATCTTTGATCAAATGGCGGAAAAGGTCCTTCAACTTTGAAATTTGGCAAAATTAGTCCTTGGAATTTTGAAAATGACAAGTTTGGTCCTTGTACTATTGAAGCTTGTCAGTTTTAGTCCCTTGAAACAACTTTGCTTAATTGGCAGCCTTGGTCCTTGAAGTTTCAGAAATTACAAACTAGTCCTTGCCATATAACCCTTTAAAACCTTTTTGGACTTGTCAATACCTAATTATGACCCCTGCCTTTTCCTGTGACCCTTTGCCTTTTGACCCCCCTGCCAAGTCTAATATCCGGTCAAATATCTGGTCAACAACCATTGGCGCCAAAGTCTCTTCTCCCCAACTGCTTCCCTGCACATCCATGTCCACCCTCACCTCCACCTCATTATATCACCATCCATGTCCCCTCTACCTCCACCAATGTCCAAATATCATTAATTGCTTTCACCCTCAACTCACTCAACACCCACCAGCTGTTATATCCATTTCCCGCCAAAAAATGATAAATGGCCAAGATTGCTTCAAATGATCGAAGGGCCTCAAATAGAGGTGGGAATAGCTCAGAAACAAGTGGGGAGTGGATTGAAGTATAAAAAGAAGAAAGAGGAGTAGAGGGATGGCATGAGTTAGTTTTTATTTTTTCCTGTAATGTCGTTTTAATATTTTTAAGATTTCCAAGATTTAATTAAGTTTCAAAGTACTCTCTATGTAATTTTCGGTGTTTTATAAACCTTTTTCAGTGTTAAATTTCAAGTACAATTACTCTTATGCAATTTGCAATTTCAAAAAATTCCAGTTCATGTGAATGTTGTTTGTATTTGATGTTATGCAATTATAAGCACGTATAAGCTCACATATAAGCTTTTATATGCTCACTTTTACTTATTGTTTAACCGTAAAATCACTACTCAAATTTTACTCTTAAATTGCCTCACCAACAAAAGTCAATCAAGAAGATCAAAATGGATTTGGTTATGATTTGGGTTGATGCGAGTTGTTTTATGGGTGGATATGGGTTTAGAATAGGTTGGTTTGGTTCGTGATAAAATTGCACATGAGCTTGATCATTTGTAAGTTAAAAATTCTTTCTAATGTACTTTGTTTGGATTTGTTTGATAACTGTGTTAAAAGCTTGCTTTGTTGTTCATTATTGTTGTTCTAAGTCATATATGTGTCTAATAGCTCGATTCGCTTATATAAGTCGGTCCTCATTTGCAAAAAGTCAAAATCGACTTAAGTTCATCCTTGTCGGTTCAACATTAGGATTTTGAGATGCAATTCTCATCACATTAGCTTAAAACTTGAAACTTTAGCTCAAAATCATCTTATCATAGCTTATTACAACATATTCATAAGTAGTATTGATTACAAATTCATATAAGTCAACTTCTTTGGTTTTTATAAAAGTCAAAATCTTCATTTGGTCGTTTTGAATTAAATAGATGATTTTAGTGTGTGCTTAATATTGAGTTTTAGCTAAAAGCTTTTGGACTATTAAATTTTAGTTGCTAAACTTAATTATAAAAATACTAGTTCAGTCTCAATTAGCTTATAAAGTCCTTTTTACTTAGCTTATTTTGAACACCTAGTCTGAAAACATGTCCTGTGCACAGATTTGGTAGCTCATTTCACAAGCTCTTAGAGAGGTCATTAGATAGCTTTAGCTTATGTAACTTAGCTTTTTGAGAATCTCACCTAGCTAACTCAAGGTTTCAAGAGCTTATTTTCCAATCCTAGCTTATTTGCTTAGCCTGCAATTGCTTTTTAGATCTGTCCATTTTTGTCTAAGTGTACCAAGAATCGGTGTTTTCAAGATTTTCAAAAGCTTCTCAAGAGCTTATTTGTGAAAACCAAACTTTGTAACTTAGTTCTTTGGAAAGCTCACTTGGTCAACTTATTAATTGCATGTGTTTATTTTCCTTTTGTAGCTTATTACGGTGCTTAAATTTGATATAGAAAGTGCCTAGTGAAACCAACGATTACAATGTACAATTTAGTTTAAGCTTTTGCTTATTTGTAGCTTGTTAGTGCTTATTATCGCTTATTATGCTTATTTAGTTGTCATTCTAGCTTATAACCATTTGGCTAGCTTATTTTCAGTCATCATTAGCTTGTTAAGTAGCTTAATAGCCATTTGGCTTAAACCTTGTGCTTATTTCCAAATTAAGCCAACGTTAAGAAAACTTAAGCTCAAACCGAGCTTATTGGTAGTTTTTATAAAAAGTCGTAGTTATAATATTTGCTTATTAACATTAGCTTAATCATTTTCAAAAATAAAAGTTCAAAATAAAATATTTTGCAAAAGGGGTAGGCGGTGCTCGAACCCGAGACCTCCCCTTGGAACGCTTAGAAGGGTACCGGATACCAATTGCCCTTGGGACTTGTCTTGGTTTTATTTTGCAACATCTAATATATAAGTACACTTTGTCATATTAGCTTATACGCTCCATTTAGCTTATTTCCAGCTTATTCTTTATAGCTTTTTCGGTTTTTGTATTTTTTATAAAATTGTATTAGTATTAAGTAATTTATAAAAAAGTTTCAGATTTTTCTCATTAGTTTTAGTATTTTTAATCATTTAATTAGTGTAAAATCTTAATTAATTCATAATAAAAAATATAAAAGTCCAAAAAATATAAATCTTTTTTCTAAAATTTTATTTTGTCATATAGTACGTAATAAAATTAGTTTTACATTCGTAGGCCTTTTATTTCATAAATTTTACGTTTTATCTTGCGCTCCAGCGTAATTTTTGTACTTAACGTACGTTTTCATTTTAAATCACGTTTTTAGATACTTTAAGTTTACGTTTTAAATAAAATAGTTTATTTAAGTCATTTTATTTTATAAAATCACAAAAACATCATTGTAAAAATAGTGATAGCGTTTATTTAATATATTTTATCTTTTTAATTTTCTTAATTTGTATTTAAGTCGCTTTAATTTATAAACTTTTCAAGAGTGTAATATTCGATCCAAATCCTTTCCGATCACTATCCTTAGTGATCATTCTATCGTCTGAAAGTGTTTACACACCATTGAGTCTCCGTGGGACTTAACGACACGAAATTCATTATATTCTCCGGACTTCATTGCATTTGTGTTCGAACTGTTTTAAGCTCACATTACGGTTGGCCATTCACAAGTGGCCACTTTGTGTGATTAGACTTGACGGTTCGGACCAGATCAAATTTTACGCCACGCGGGAGGCTTTAGCGTGTGTTAACCTTTTTCGACCCATTCTTGCACATATACCACCTTTTGTAAAGTTTTCAAATCTCAAAAGTTCATTAACACTTTTCCGAAGTGTTATCAACACCAAAAATATTTTCATTCTTTGTTTTATAGCATTTTTTTCAAAATCCAAAAATATCCATCCTTTATCCTCTAACTGCTTAATTCTCCATTCCTTTATCCTCTAACTGCTTAATTCTCCATTCCTTATCCTCTATAACCGCTTAATTCTTCATCTCTTATCCTCTTATCCGCTTAATTCTTTATGTCATGGTTTTCGACATGTTCTTGGTGTGGAGGTCCATTTAACGGTGGAAATTGTCATGATGTACCAATGTGAGTTTTGAGACAAGTTTGTCGGTAATCCCGATCCCATTTCAAATAATGAAACACCGATTTTTCCTACCTACCTCCACACCTAATACGAATCCTACTCATGCGAGTTTTGTGGGAATAATTCTCATTACGGTTTTGATTGTCCACCACGGGTTCCGCTTGTCTATGAGCCGGAACCATGTTACAATCGAACTTTGGTGAAAGTTATTTTCCCAATTATCTCTGTTGTGAGAATTGCGGGGTCCTCATGCGACTTTTGAATGTCAACCGATGAATCAAAATTTTCACAATTCCAATTCTCCGGTTTGACAATTTCCAACCCCATAGTATTCCATCGGT
Source organism: Chrysanthemum lavandulifolium (assembly GCA_022545495.1). Lineage (NCBI taxonomy): Eukaryota > Viridiplantae > Streptophyta > Magnoliopsida > Asterales > Asteraceae > Chrysanthemum > Chrysanthemum lavandulifolium. Next base: position 747,740 of record JAHFWF010000015.1, on the reverse strand, counting down.
CATCGGACTTCCGAGCCTTCACAAAGATCTCAATGATTACGAGGAGTGTAATCTTCCACAAAGTTCAAGAAATACGCATTCGAAGAAACTACAAATGAAAAGAATGGTATGCAAGCTTCAGCAGATGAATATAAGAATCCGATATGATGACGATGATGATGAGGATACTATTCAAATGAAGGAATATTATGAGGACGATGAGGAGAGTGTTATTCTTTTGAAAGATATCATTTCTCAACTCCTCGGTCTATTGCTATCACACCTATCTTACCTATTATTGCTTCCAAAGACTCTCTCATAATGGAGGATGATCATCTCAAAGACTATTTCGAAACGGAATCATCAAGTGTTGAGGATCTTGTCCCAATCCCAGTGAGTCCGAGGATATATCCGATAGTGATTGTGATTTGCCTTTTGTGATTCTCTTGACATTTCGAGGTTACTTCCGGATTTTCTCAAATCCTCTTTTTGAATTTAATAATGACTACACTTTTGGGAAAGTAAATCCTCTTTTCGATGAAATGTCCGAGGCCGACTGAGAGACCATCACGGAAGTGGTGGAAATTGCTAGCTCTCGAGCACACCACTTGTCCCACCTCTGTATTCTAACTTATCTCTTCCATCATGTGATGACGATTCTATCCTCACTAATGAGATTCATGATCCAAATATCATGAATTCCCTTCCGATAATGAGGAGTTAGTCATGATTTTATCATGATTTTCTTTCTTTCTTCACATATGGTGTGACTTCTCATTCCCTTTTCTCCTTGGAATGAGGACACTATTTTGATCCCGGCATTTTCATTTATCATTTTGAGCGGTTCTATGTATATCTCATCGGTGTGGAACTTTCACGCTTCAAATGTTTGTCCAAGCATCTTGATTGAAAGTCCGATGGAATTGTTTCTTCCACTTTGCTTCCCATGAACAAATTAATTGGGTCGAGTCAAGCTAGCGACTTCATTAACCAAAAACAAGAGACACACCATATGGGTTTTCACCCATATTTCGACTTCTTACCCTTTCTACCACCTTAGTGTGGGGTGATGCCCACATGTTATATATATATATATATATATATATATATATATATATATATATATATATATATATATATATCTTCCAAAAAATAATAATAAATAAATAAATAAATAAAAATCTTTCATAATAATGGCCTTAGTATTTCCTTTTCGTTCTTTGTTTCGCATAACCGCGGTACTTTGAATATTGAGGGCAATATTCATTTCTAAGTGTGGGGAATTCTCACGAATTTCATATATTAATCATCCCAATTCCCCGTTTTGGCCAAAATTTTTTTTTGGAGTAAGTGTTTTACACTTATTCATTTGGTTATCATCCGCCATGTCTCAGAAGACAAAAGGATTAGCTAATCCAGAGCAAACGGCTCTTGGTAAAGATTTCTCAAATCCGTTTATATGGCTTGCAATTTGCCCAAAATTGTATGGTTCTCAACTCACCATATCCTAAAAAGTGAAGAGTTGGCTAGCCCGCAAGGTTATGGCTTGTGGTAAAGGCGATGGAAAACCATAATTGGTAATCACTCACCAAAGATAATATTGATAATTTATCTAAGAGTTGGCTAGTCCAGAGCAAACGGCTTCGGTAAAGACAAATCAAATCCGTTCTGACTTATGATTTGCTCAAAATCATTTGGTTATCGAGTACCAAGGTTCTTACTTGAACTGAAACATTTGGCTACTCCGTAGTGATGGCTTTTGGTAAAGAGTTTTAAAATCCATTAAAGTTCAAATCATTGCTAGGGACTAGCAATATCTTAGTAATGGGGATTGATGAGTCTCTAAATACTCATCATTTTTGTACTATCTAGATCGCAAAAACATCCGAAAACACTCAAAATGCATCAAAATGATAAAAATATCACAAATCGTTGTTTTATGTGTTTTAAATGCAAAAGATCAAAATCAAATGAAAACGATCAAGTTTGCAAAATTGGCGCTTTATTCCCCAAGTTTCAAAAGTTGTCAAAAGCAGTCCTGGTATATCTAAATAAAGAAAATATCATTCAAGGTCCACGAAATATTTTAAATTGTCAAAACGGTCCTTGAATGAATCTTTGATCAAATGGCGGAAAAGGTCCTTTAACTTTGAAATTTGGCAAAATTAGTCCTTGAATTTTGAAAATGACAAGTTTGGTCCTTGTACTATTGAAGCTTGTCGGTTTAGTCCCTTGAAACAACTTTGCTTAATTGGCGCCTTGGTCCTTAAAGTTTCGAAATTACAAACTAGTCCTTGCCATATAACCCTTTAAAACCTTTTGGACTTGTCAATACCTAATTATGACCCCGCTTTTCCCGTGACCCTTTGCCTTTTGACCCCCGCCAAGTCTAATATCCGGTCAAATATCCGGTCAACAACCATTGGCGCTAAAGTCTCTTCTCCCCAACCGCTTCCTGCACATCCATGTCCACCCTCACCTCCACCTCATTATATCACCATCCATGTCCCCTCTACCTCCACCAATGTCCAAATATCATTAATTGCTTTCACCCTCAACTCACTCAACACCCACCACTGTTATATCCATTTCCCGCCAAAAAATGATAAATGGCCAAGATTGCTTCAAATGATCAAGGGCCTCAAATAGAGGTGGAATAGCTCGAAACAAGTGGGAGTGGATTGAAGTATAAAAAGAAGAAAGAGGAGTAGAGGGATGGCATGAGTTAGTTTTATTTTTTCCTGTAATGTCGCTTTTAATATTTTAAGATTTCGATGATTTAATTAAGTTTCAAAGTACTCTCTTATGTAATTTTCAAGTGTTTTATAAACCTTTTCGGTGTTAAATTTCAAGTACGAATTACTCTTATGCAATTTGCAATTTCAAAAATTCCAGCTCATGTGAATGTTGTTTGTATTTGATGTTATGCAATTATAAGTTCAGATAAGCTCACATATAAGCTTTATATGCTCACTTTTACTTATTGTTTAACCGTAAAAATCACTACTCAAATTTTACTCTTAAAATTGCCTCACCAACAAAAGTCAATCAAGAAGATCAAAATGGATTTGGTTATGATTTGGGTTGATGCAGAGTGTTTATGGGTGGATATGGGTTTAGAATAGGTTGGTTTGGTTCGTGATAAGTCGCATATGAGCTTGATCATTTGTAAGTTAAAAATTCTTTCTAATGTACCGCTTGGATTTGTTTGATAATCTGTGTTAAAAGCTTGCTTTGTTGTTCATTATTGTTGTTCTAAGTCATATATGTGTCTAATAGCTCGCTTCGCTTATATAAGTCGGTCCTCATTTGCAAAAAGTCAAAATCGACTTAAGTTCATCCTTGTCGGGTTCACCGTTAGGATTTTGAGATGCAATTCTCATCACATTAGCTTAAAACTTGAAACTTTAGCTCAAAATCATCTTATCATAGCTTATTACAACATATTCATAGTAGTATTGATTACAAATTCATATAAGTCAACTTCTTTGGTTTTATAAAAGTCAAAATCTTCATTTGGTCGTTTTTGAATTAAATAGATGATTTTAGTGTGTGCTTAATATTGAGTTTTAGCTAAAAGCTTTTGGACTATTAAATTTTAGTTGCTAAACTTAATTATAAAAATACTAGTTCAGTCTCAATTAGCTTATAAAGTCCTTTTACTTAGCTTATTTTGAACACCTAGTCTCGAAAACATGTCCTCAGTGCATGATTTGGTAGCTCATTTCACAAGCTCTTAGAGAGGTCATTAGATAGCTTTAGCTTATGTAACTTAGATTTTGAGAATCTCACCTAGCTAACTCAAGGTTTCAAGAGCTTATTTTCCAATCCTAGCTTATTTGCTTAGCCCGCAATTGCTTTTTAGATCCGTCCATTTTGTCTAAGTGTACCAAGAATCGGTGTTTTCAAGATTTTCAAAAGCTTCTCAAGAGCTTATTTGTGAAAACCAAACTTTGTAACTTAGTTCTTTGGAAAGCTCACTTGGTCAACTTATTAATTGCGTGTTTATTTTCCTTTTGTAGCTTATTACGTTGCTTAAATTTGATATAGAAAGTGCCTAGTGAAACCAACAAAGACACCGTACAATTTAGTTTAAGCTTTTGCTTATTTGTAGCTTGTTAGTGCTTATTATCGCTTATTATGCTTATTTAGTTGTCATTCTAGCTTATAACCATTTGGCTAGCTTATTTTCATCATCATTAGCTTGTTAAGTAGCTTAATAGCCATTTGGCTTAAACCTTGTGCTTATTTCCAAATTAAGCCACTGTTAAGAAAACTTAAGCTCAAACCGAGCTTATTGGTAGTTTTATAAAAAGTCGTAGTTATAATATTTGCTTATTAACATTAGCTTAATCATTTTCAAAATAAAAGTTCAAAAATAAAATATTTTGCAAAAGGGGTAGGTGCTCGAACCCGAGACCTCCCCTTTGGAACGCTTAGAAGGGTACCGGATACCAATTGCCCTTGGGACTTGTCTTGGTTTTATTTTGCAACATCTAATATATAAGTACACTTTGTCATATTAGCTTATACGCCCATTTAGCTTATTTCAGCTTATTCTTTATAGCTTTTTCGCTTTTGTATTTTTATAAAATTGTATTAGTATTAAGTAATTTATAAAAAGTTTCGATTTTTCTCATTAGTTTAGTATTTTAATCATTTAATTAGTGTAAAATCTTAATTAATTCATAATAAAAAATATAAAAGTCCAAAAATATAAATCTTTTTCTAAAATTTTCTTTTGTCATATAGTACGTAATAAAATTAGTTTTACATTCGTAGGCCTTTTATTTCATAAATTTTACGCTTTATCTTGCGCCCAACAGAATTTTTGTACTTAACGTGACGTTTTCATTTTAAATCACGCTTTTAGATACTTTAAGTTTACGTTTTAAATAAAATAGTTTATTTAAGTCATTTTATTTTATAAAATCACAAAACATCATTGTAAAAATAGTGATAGCGTTTATTTAATATATTTTATCTTTTTAATTTTCTTAATTTGTATTTAAGTCGCTTTAATTTATAAACTTTTTCAGTAGTGTAATATTCGATCCAAATCCTTTCCGATCACTATCCTTAGTGATCATTCTATCGTCTGAAAGTGTTTACACACCATTGAGTCTCCGTGGGACTTAACGACCTGGGAATTCATTATATTCTCCTGGACTTTATTGCATTTGTGTCTGAACTGTTTTAAGCCTGTTACGGTTGGCCATTCACAAGTGGCCAGCTTGTGTGATTAGACTTGACGGGTCGGACCAGATCAGTTAGTAAAGTGGGATTTGATCGCAAAATCCTTTAGTGAATTGTGGTGAAAGTAATTGAAAAGTTATGCAATATATAGAGATTTGTAGAATTTTGGTTGAACCGCCTTGTAAATATTTATGGTAATAAGTGAGGAGAAACCAATTAGGAAACCCTTTTATATAGAAACAATGGTAATAACTTAATTTGCAAAAGTAATCATTGCATAACCGACTTTTGGAATAAGTACTAACGGCTAGTTCATCAAGATTAACTAGGCTTATCAAGATTAACTTATAACCATCAAGATTAACTTTACCCATCATTATTATCTTATATTTTGGAAATTATAATATCGAAACCCCAATTTTGAAGGGATTAAGTGTGGTGACAGACACTTAATCAAGATCGCCTAACATGGCCTCCGGTTTGGTGAAACTAATGGTTTCATGCATAGCACCGCCTCGTGATGGATAGTCCCATTAAAAGGACCTTCCCGATGTGGTTTCTAGCTCGTGGAAGGTGATGCCTCCAACACAAGTGTTGGATTCATGGTTGCTCGCTGTTTCTAAGCCGGATGCCCTTGGGCTAGTCACACTATATGTAACCGGATAGAATGGCAAAGAGTGGGTTAGTGCGAATGACCGACCAACCGAAACCATCAATTCATGTTCATTAATACCATAAGATTCCACATAATGCTTTGGCATCACAAAGTCCGAGTTACAACAAGTTCCATCATGTTGTTGCTTCGTAATGAGCATAAGAAAGAGAACCACATGTGCTGTAACATTTTGTCACAAAACCATATCCATACTGCTTGTGTTATGCCTAAAAAGTTAGTCCAAGACCAAGAAAACACAATCCAAGACATTTTCTTGCCAATCCGTATTAACATTACACAATCAGTACTAATCACCAGTTTACAAAACTTTACAAGATAGAGAGAGATAATACATATTATGGATGAAGCATCCCAATACTTGTAACCAAGCATCGAAACCTTCCCAATTCAAAAGCTTTTGTTAAAAGATCTGCAACATTAAACTCGTGATTACCCCGCCAACTCGATGAGTTTCTTTTCATTACGCCTCTTATAAAGTGATGTCTTATCTCTATATGTTTAGTTTTAGAATGAAAACTAGATTTTTGATAATGCATATAGTATCAAGTTGTTATCAATATAAATGATGGTGCCATGAAATCGCATCCATAATCAAGCATCCGATTCGAATCCAGAGAACTTGACCACAACAACTTGCGCAGCCTACATATTCAAATTTCGCCAGAGTTTGACACAATGCTCGCTTGCACCGCCATGAAATCAACCTATCACCAAGAAACCGACATCCTTCCGTGGTTGACTTCCTATCAAGACTTGCCCCAACATAGTCACCGCCGAGTAAGCTACCGGATCAATGGGAGAGTCCTTAGGATACCAAAGGCCTAGTTGAGCGTGTCCTTTAGATATCTAAAGATTCTTTTAATCGCATGCATGTGAGAAGCTTTGAGAGACTTCAATCTTGCACATGCACACACCGAAAACATAATATTTGGTCTAGAGGTAGTCAAATACATCAATGATCCAATCATTGATCCAGAGAGGTGCCGATCAACTTCTTCACCATTAGCATCCGGAAGTAATGGCTTACTATGCTCCATGGGAGTGCTTGCAATCTTTGTATTATCATAGCCAAACTTCACCAAAATCTCCTTGACATACTTATCCCGACTAATAAATATGCCATCTATCTTCCGCTTGACCAGAGCCCAAGAAGAAGGTGAGTTCTCTATAGAACTCATCCGAAACCTATCATGCATCAAATTTTCAAACTCTCTCATAGATCCCGCTTGGTTGAGCCAAAATAATGTCATCAACATAGATCCGAACCGCAGGATATCATTCTTCACTTGGTTTTTAAACTCGCCCATTATCACACCTAATGATTTTAACTTTCTTATCAGTAAGGTTCTCTACTGGGTGATAGAGTTAAAAACCTTGGGCTTACAAGAGGCTCTATGCTGCTTCCCTTTGAGGCATGCAATACAGGTCTGTTTATTTTCAAATATTTTTGAAGGTAAACCTCTTACAAGGTTATTTTTAGCTAAAAGATTTATTACCTTAAAGTTCACATGACCTAGCCTTCTATGCCATAACATAGATTCATCCAAAGAAGCTGTAGCAACTAAACATGTAAGGTTGTCTTTGGGCACTATGTTTTTCATACTAACACAGTACAAATTGCTTTTCCTAGGAAACTTAAGTAGTACCTCATCTTCACTAGGCAACTTAAAATTTTGAGATAAAACCAAGCAATCAGTGTCTGTGAATAGAACAAAATTCTTCTTGTCACACATTTGTGACACACTGAACAGATTGTATTTGAGTTCTTTCACATAGTACACATCTTCAAAGTCCAAATTACCGTTTTAATTGTGCCTTTACCAAGAATTCTTCCACCTATACCACCACCAAAAGAAACATATCCTCCATTCAAATCGGTGAAGTCTCGAAGATAGGATAGATTTCAATCATGTGCCTCGAACACCCACCGTCTCAATAGCCAAGATCATCATTCTTGTTGGAATGTCCTCGCACACAAAATAAAGGAAATTAGTTCCTTTGGGGACCCAAGCCATTCATCGACTTGGATCTACCTCGCATCAATGTTGTTAGATATTGGTTTTCATAAACACATCACAACATAATAAAAGGGGCGATGGTATAAGTTTTAGAGAGAAAGTGGAAGAGATTTGGGAACTTAGTGAGACAAAGAAAAATTATATTATGAGCTCCAACCCTTGCCTTGCTAGGCAAAGGGTATTTATAGGTTCTTACAAGACACGCCACCTACGGGTCATGGATCGGGCATACTGCTTGGTAAAGATCCGTCCATCCTCCACGGTGTTACTTAACAAACTACTTACTAACATTAAATGACTACAACTATGAGCTTTATAACGAATACATATACTTGAAGTGACCGACTCTTTAACTATTGGATTTTATAAATCCTAACAATCTCCCTAAGGAGGTCACCTCAATTTACATTGATTACAAATGATGTTACATTTTGGGAGTTCTTGGATTCTTAATTAAGTTCTTTGCTCAGAGTCCGTAGCCTTTGATTCTTCATGTGCCGCATGTTTTGTTATTTCAAGTGGAGGTCTTTAAGCGATCCACGTGTTGGTGATTATTTGAGCCAATTTTGAGATCATCACCGCAAAGAAATTATCGACTCATCCTTTGTAGTGTTGCCATCATGTGATGGTATGACTTTGGCCGACATGCTCACACCCGGATCATGATATCTTCTTATCGAGTTGCGAAGCTTTTGTTGATTCATGACATTTGCGAAGCGCGTGCGAAGCATGGAGTGAAAATGTCATCATGATTTCTTTCAAATGAACGTGTTGTGTGAGCATGCGGTTATGGATTGACTCTCAATTCGATCAACCGCAACCGCGGGTGTTCCGTGAGACAACATTAGAAATAAAAGCACACAAAGTGCCTTTGATCACTTTCGTTGAATTGAGGTACACGCCCACGGTTCCTCGTTGATCGACAAGTACCGCTTGTGATCGTGTAGAATTCGGAAGAATCTCTTGACAGAGATTCGCAATGGTCTAGCCGCTTCTCGCATCGAACGCCTCAAAGAAGACAACACGGAATGAGTGAACCAAAGAATTGAGATTTACTTGATTGATTAAAATGATTTGAAAACAATCGTGTATTGTTTGAATGGAAAGAATTTTGCAATACAACGAAGGTTTTATAAGATTAATCAATTTTAATCATAAATACCTTTAATTTTGAAACATTAATACACAATCGATGTGCTACGTAAAATAATTTATAATTACAACGACCGCTTTTCAAAGGTATCCGCAATCCATTTCCGGACCAAGGTTAATTCAAGATTGAATCGCCCATCGTTTCTATCCAGCTTGTCACAAGCTTGATCTATTGAATAGATCTCACATGCCACCCACCAAGAGCTTGTTTGATGTTGGCTCAAGGATTTCCATCTTCATCGTGACTATTTTATATCACTCTGGATGTTCGGCAATACCACAAGGATAACGCCAGGACTCTTAAAATCAATTCTCACTTTCCACATTGTGTGAAACAGTGAATCTTCAAGAATAGTGTGTCATAATGAGATTTATTGATGATCTCTTGGCTCTAGACTTTATAGTGCACATAAGGTTGAATAAATGGAGGGCTATTTCTTTTCACTCTTTTCTCATTTAATTCTTTTCATTCTTCAACTTCTTCAAGGCTTACCGAGACTTCATTACTAGAACCTTGTTAGGTTTATTCAGCTTCTAGCTCTTTCTCATCCGCACTCTTCCCGTATTCTCATTTTTCTCCTTTTTCATCATACCTAAGGACTTCTACACTATCTATCGATTGTCCTCGGTAGATCCCTCCGGCTCAAGGGATCGTGGGACGAATACCTAACCTAACCATCCTTATATCTCCATATATAAACTAAATTGGTAGGTCTTTTGGTATTGTTCATTTCGCCTCGAAACCAATTGAAAATCATTTGAAAATCAATCAAGGTACTTGATATAGAATCAAAGCGTTTTGTACCTTAATTGTTTTTGATATTTTAGAAATGCTCCCCCTCAACATGTGCTTCAAGTATTAGAATTTTTTTTAGCACATGGAGGCAAGAGGAATTTGAAATCTTAAATTAAGAAATAAAGATCCAATCTTTGATTAACATTTTCTAAAATGATCATCATCACTTCTTGATCAAATCTAGTATTTTAAATACTTTTGGATAAAACAGCTTTGGGAAGGATGAGGTTTTCTTATGATTGCTCCCCTCAATATGTGCATCGAGATTCGAAAGTGTTTTGCACGTATTAGAGAGAACCCACTTAGAGACAAATCAATCACGCTTCAACTTTTTGGTTTGAGATAGATGCTCCCTTAACATGTGCATGGAAAATTTGAAATCGTTTGGCACATGTAGGAGGAGCGCTTGTTATTATCTTTATAAAACCACTTATCGATTTATCAGTTTATATCTAATTTAAATCACAAATTCTCCCCCAATCACAATTTTCAAATCCTTTGAGATTTGTGATCTCTATTGATTTAAATTGTTTTTGAAAGCTTTTGAGGAGAATTGTGACTTGCTTTTAAAGCATTTAACTGATAAGGATCAAATTCTGAGACTTTAAACTCTAATGATTAAACATGCTTAAGTATCTTATGAAAACACAACATTAGCCTTAGTCTGGATCCAATTGTACAAAAACATTGTTTTTTTTATTATCTAAAATTAGACCTTGCTCGATTACGTGTCAATTGTTTGAAAAATAACTTAATGATTTGATTGAAATCATTCTCCCCCTAAATCAATGACATAAGTTGTTGATTGAGTGTTAGAGATTTTGACAACCGATAAGTCCGATGATTTTCAAAATTATATTCCGAGTTATTTTCAAAGCCATTTTGTTTTCATTAGATGACAAATATTTTCGTAAGAATATTTAAAAGAAAAATATTTGTGAATGATACATTTGTCTTTTGGCGACAAACATTTGTTTTAGAATCGAGCGTAAGGTTTCAAAAATTAGATTAAGCATGGCTCGTTTTTCTTTTAAAAACGGTTATCATTCGAAATGACAATAAACCATCATTTTCTCCATCTTTTTGTTTTTTTTTTTTTTTTTTTTTTTTTTTTTAAAGTTTATGTACATTCGAACTTCATCTAAAGACCCGTGTCATTCTTTGAGTGACAAATCAAAGTCCGTAGATGTTATCGAAGAACAGAAATTTGATAAAAAAATAAATAATATTTTTGGGCTTTTTCAAAGATTTTCTGATTTTTCAAAGAAATTTGATTTTTAAAAGACAGAAATTTGTGATTTTTATGGATTTTGAAATTTTATATTTTTCTATTTTCTTTTTGTGGGTTTTATAATTTTGTATTTTGCTTTTTGATTAAATATGTACAAGAGATAATGAAGAAAAGCCTTTACTCATCGTCTTCCTCTTGAAGACGCTTGAGTGTTTCCGTTGTAGACTCTTTAGTCCAAGTCGTGGAAGAATAAACTCAAACGTTTCTAGGAAGAGCTTTAGTGAAGATGTCCGCCACCGATATTCGGTTCTCACAAAATATAGTTCCACCACACCTTTCTCCACTTGCTCCTCGATGAAGTGATGTCGAATGTCGATATGCTTTGCTCTTGAATGTTGAACGTTGTTGCGGAGAGAGCAATGGCACTTTGTTATCACAATATGTAGGGATTTTGGTGAATTCAAAGCCATAGTCGATAATAGGGATCTCATCCATAGGATTTGAGCACAACAAGATGACATGGCTATGTATTCCGCCTCTGTAGAGGATATAGACGTACTCATTTGTTTCTTAGAAGACCACACAAGCTTTTCTCCTAATAATTGAGCACCACCGACGTGCTTCGACGGTATCTTGACACTGGATGGTCTCGTGACCGCATATGCTATTAGTGACATATTGGTGTCCTTCGGATACCAAAGTCCCATGTTAATGGTTCCTTGAGATACCGAAGACCATTAACCGCTTCAACGTGCTTTTGGTAGGCTTAGCTCGGTATCTAGCACACATGCATACATCGAACAAAATATCGGGTCCATCTGGTCGAGGTACATCGTGATCCAATCATACTTCGATATTTCGCTTGATCAACCAAGATCCCCGAGTGGTCCTCATCCAATTTTGTACGCCCAACATGGGAGTGTCAATAGGTCACAAGTATCAAATCCAAATTTCTTTAAAATTTCATTTGAATATTTAGATTGATTAATAAAATGCTTCCGGGACTTTGTGAAATTTGTAATCCCAAGAAAATGACATTTGTCCCATCATAGACATTTGAAATTGAGCCCATTTCCTTTGAAAACGGTCACATTCATTAGGGTCGGTCGAGGCAAAATAATATCATCAACATAGATTTGAACATGAATTAAGTGTTTGCTCGACTTTCTCGGTGAACAATGTGGATCAATCGCCTTTGTCAATCCGTTGGTTAAGAGAAACTTTGAAAGTGTATCATACCATGCCCTTGGAGCTTGTTTCAAGCCATAGAGGGCCTTCTTTAAGTGATAGACATGAGTAGGATGTTCGGGTCCACAAAATCTTTAGGTCGATCGACATATACGATTTCTTTCTAATCTCCATTAAGAAAGGCGCCTTCACATCCATCCGATAAACCACCATGTTCTTACTAGCAAGATTAGGCAAGAAGATTTTGATTGCTCTATACGCGTAACCGGAGCAAATGATTTCTCAAAGTCAATACCTCCTCTTGACGATATCCTTTTGCAACAAGTCTTGCCTTGTTCTTCAACACATCACCATGCTCATCAAGTTTTACTTTGAAGATCCATTTGAGAGCAATGGTCATAGCACGCTAGGGCGGTACCAATTCCCAAACATCAAGTCGATCGAACTCATGAATTTCTTCTTGCATTCCATTGAACTACCTGTCCTCAGACATTGCGGTTTTAACATCTTTTGGTTTGACCTTTGATGGATGGAATTGAAGAAGCACCATAAGGCATCGGTAGCAAGTTGTTTACAAGTGGATACCAGACAAGAAGGATTCCCAATGATATTGTCCAATGGATGATCATGTGTCCATTTTCTGAAATGCTCGTGTGGTTGTGGTTGAGGAACTTATGTAGCAGAGTTGGGGTCCCCTGATGAAGATGGTTCAGATGATGGATCAGGGGCAAAAATGTTTTCAAACGGTGCATCTTCTGGAGTGGCAAAGGGGTTATCACCATCATAGTTGGTAGAAACATTTCCATGATGTACACTCGAAGATTAAGGATTTGATGATGATGATGATGGGTGATCTACAGTAGGCGCTTCTTGACTTAGTGACACAGAAACTGATGGATTATCTATGTTGACTGGATTAGGATCCGCCACTGTTGATGGTGTAGATTGATCATTGACAAGAGGTTCATAGTATTCATCAAACATCGGATCAAACAATTTCTTCAAATATTCTTCAGAAGGAGGTACATATGGAACTGCTGGTGAGGGATTCTGTACAAGAGAAGAACTGATAAGACTACTAGGTAAGTGTTGAGATGCGGGTCTAGAACTGGATTGTCCAGGAGCCAGTTGCTCAGAAAGCTCATCGAACGTGACGTGAATAGTTTCCATGATATCTCGAGTTCTTTTGTTGTAGATTCGGTAACCCTTCCAGTTTGGTGCATAACCCACAAAAACTCCAATGTCCGTCTTAGCTCTTAATTTACCTAAATCTTGACCATCATTCATTGGATAGCATAATGCACCGAACACATGAAGGAAAGAGATTTGGTTTTCAATTGTGGATGAGTTCGTATGGAGTTTTTCCATGAGTGGTGTGGATAAGGAACGGTTTTGGGTATAGCAAGCAGTGGCAATGGCTTCACCCGAGAAACATTGGAACCTTTGAGTAGATTAGCATAGTTCTTGCAGCTTCCACAAGAGTCCGATTTCGCCTTTCAACTACACCGCTCGCTGAGGAGACGTGGATAAAAGGGGCGATGGTATAAGTTTTAGAGAGAAAGTGGAAGAGATTTGGGAACTTAGTGAGACAAAGAAAATGATATTATGAGCTCAACCCTTTGCCTTGCTAGGCAAAGGGTATTTATAGGTTCTTACAAGACACGCCACCTACGGGCTATGGATCGTGCATACAAGGGTAAAGACCGTCCGTCCTCCACGGTGTTACTTAACAAACTACTTACTAACATTAAATGAATACAACTACGAGCTTTCTATCGAACATACTTGAGGTGACCAACTCTTTAACTGTAACACCCCCAAATCTCGGTACAACGGAAGACTTAATCAAGTTTTCAGGGCGTTACAATTGGATTGGTATCTCACACAAGTATAGCAAACAAGATAGTCATTTAACATTCAAAACCAATCCCAAATTTAAATATTCAAAACATTAATCCCAAAGTGTAAATATTAGGCCCAAACATGATTTAATAAAATAGGTCCCCATAAATTATCAAAGTCGATTATGATCTTTGACCATGCCTCCTGCCAAGCTTCCACCGAACACGCACTCCAAACATCACTCAATACCGAGAAATCATGCTAAAAGGTTAGCTAACGCTGTGAGTTCATAGTTTTAAATTCAAGTAAAAGTAGTGGACCAAGGAGTTAATTTGCTATGCGAGACTTAAGATAGATACACAATCAATCACAAACCATATCATATCCGATATCACAACGGGCCCCAAATGACTCTAGCCAAAGACCGTCAGAGCAAAGTCTAGAACGATTGCTAACCCCGACTAGGTCGAGGTACAAGTCTACTCTTAGCTAGGCAACGGTTATAGCAATTGGGATTGCTACCCTAGACTAAGGCAACAACTATCGACATCTATCTAAACACAAGCACATAAGCAAATTCAAATAGTTTTAAAGGTCCAAAACAGAGTATGATTCTCACCCCAATTTAGTTAAAACATAGATAAAAGTTGTAAAACCCCAATTTCATGATACGCAATGAATTCAAACTGGTGTTACTTCATGGCACAACATAACAATAGAAAATGAACTCTAATGGAGTCGTTTTAAAAGGGTTTATCATTCGATTTATATAAATATCGAGTTTACAAATGAGGTCCCAAATGGTTCCAAGTTTACAAAATACATTAAATTGATTTTGAATGATAATAAAATTTATAGCCTTCTTGAGTATCTGTGCTCCTCCGTGCCACCTCGTACAATATGGACCGAAATACATGTTAAACTCACAACACAAAGGTTGAGTGAAATTATAGAGTTTGTTTGATGGTTGATCACATTATGTTTGTAGTGTGAGCTATAGACTCACACCAATGGTTTGAAAACAAAACAGCTTATTATTGCACTAAGCTCATGATACCAAAACGTTAACAACTTGTCAATAGAAATTGATATAATAGTTTGGCGGTCATTGGTCAAACAGCTGTCTCTAATAGGTAATTTGCCAATTAACCTATGGTTCTTCAAATAGAGTGCTTGTTTACCGGACTTGTCAAACAAACGGATTCACTCAATCCCGATAGATCTATCCACATTATTCGCGTCACCCGCAAGTGATTAATGGTTCATGATAATAGGGACTTAAGTTTGGCAATAGTGGTACTTAGTGCACATAATACATTCAGATAAGTATACAGCTTCAAAGCAATGTGTTCGGTTTAAAATAAAGCATGTATTCCCCAAGGGTTTGTAAAACAATTAAGTAATAGAAAGTGGGGCTATGAACTCACCTCGAGTAAATGATATCAAATGTATAATGAGAATGATGGATATGTCAGAGAACTTCTACGAGCAACCTAAAATGTAATGTTGCGACTTAGGTTTGGAATAATGTTTAGAAAACATAAACCATCCTATATATGTCTCTATGTTGATTATGATGTAGTACATGGTATTTGTGTATGTCATTTATAGAAAAGGTCTAGTTGTGAAAACGATTTAGTTTATAGATATCATACTCACTGTTCGGGCCATCATAATTCAGAGGTCATGCCGTAAACGCTCGAGGAGCTAGGACACTTTAAATCATAAATCCAAAGAACTCGTCGATACGTTTTACTCAAATGAAACCCCTCACATGAAGCTCCCTAGTTTTGTAGCACTTAGTAGATACAATATATGTTTTGAGTGAAGATTGTTATATCATAAAGTTTATCATGTTTTTAGTAAATATCTAGTTTTTACAAGTTCTCATTGCTTACTAGTGACTACAACTTATTTAACATGTTCAAGAATGAAGCTTTGGTAAAAATCATCGGAAAAGGTAAAATGATCATTTTTTCGTTACTTGTGAAAACACTATTTCAAATATTAAATGAAGTTTTGTTAAGTTAATATGTAACTAGCTATGAAAATAACTTGGTTTTGCTTTTAGTTGTGACAAAAGTATAGTCGTGAAACTATATATAGGGCAGTTTTAGTTTTGGAAAGATAATAGCCTATTTAAGCGTTTTCAAGGTCCGAGCTTCTTTCTTATTAAAGGAAAACGTCGTTCCGGACAACTTTCATGTTTTAACTTTTTGATGATTCGGATCATAAGTACCACTTTCAAAATGATCAGCTGCTTAACAGCTTGTGTTAGGCAGTTTTGGCATTTTGGTTTCGCTAACTTCTTTTGACTATAACTTTTGACTCGTTTGTCTGTTTCGGGTGATTCAAGTTGCTATGTTTACCTTTTTATCTTGTCTACCATATTATGTAAGTTATAAAGTCCATATGTGGCTGGTTTTAATGGTTTCAAATGTGTAGAATATGACTAGTTTACTAGTTTGTTACTTTTACGATAATATGTGAATTAAAACATGTGATTGAGTATATGTACATCATGAATCAACATAGTAACTATATATGTAGCATAAAATTGTTAAGATTATGAATAATAAAGATGAGATGATGGTGGTGATTAGTTGCTTACAACTTTTGGCTTCCACTTAAGAAAGGAGTAACTAGTAAGGATCGGACTTTGATTGAACCCTTAAGACTTTGGATTGAGCTAGTTTTCTACATCTTGGCACCCTTGCAATCTTGAAGAGTTGGTAATGAAGTACTAAGTGACTTGAGTGGATCTAAACTCAAGAATATCACTTAAAGTTGCTAGAGATTTGATGTAGTAACTTACTACTTGAAACTTCTTTGCATAAACTTGGAGTTTATAGAACTAATTATGGAAGATATGAATGATTTATGCTATGAACGACCCAAATCAGTGTTTTAGGGTTCTTCGGATGTATTTCACTTGCTATTTATAGGAGGGTAAGTTTGGTTAACCATATATTGGGTTAAATATTAACCATGGTTAAGTTAGGACACATGTAATGATCTAAATGAACCATGGTTAGGATGATGCCACCAAAATGATGAATCCCCCCCCCCCTAGGTCGGCCAAATGAAGATAAGATGACTTAGGTGGATAGTTTTGGTATTATCTTGGTTACGGAGTGAGTTTTGGTTCTGTTAATCGCTAATCGTAAGTCGTTGTTTATAAAACGAAACCGGGTATCTTAAAAATATGAAACTTATAGGAATGATTAAACTCATCATTATACTCCATCTAAAAATATAAAATGAGTGATAAGTCTTATTGGGTGCAAAAACGCTTAAAGTCGGAAACACGGGTCAAAAACGCGAATTGCAGCTTATCGAAAAGAACGAGATTTCAAGGAAATGACCGTGAATTTATTTAAAGTAGACTAAAATTAGTCTATAAGTGATATGAGATTTCAAATGTGGTTTTCGTTATATTAGGATAACTTAACAGCTTATACGTGAAGTCTAAAAGTTACGCGATTTAAGCAAAAATGTAGAACGTATAAGGTTAATTTCTTTATGGTCAAAGGAGGAGGAAATATGTTTGACTTTTTCAAAATGTAAAAGTGTCAAAACATCTTAGAAAATACAAAGGCGAAATGGTTAAGTCCGGGTCTACGAGAATTGTTTAAAACGTAAGTTTAGTTTCGTCTGCCGAGGTTTATTTGGTAACATTTAAAACAAATCTTAAAATTCTCTAATTAATTATGAGTGATCTAAAATTAATCGATGTGGAAAATTGTCGAGTTGATTTTCGTTATGCTGGATGTTTAAATGGTGCTCCACCAAAACGAAACTTTAAGACGATGTTTTCTTAATAACTTTTGCGAAAATTATCTAACGATTGTCGAACTCTCAAGTTATTACTAAAATAAATTAACTTACGAGAATGTGAAATAAAAATTTTATGGGATGAATAGTGAAAGTGAATAGTAACTTTTCAAAAAAAAAGAAAAGTAACCCAAAAATGCGGGTTGTTACAAAAGTGGGGCTATGAAACTCACCTCAAGCAAGCAACGCACAAATAAACACTAGCAGAAGATAACAGCTAATCATGGCACAATAACTATCGACTCGGCACAACCTATTAATGTAAACCAATTTTAATATATATATATCCCAAAATCAACGTTATCTACCCCAATGTATTTCTTTTCGTTATTTCCAAAAATGTTTTGTTTCACCGTTTAGTCCTAGCGTTTGGTATCCTCATGTGGGTGTATCGACTCATTTTGATGCCATGAATGCATTCAAACAACCAATATATGACTCAATGCAACACAATGAGACATCTAAGTGATAAGCTCCATAGTCCAATAAGTTTCGGAATAAATAGTAGACCTTATCGAATTCGTCAACTCGATAAAATCAATTATTTATTCATGTCACTTATTATCCCATAAACCGGTCGCTTCCTAACGAGTCATAAGGATAATTCACCCATTAATAACGTTATCCTACGTACCTAGCGGTCTCTTATTAGATTCGTCAACCTAATAAGTCCGCTACCTACGTGGATCAACACTATTAATGTTAGGTTATCCGTAACCCATGCACACAACGTAAGTAAATAAATACTTGAAACTAGTATTAAATGTCCATAATTGGCATATTTCGATAAACGTGTACTCGAAAAATTAATTACTTGCTTATTAGAAAACCTTTCCATTTTAGTTGTTAGTTTCCATTTTAAAGTAATAAATAACAAGACAAGTCTTGTTATCGATATTTTTGGTATAAAAGCCTTTTTATTATTAATGTTTCATAGTTTATTAGCATTTTCGTATATACATTTCGTCAAATTTCAATAATAGTTTCATATCGTTATTCGTTTCGAGTCCACAAGCACGAGTCATGACTTCTCGGCTTTTAATCAATCAATAGTCCAAACTATACTAAAGTCCATGTTACGGCGTTGTCGGGGTCAACTATTGACTAAAAAGTCAAAGTAACATCGACATTGCTCAAAGTTGACAATTTATATATTAAGTCCAAATAAAAGTCATAATAGGCAATTCAATCTCAAATCAACCCAAATCAAACTCGCCAACCAATCAACCAACGAAGTATACCCGAAACCAATGTTATGACCTTAATGGTCATGACACGGTCACGGTTAAGACCGCGTGAACCAAACAAGCTCTAGAAGCTTTTCGGCTCCATGCGTCTCATCCAAACACCAACAACATCAACCCACAAGCTACCAGAACGACTTGACCCGGACCCTTGGTCCATGTGGGTCACGTACGCCACCCAAACACACCCATACGTGGGTTTGGTGGCTTGTACGCCCCATTACCACAACCAAACACCATCCAAATGGCTTCCACAACATCCAAACACAATCAATCAACCTCCAATCATTAACCAAACATCAAACCCATCAACTGTTCCGAATCAAAAACATAAAACTTGACCTAAAATGCAAGAACCCAACAATATGATACACTACATGATACCAAATCACTAGCTACATGTTTATTTAAGTCTTAATTAGTTTTAATCCCATGTTTGAACCAAAAGCCCTAAAAATTAAACCATGGTCGAGCCTTGTACGAGCCCTAGAGGGTCGTACGTGGCTTTACAAAGCTTAACCAAGCTTGACCCATGTTCCATTTACCTTTTCCAAGCCCGATCTACAAGATTTAATGAAAACCCTAGAATCACGAATCTTATTTTCAAGATTTGGAGGTGTTAATGTAGGATTTTGTGAGAGTTTTATATATGGATGGAAAGAAGAAAGAGAGATATATCTAATGGTGGTGGAGGTGTAATGTCACTTGCCGGAATGTGGCCAGAAAGTGGCTGGAATAGTAGCGGCGGTGGTGGTGTTATTTAGGGTTAGGGTTTTGTTCTTGAGGAGAGAGAGAGAGAGTAGAGAGAGAAAGGTGTGTGTGTGTGTGTTATTAGTGAGAGAAAGTAGTGTAGCAAATGAGGGTGAGTGGGTTTATATACTTAGGAGCTAGGGACTAAATAAAAAATGAGGGAGATGGGAGGGGTGGCCGACCAAGGAGAAGGAGAGGGGCCGGGGTTGTCATTTTTCGTAAACTATCTCGTTTACCCATTCCCGAGCTCATATATTGTCCCACGAGTATCCCACGACGTTCATTCGACTTTCTATTATCGTTATTTATGTTTTTCCACGAGTTTTGACTATTTATTTGTCAAGTTTCGAGTTACGGTCTAAAAGTTACATTATTTCTCGTTTTAGGCTTTTATAGTGCCGAATCGAATAGTGCCTATCAAAAAGAGTTAAAACTCACACGATAACTCATCCAATAATAAAATAAATCATAAAAACCAATAAACGATATCAAATCAAGTCATGGTCGATGAAAATAGTGGTAAAGGCAAAGCTCGGTTTAGTTTAACGAATGCGGTTACCTAAAATAGACTCCCTAAATTGCCGGTTGTCACACCTCGGAAAAACCCGTCCCGGTTTCACTCCGAGTTGCTTGATGTCATGAAGAGTTTAGGATACTTCCTACGAATACGCCCTCACGCTCCCAAGTGAACTCCGGTCCATGTCGGGAGTTCCAACGAACTTTGATTGTTAGGTCACCATGTTTGTAACACAAGCATCAATGTGAAGAAATGAGATGAAGGAAGGATCGGATGAACAAGAACTAACAATACGTGTATGAATATAAGGAAAGTTATGCGTGTATATTGAAAGTAAATGAACAACCAACCTTCAAGTGAAGGTTTACAAGACTATTTATAGGGGAAGGAGCTAGGGCAACACTATAGTTCCCTTACTTTCCTTATTGTGCTTGGGCCAAGGCTTTTGGGCTTTCTACATAAGCCTTGCCATAATTACTAACATAAAATCCTAATTAAGCTAACTATTACATATTAATTACTAACACTTGTAATCTAGTTTAGGAGTGATTCCAACAATCTCCCCCTAAGTGTTGGTGATTAATAATTAAAGTGATCTTTAAACGTTGTAGGTGCTAATGTAATAGTAGCTTCGACGTCTTCCGACATTCTTCTTCTTGTGAGAAGAATTGTCTTGATTCCAACAATCTCCCAAAGTAGGGATCTTGTTTACTTTGAAGTTTTTCACTTTGACGCCTTCATTTTCTTTGTTCTTTGATCCTTTGTTCTTTGTGGTGGTTGTGATAGTATGTTGTTGTCACCATGTGTCGCCTTCGTTGTTTCAAATGCTCCACGCCTTTCTCCAATATGCTCACACGCTTTTTAACGTTGAATTTCATCTTCGATGTAGTTCTCTTAGTCTTTAAACTTTGTAGATTCTTTGACTTTGACGAAGAATCATTTTGACTTTGTGTTGCCTTTTGAGAGAACTTCAATTAGTGTTGTTGTTGGTATGAGCATGTGAAGAATCAGACGATCTTTCCTCCCGCGAGCATCCATAAGAAGAAAACATAAAACATGGGTTAGAAATAATCCAACATTACAAGTTTAAACTTCGAGTGTGTTAACAACATAGTGTGAAAACATGTCTCTAATTCTCACAAAGGTGCTTCTCGAACTGGAGTCCCACAAGTGAGATAACGCGATGTATCAAGTACACCTACAGCTTCGTGTGAGTCGAGGTACACCAAAGCATCACCCCACGATCAGACCGTTTGAGACACACTAAGCGTAACCCACAAGGAGTTACAAGTGACTCTTTGTCGTGTCGTTTGATGTTGACCCCGGCAGAGTTTCCATTCAATCATTGAGGATCACATGTGAACCTCTCATAAATGTTCTCGATGCATTGCTAGGATCCGTAGTACTCGATAATGTATCAATTGCGTCCTTAATGTTGAACGACAAGTGATGAAATGTCAAGTGTACCTAAGAGATCTTTTGATGAATCTCGTGGCTCTAGACTCAATAGTGCGCTTTGGTTTTCTTGAGCGGAGACTAGGGAGGGTATCCTTCTTCAATACCAAAGAATCTCTAAGAGAAAGCCGATAGTTTACGTAGGGTTCCCCGAGAATGAAACAAGCTTCCATCGAGAGAAACTTGAGTGGCTAAGAAGGTTTAGTGCATGCGCCACTGGGTCCATGACGACTTTGATCTTCAATATCGATGTCATCTAGTGACAACCAAGAGTATATGAGTTGAACCCTGTCCGCCCTAAGTTGAATAACTGGAGGGCTATTTCTTTTCACCCTTTTCTTTACTTTTCTTTTTAATTCTTCAACTCCTTCTTTCTCCGATTCTCATTTTCTCCTTTTTATAATCATACCTAAGGAGTTCTAAATTCTAACTATTGGTGGTGTCCTTGGTAGATCCTCCGCTCTGGCGGATCATAGGACGGTTATTCCTAACCTTAGTCACATTATAACTTCATGACTAACCTATGTTGCCATAAAACCATTTTCATGAAAAATCTCTCAAAGTGGTTATGATTAAAAACATTTTGTACCACTGAAAGAGTTTTATATTTTTCAAAAATACTCCCCCTCCACACGTGCTTAAGTATTTTGACAGAAATCTGCACGGTGAGAGAAGAGCGCGCACTTTTGAATTGATCGACTCAAGATAGATAATTCCTCGAGAGATACGGTTACGTTGTATAGTTAAATGGTTGCATTGTCAGCTTTTAGGTGACAACTAGCTCTAGTAACTACCTTGAAGGTGTGGACAAACCTCGAAAAGTTGTCAAACCCTTCAAAGTTCATGTCTATCAAGAGCTTCTCGAATAGGTACGATCTACTCGGATAAGTCTTGGAAGACAGATCTTTTCGATGTATGACAGTTTAGATCTCGTCAATTCAAGAGTTAAGTCTTTAGCACAAAGATTCAATAGCAATTCACAACATATTTCTTATCACATAATTTTTCTCCCCCTCAAAAATGGCATATAAATGTTATTTTTGACAAAATTTTGATATCGAATATGACTATTTCGAGTTTTGTGGGAAGAATTCCATGAAGAACAATTTGTGAACAAAGTTTTAAGCAAATTCTCCCCCTCAACAAGTGATGTTAACTTTTGAGGTTTTGAAAATCATAAGGGGAAGTACTTGTTCCTTTGAGCAAAACTTTGAAAGTGAAAGTTTTGATAAGTTTTACTCAAAAGTAAGAAGCTTTCGCCCTTTTATAAGGATTGTGGCAATCAAGCGCACTATTGTGGTCCTTTCATGACAAGTACGGGTTGTACATCGTTATGTGTGCACAAGCCATTGTCAAATATAAATCACACATCCAAATAATGATAAGAGAAACAATTCAAGGTGTACCAGGTAGTCCATCAATAACACCAGGAGTTCTGTATGGACGTTGGTAGCCTGTTAGAGATATGCTCGGACGCCCACCAACAAAGCTCTCCAGTGTCCTTATATGATCCCGTCTGAACATACTTTCATCTATCCTGGTAATGATCTTCTTCACATCCCCCTTGTCCCTAGAATTCCATCTCTTTGGTGACCCTATGCCATCATGTATCTCCTTTAACCGATATGCTAACCCGTCCCGAACCTTCTTTAATGTGTGATCCCCAAACTTATGAAGCTCTTTGCACGCCATGAAGCAATTGTGGTGTAGTTCACTACTGAGAGACTACCCAAATGGTTTCTTGATAAGGGTGTACCGAGCAAGTTGGTTTATGTCGGGAAGGTCTAGTCGTGGTTTTGTGAGATTAACACGCTCGTATGATTCCACGGCAAGTTGAATATCTTCTACACGCTCTTGGATCACGATGCTTTTTATGAATATTAGCAATGACTTGATGTACTCGCGTTGGATATTTGTAGAGAATTGTCGCATTCGTCCTTGTACCTTAGCAAGATACATGTCTTCAATCTCATTGAGCGACATTCTCGGGAAATCTGCTTCTGTAAAGTCATATTCCTGTTCGTCTTGTCGTTTGACCACAATTTTCTTTAGGAATGTGTAGTCACATTTCGACGATAGGGTAACATGCATAATTGCAATGATCCGTTTGTCACTGAACACTTCCTTTTTCGACTTAAGAACCTGGCAGCTTCTGTAGTAGATTCTTCTTCATTCTGGCCCCATACAATGCATCGAGGTCATACTTTTTCACTTTGTCAACAAACTTGTGTGTGGCTTCTTCCTTGATGGCTATATTATTAGAGTATATTGCTGCCGGGAAAGGGAAGGTAAGTGAAGTAGCGTATTTTTTGATAACATCGCTACCGTGCAGAAGAAATTCCAAGTCATTGTTGAAGAAGTAATGGTAGGGAATCTTAGGTTGATCCGGTCGGCCAATGGTAGGTAGTGGTTTGGTCCAGTCAGTGTAGTATGGAGCTTTGTCTGGTCTGGTGAAGTCAATGTTTGATTCAGGATTGAGCCAATCAATGTTGTTAGACATGGCTTGTGCCATGTTGTCGAGATGATATGTGGAAAACTAGAAGGGGGGGTTGAATAGTTTTACCAATTAAAACTTCCTTTTAAACTATTTAGATCGACTTATGTCAATCTATTTAGTTGTGTGTGTTGGATGTTGATAAACAAGCATATAAAGATATGTAATGAAAAGATAAGAGTAAGAAGCACAAAACCACAACGCGAGTATTTATAGTGGTTCGCCACAAGGACACCTTCCTTGCCCTACTCCACCCCCGAGTCACCTACTCGAGAGTTTGTAATCACTACACCAATCTCCTTATGGCGGAGAAGCCTTCACAACGCCGCTTAATCTTTTTCCCAGACAAAGCTAAATACCGAGTTCTTTCACACCAAGGCGAACCACACCTAACACAACGTCGCCTACCCTTTATACGGTGCTAGGCTAACCACCGAGTTCTTTCACACCTTAGGTGAACTACACCTTCACAACGTCGCCTACCCTTTATTAGGTACTAGGCTAAGTACCTAGTTCCATTGCAATGGAGGAACTACTACCACACTACACCAACGACTAATCCCAAAGGAGATCTACCCTTTACAACATCATCAAGGACATCAATATCCTTGGATCTAATGCTAGTCTATCTAGTACATCGAAACACACCATATCGAATGTACATCTAAGGCACCTTTCACTAATGCCTTTGATTAGATCTACAAGACACCTTTCACTAATGTCTTTGATTAGATCTACAAGACACCTTTCACTAATGTCTTGTGTCTTCACTTCTAAGCACCTTTCACTAATGCTTCTTGTCTTGACTTCTAAGCACCTACCACAAGTGCTTATCCTATAGACGATAGATACCCTTCACTAATATCTTCGCCTTGACACTTGAGACATCTTTCACTAATGTCTTTAACACTACGCTTCTTTGAAGAAAGAAAGGGATCATCAACAAGAGGACTTCAATAGCCTTGATGATGAGGAAGCTTGGCAACTCATGGACTTGAGCTTGCTCGACTTCAAAGGTGGTGATCTTCCCTTTAAGAGGAACCTAAAAGATCACACAAAACAAAACTACAAACATAGATCTCTTGGATCTATGGTTAGTGAGATTTAACTCGGGGAGAAAGTATGTTAGAGAGGGTGAGATATAATGAAGAAATGGCTCACTATTTATAGAGGAAAACCTCATCGCTTCCCGGATCCCACGGATCCTTCCACTGGGATCCGCTAGCACAAAGCTAGGGATCCGTGGTCCGCCCTCTTGCCCATGGGTATTTTTGGTTATGGGTCATGGGTTATGGGTTGATCCATGGTTTTCTTTCTAGATACAATGTACTTGGTTAAGTGGTATATATAAAACCATGGGTTATGGGTCAAAACCATTTGCTAGTATTTAACCTTTTGTATATACTTGTATTTACCCAATTTAGCATACACTTAGTTTTTACCCATTTTGGTATACTTAGTTTAAGTATATGTTTAACCCAATATGTAAACACTAGTTGTTGTACATATGTATCTAAGTCATAAAATCACTTATACTAGTTTTAGTGTTTTATGTGAAAGCGTAAGTGTGTTATAAAACTATTAGTTCAAACCATTTACGTGTTTTATTTGTTTCTTAAATGATCTTACTTTTGTTATCGACAAAACATTAGAAGATCGTAAAATATAAATAAACGCTTTTACGGCTTATTTGTATTAACAATCTCCCTTTTGTTGATGACAAAACATAAGATTATTTTAAGGAAAAGCTAAAATTGTAAAAGTTTGAATTTGTAGTTTTACTTTTTCTCCCTTTTGTCGAAACAAAAGTGTTTGAAAGAAAGCAACACATCGCTTTTAAGAAAACATGTGAAAGGAAAAAAAAGAGCAAGTAACGGAAAGGATCTCGTCACACTCCCCTTGACGAGTCCATCCCTAAGTAAGGCGCCAAGAAACTAATTCTAATCTAGTTCATTTGCAACTAACTTATGCAAAGGATTACGCCTATGTGACGGTGTGCTCCCCTAGATGATTGCAATATTTGCAACGGAAGTCATGAAATTTAAATCAAATGTTGCAAGTAATTTTAACGTATTGTTTTGACACCAAGCTCCCTAGCTTTAGGATGTCAAATACTTTATGTGTTAATTGAATAACTACAAAACAAGGGTTAGAAAACAAGTATAATTCACAATTTCCGCAAATGTGATAAAGAAAAACATTCGACTTCACGGATCCCACGGTTCCTTCTAGTAGGGATCCGCTCAGGCAATATCGAGGATCCGTCTCGTCGATGACTAAAATCAAAGAAAGGTGATATAACAAGTAATGTTATCACATAAATGAGATATGAATACATATTCTCATATGCTCAAAAATAACAAGTAGCATGTAATTCCATTTAATAAAACAAGAGTTATGATATACATGACTCAAAAATAAGAAAATAGACAATACATAACTAGGAATTTCTTAGACCAACTAACGCTGAAGCTTAGACACCACTATAATCTTCTAGCTCAAGTTATGTTTAGGTTTAATCTCGTCGAAACGCTCGAGGAGATGATAGAACATGAAACGTTGGTCTTCTCGCACTTCATGTATCAAACTTTCAACATGTTGACAATGATAGCAATCTTTGTCATGGCTAGGTAGTGGTGGTGGATGAAATGAAGTGGCTTGATTCAAAGGATCAATTGAAGTGGTTTGAGGAGCCTCGAATGATGGAGGATTGGTGGAGGTCCATTTAGGAATGGTTCGATCAAGAATGATGATGGTGGTAAAGATGTGTCAACTTCCATAAGGTCGGGTGGTTGACTTTGATGATTTCTTATAATCCAAATGGGATTATATGATGGAAACGCGAAAAGGAAGCCGGAGCAAGTGTTGACTCAACACCTTGATTTTGAATCATTGTTCCTCCTAATGAGGAGAATGTTGTCATGGAAGCGGATGAGACGGCCTAGGTGGCAAGTCCTCTAAATTGTAGAGGTGAGGTGATGATTGTGGGGATGTAAAAGAGATAGCTCTAGGAACCAAAGGTGATGGTTTAGTGGAGATTATATTGTTTGGCCTAGGAGGTATGGTTGTGTTTGGTATAGGTAGTTTTGTGGGTACTATCCTTTTAGGAATTGGTTTGATTGGATGATGAAGGTTTGTTGATTTGACCGAGATGATTCGTTGAAGAGATTTCGTGTACAACACGAGCCCTTTTGATGGGTGGTTCTTTGGTGGATAGGTTGTTACTTGGGGTTTTTCTCATGATGAGATGATTTGAAGAGATTGCAAAGGCTGAAAGTTAGAATGAGAGTGATGACTATGGAGGTCCTAACAAGGTGGTTTATAAACCAAAAGATTTGGAAAGTGCATTTAAGCTCTAAGCCACTAAGATTCATTGTGATGATTAGCATGCACAAGAGTCAACTACAGAGGTTGTGTTGTTCTAGGAACTCATTTAAGATGAGATGGAGTGTTTGAGTTGAAATGATTTGTTTTAGTAAGATTTGTCATAGATCGTCATCCGGATCCCACGGTTCCCTTCTCGTAGGGATCCGCCTAGGCTAGTTCTAGGATCCGCTCAACAGCTTTATGAAAGAGTGGAAATGATGTTTCTAAGATCCTAGACCTACATCACCTTGAGTGTTTCAGCCTCCTAAGTGTTTTAAATGAAGGGTGCTTAAGTGTTTGAAGGCAATGAGTGGTGTAGCTAATGATTGTTATTTATGGAAGGATTTGGAACTTTCAACAAGTACCAATGGATGAGCAAGGATGACATTAAAGATGTCAATTGAAGTTAAATGAAACTAAATGATCCTAGAGATCGTGTTGTGTCTTAGGATTATGTTTTGGAAAATATCCTAATGGTTATGAGATGGGAAAACTAGGATTTGATCAACTTTGATCAATTTTGAGGTGAGATTGATTAATGATCAATATTGTCATAATCAAGGACTTCTAACCTAGTTGTGAGAGATCATATAAGAAGAATAAAGTGTGAGTTTTGGGAGCGGAAGAGTGATGGATTGAAATGGTAGATCTAACAAAGCCTTAGAATGTGATCTATGTGAGTTGGAAAGAGTAGGAAAGGTCAACCTATCTTGATAAAGTCTTAATCAATCTTAAGACACTATGTTTAGCTTAGTGTGAGGTGTTCTAAGGGATGTGTTTGACATATAATGCTTGCAATTGCATTTTCTGCTTTGTCGATCCCACGGTTCCCTAGAAGTAGGGATCCGCTTAGTACAACATTTGGGATCCGTCTATCTCGCTAGATGTAACCTTTACTAAAGGTATGCAATGATCTTTGACAATGCATTATATTCCAAGTTTTGTTTAAGTGAGTTCTAAAACTAGGAAATCAAATGTAAGATGTTTTATTTCATGGAAGAGATAGGATTACAGAGTAGAATTGATCCTATTTGACTATTCTAGGTTCCTTGAGTGTCTTCACTAGAGGATCATTATGTGATTGATGGGTATTGGTGGAATCATGAATGAAGAAAGTCTTCATGAGAGATATGTTTAGCGGTTCCATCATCTTGTTCACAAGCACGCATAACGGACTTTGAAATTGAGGATGGAAGTGCATAACATTGTGATAGAGGCGTGTCAAGAACATTCCATAAGGGATGAGTTTATTCTTGAGCCTTGAAGATTTGCAATTCGCCTTGCGAAGAAGTAGGCGAGATTGTATGGTTGTTGTGTTAGCAAACAAGACAACATGTGAGCACAACAAGCGAAGAATATCTCGATTTCTAAGACTCCAAACATTTTCACGTAGAATGAGAGCAACAGTTTATACTCTTCTCGGATATCCCGTATGGATAATGTTTGGATTGGAGTAATATGGTCGAGGTTTGCATATCATGCGCGTAAATCTTCCGAGAGGGTATGTGTGAACAATATGGACTATTTTCTTCACGAAAGTTGAAGAGAGAATCAAGAGACCAATCTTCGTGAAGGCACATTGTCCATGGTTTGGAATTCGGAGGATGTGAGCAAAATGCCCAAGGCTTAAAGTGAATTTTGGTTTTGATATAAAACCAAAGAGATAGAGAGCGATCCTCGTTACGAACGAGTTCCACTTGACGGAAGAATTCCATTATGAACCTTGGACATATCTTCTCGTTGATTTCAAGAAGACATTCTAGTCCTATGGCTCGGAAGGAGGTATTGATACCTTCTTCGAATTGTAGAGAGGTGTCACAATACGTCCTTCATGGAAGTGACGGTTTTCGAGATTATTGAACCCACGGACATGATTGCCGTGTGTTGGGCTCAAGGAAATGTTCGGGTGTAGACGCTAGTGAGTGAAAAATCAAACTCGTATTCATGCGTCATAGTTGAACCTATAGAAGTGATGGGTTAATAAGGAAGACGTTTATGGTCAACCTATAATAATCTAACGCTTTTACTAGATATTCTATTAACAATTAGTATTTAGCTAACTCATGGTTTTGAAGCTCTAGTGGATTATTACTTTTAGAAAGATAGTGGTTTTAATCTTGCATGAAAACTGCTTTTCAAAGAGGACGGATCCCACGGTTCCTTTTCAAAAGGGATCCGCTAGTGTAACTTCCGGATCCGTGGATCTCAGTAGTAATGTAACCGCTTTTAATAAAAACATAGGTTTTACGGTTATTGTACCATGAAGTATGTTTTATCCTACATTTTCTTTTAGCATGCATACATGACATCTAATGTATCACGAAAGAATATAACACATATAGATCAAAAGAAATGAAACACACATAATAACACAAACATCCTAGATAAAATAGATTATCAATAATATTGCATTTCAATGCTAAGGATGATACAAAGGATTGGGTAAATGACCCCAATATAGATTAACAACACAAAGTAAATGTCTCCGTATGTGAACTTCATCATAGGGAACACAAGTGCGATGAGTGTTAGGCGATGAGCACGAAAAGATGTAAACCATGTTGATGACGGATCTTCTTGGTTTAGGAAGAGATGGAATGAGGAGGAAGATGAAGTTTTTGAATGAGAGGAATTTTGAAATTGGAAAATTTGAAAAGTGAGGATTGAAAAAGTGGGCCGAGAGTGGGTTTATTAATAGGAAGGAGGAATTTTGAAATTGTGTTTTGTTTTATTAGAAGAAATAAAGCATAAGCTCTATATACTATGACTATAGACGAGAAAAATAACACGATATGAGAAACAAAGCTTCCTAACGGCTACATGTAAATCATGTAAACACAAAATCTACTCAAATAAAAGCCTAGCAAATAACACTTATATACTAAACACATATCATTTAGATATAAGTAGAAAGTCATACCGAATGCACTTAGGAATGTCTTTACAAATGACAAATGTCACTTAGACGATTCCCGCCCCTTTATGCCTAAGATACCTTCTTAAGGAAGGTATTCTTGTTACCAAGCAACCCTAAAGCTTGGTGGGTATGAGCTTTGACTAATCAATATCACAAAGAAGATTAGTGCAATTAAATGAAAAATATATATATATAAAAATGTTGTTATCAACTCAACATCCAAACATATAGTTTTTGAAAACATGGTGTTTGTTTTATGAAAACCTTCTTTGTAGTTTTCAATTAACTATGGATCGTATCAAGTTTTTAAAGTACAATATACTTCAAGAAACTTGGTAACGAAGCTCGATGCCAATTGTGGAAAACTAGAAGGGGGTTGAATAGTTTTACCAATTAAAACTTCCTTTAAACTATTTAGATCGACTTATGTCAATCTATTTGGTTGTGTGTGTTGGATGTTGATAAACAAGCATATAAAGATATGTAATGAAAAGATAAGAGTAAGAAGCACAAAACCACAACGCGAGTATTTATAGTGGTTCGCCACAAGGACACCTTCCTTGCCCTACTCCACCCCCGAGTCACCTACTCGAGAGTTTGTAATCACTACACCAATCTCCTTATGGCGGAGAAGCCTTCACAACGCCGCTTAATCTTTTTCCGACAAAGCTAAATACCGAGTTCTTTCACACCAAGGCGAACCACACCTAACACAACGTCGCTTACCCTTTATACTTGCTAGGCTAACCACCGAGTTCTTTCACACCTTAGGTGAACTACACCTTCACAACGTCGCCTACCCTTTATTAGGTACTAGGCTAAGTACCTAGTTCCATTGCAATGGAGGAACTACTACCACACTACACCAACGACTAATCCCAAAGGAGATCTACCCTTTACAACATCATCAAGGACATCAATATCCTTGGATCTAATGCTAGTCTATCTAGTACATCGAAACACACCATATCGAATGTACATCTAAGGCACCTTTCACTAATGCCTTTGATTAGATCTACAAGACACCTTTCACTAATGTCTTTGATTAGATCTACAAGACACCTTTCACTAATGTCTTGTGTCTTCACTTCTAAGCACCTTTCACTAATGCTTCTTGTCTTGACTTCTAAGCACCTACCACAAGTGCTTATCCTATAGACGATAGATACCCTTCACTAATATCTTCGCCTTGACACTTGAGACATCTTTCACTAATGTCTTTAACACTACGCTTCTTTGAAGAAAGAAAGGATCATCAACAAGAGGACTTCAATAGCCTTGATGATGAGGAAGCTTGGCAACTCATGGACTTGAGCTTGCTCGACTTCAAAGGTGGTGATCTTCCCTTTAAGAGGAACCTAAAAGATCACACAAAACAAAACTACAAACATAGATCTCTTGGATCTATGGTTAGTGAGATTTAACTCGGGGAGAAAGTATGTTAGAGAGGGTGAGATATAATGAAGAAATGGCTCACTATTTATAGAGGAAAACTCATCGCTTCCCGGATCCCACGGATCCTTCCACTGGGATCCGCTAGCACAAAGCTAGGGATCCGTGGTCCGCCCTCTTTGCCCATGGGTATTTTTGGTTATGGGTCATGGGTCATGGGTTATGGGTTGATCCATGGTTTTCTTTCTAGATACAATGTACTTGGTTAAGTGGTATATATAAAACCATGGGTTATGGGTCAAAACCATTTGCTAGTATTTAACCTTTTTGTATATACTTGTATTTACCCAATTTAGCATACACTTAGTTTTTACCCATTTTGGTATACTTAGTTTAAGTATATGTTTAACCCAATATGTAAACACTAGTTGTTGTACATATGTATCTAAGTCATAAAATCACTTATACTAGTTTTAGTGTTTTATGTGAAAGCGTAAGTGTGTTATAAAACTATTAGTTCAAACCATTTACGTGTTTTATTTGTTTCCTTAAATGATCTTACTTTTGTTATCGACAAAACATTAGAAGATCGTAAAATATAAATAAACGCTTTTACGGCTTATTTGTATTAACATCCAAGAAAGCATTTCATGCTTCTCCCCTCCTCACTCAACCCAACTGGCTTATTTAGCTTTTGGCGCCAAAATCTCATTGAATGGCCAAGATCTTTTGAAGCAATCCAATGGTCAAGAAAAGTGTTGGGAATTAATCAGAGATGAGAGAGAAAGAGTTTTGGTTATAAAAGAAAGCAAAGGGAAGCAAGAGGAGGAGACTACTAGTTTTTATTTTATCTTTAATGTCGTTTTTATCTTAAAGCTTTTAGTTTAGTATAAAACCTGTAATGTTTTGTTAATTTGTATCAAACTTAAGTGTTTAAGTGTATTGCTACTAATTTCAAGCATCAATTTCAGTTTATGTTTACAATTCATCTTTTATGTCCACTGTTGAAAATTTCAGTTTTTATTTCTTACACCCAAGCTTCAATTAGCTTGTTTCTCAGTTCTAATAAGCTTATATAAGCTTTTTATAGCTTTTTATAAGCTTACAATTTAGTTTTCAGCCATATTGGTTCTTGGTCAAAGAAAGTCAAAATGGGCATAAATTGAAAAGAAAATGGAAATGGGTTGAAGCAGCCATGGAATTGGGTTGATTTAGATTCATTTGGGTTGATATTTAGGATAGTGGTTCTCTGTTTCACATGTTTCAAGCCATAGTGGCTAAGGACCCAATTGTAAGTGATTTTCTAAGTTTCATAGCTTAATCTGTTTTAGTAGTTCTAAGTAATTAAAATCTGTTTGAATAGTTTTATTTAGAGTAATTAAACTCATTTGGATCAGTATCATGGGTTAGTTAAGTGTTTAGATCAGTTTTGAGTCATAATCAGTGTAATAAGGTGTGTTTGGCATTGCTGTCATATCTGTTTTAGAGGCTAGCTCAGTGATTGAAGTTTGTTTGTTTAAGTTGGTTTAACTCATTTTGACTCATATCTGTCAAAGTTTTGAGCCTGCACAAGCTCTAAGTCAAAATCTCTATAAATCAGTCTTATATGCTTCACTGTTATGATTTGGACTAAGCAAAAGATTGTTTTGTGTTAAGAATACATAGACATAGATTGCAGAAGCTTTATTTCATCAATATACTTCATAATCAGTCTTGAAATTGAGCTCAAAATCCATAAAAGTCAACTTTTCAAAATCGCTCAAAGTCAAAACCGAAAATCTGCTTGAGCCAACCGAGAGTGATTTTTCTTGGATTCATTTCTGAGCCTAATTCAGTGAAACTTGTTGATTTGAAAACTTCCCTTGGTCTACTTTCTTTTCATCATTTTTATAAAATTTTGTGAATTTTTTAGAGGCTTCAAATATGCTCGTTAATTTGGCCTGAATCGCTCGCACACACACTCGCTTTAACGAGTGTGCACAGTAGTTTGGCGCATCTTGCAACAAGCTCAAAACTGGTTGTCTAGGTCTCAAATTTGGATTACAAGTTCCCAACCAGGTCTTGATTAAGTTCCAAATTCTGTTTTTCCATTTCAGCTTATCTAGAAACTTGTGCTTAAGTCCAAAGTTGGTCCCTAAAACTGATTTAGCACATTTACTCAAAACATCAAATCTGTTAATCTGGTAATTAAGAGGCTATAGCTTGTTGTTTTTAGTTGCATTTGGGGTATTATAGCATATTAGAACTTTTGTTATCAGTTGGTGGCTTGTTTTATTCATTTGGCTTATCAAAGTGCTTATTTATAAGCACTTCCTATAGCAGTTGCTTAATCTTACACACAACCATCTGTTTTTCCATTTTTTCTAGCTTCCTAATATTATTTTAGAGTTTTCCTGAAATTTTCAGATTTTTCTAAGTTTGTTTGCTATTTTTCTGCATTTAAATCAATTTTTAGCACTTTTTAAATAGCGTTTAATACAAATAATTAAGAAAATTTCAAAAAAAATAATTTTCATTTTCTTAAGTTAAGATAAATATAAAAGACAAAAAATATTTTTCTAGATTTTTCTTAGTTAAATTTGTATTTTAAGTAATTTAATTAGTTTTAATAGTTTTAATTCCTAGAAAATAGAAAATAATCGAAAAATACAAAATAGTTTTGAAAATTCTATTTTGATATTTTAGATTTTTCTAAGTCTTAATTTTATTTTTCTAGCTTTATTTCCTATTTTCTTGTATTTTAGGTTATTATTTAATAGTTAAAATAGTTTTAATTAATAATAATTAATTAAATAGTTATAAAATAATTTTCTTTTCTATAAAATTTCTTTTATCATTAGGATTGTAAAATGTCATTTTCATATTTTTAGGACTTTTATTTCTTAGATTTCACTTTTATTTTGTACGCTTACGTAACTTTTATTTAAACGTAAGTTTTAAGTTTTAAGTTTTAAACGCTCATCAATTTTAAAAATAGTGATAGCGCTTATTTAATAGTTTTATCTTTAAATTTCCTTTAATTTACATTTAAGCCGTTGTAATTTGTTGGCTTTTCCGTAGTTATAATATCATTCAAACCTTTTTCGTTCAAATCTCTCGATCACTATACGCTTGGTGATCCATTGCACACATTACCGACATAACGACCGGGAAACACTATACTCCTCAGATCTTCATTGCATTCGTGCTTAAGCAGTTTTAAGCTTATTACGGTCGGCCATTCACAAGTGGCCGGCTTGAGTGATTTAGCTTGACTGTTTGGCACGCATCAACTTTTCTTGTATAATCTTCACATGCTCCATTGTTTGACCATCTACCGTTTATTGACCTTCCGGTAAATGAGGGGTAGCATCAACAAGTTTAGAGAACCAGTCATACTCTTCAGCGTCATCATCATCTAGCCATGACACAACTTCGATCTTTTTCTTCTTCTTAGGCTTTGGTGATGATGCTAGTTTCTTTGTTGATGTAGAAGAAGTAGGTTGGTGTCGGGCTCATGAATTTCTTCATCGCCACCTTAATGTCACATTTCTCAAATTCGGTCATTTCTTAAATTAAATATGCATCATATTAATTCATTCATGGCATTTCATTTCACATTTAACGTAATTTTATATTTAATAAACGTTATCGCGTGAGTTATTATTTTGAATATTTAATCCGTTACTTTCAAAATGATCCGTATATATTTTTAAACTTACATTTAGTTTATAAAACTATATTTTGAGTTTACCTAGTGTTTTAAATTTATTTCAGATATAAATCGTTAAAATTATATAATTATTACACTTTTCTTAAAAACTATATGATAGTTATTTTATCACTCAAATTTTGCAAGGAATGTATTTTTACAATTTTATGATCTCATTACATTCCACTTTGATCTATTAAAATTCCTTTTACTTAAAACTAACTTAGATGCACAAATGTATATACAATTTACAAGTTACCTTAACTTATATTTATTTTTCCTACAACCACTTGCACATTTATATATGCATTATATATAAAAAAAAAAAAAAAAAAAAAAAAAAAAAAATTTATTTGAGAGATACACTCCCCCTAAACCGGTTCTAAAGGGGGGGAGGTGTATGCATTTAATGTTGGCAAGATTTTCAAAGTATAAAATCTATACTCCATGTATTTTTTTCCTTCATTTTTCATTCACCCTACAATAATTCAACTAGTTAGTAAGGCTTGGTTTCTCTCTTGTCTTCCTCACCATAAATCCGGCCCTCAAGGTGATCCAAGAAGAAATCATCAATATCTTTCAAGCTCTAGTGTTTAACACTCTAGATCACACTCTTTATTAGGTTTTGAAATAAAACCAAGAGTGTTTAGGCTAACCTTGTTCTTTGCACCTCATCATATTAACTAGTAAGCATGTTTCTTTCATTCTTCATGTTTCCTTATCATCTCATATGTATCTTTTCATTTTTGGAGCAAGCATGCATGATATGTGATTTATACCATTTTTACTTGATTTTTGGAGTTATATATATATGGTCATCCTATAAATATCCCTTGGTATTCTTTGGTCTTGATGATGTCTAGGAACCCATGACACCCTAAGAAGGTGTATGGTAGGATTAGATTAGCTTTGGAGTTGATTTGAAGGATTAGAATAGGTTTTGTCCGAGAAAACTATTTTCGATAAGTATAAAATAGGTTCTGTCCTTATTTCGATTTTCTGAAAACCAATGGTAGGCACCCTTTTGGTCTTGATATTTAGAAAATATACTTTAAAACGAATCCGTGGCCGCTTGAACGGATTAAAACGGAGTTATAACGAAGTTATGGATTTTACAAGTTTGACTACTAAATATATAATTTTCTAAATTTCAAGAACATGTTTTTAATTTGTCCGAGTCAAAACGAGCCTTAAGCTTCACAAATTATTTCGACTTATCAAAATATATTAGTATACTTCGATACGGTTAAGGACATATTATACGTGAAAACGGATTTGAAACGACAAAGATATGCACGTTTTATAAAGTTGCCGTAACTATTATTTTCGAAAACAATATTATTTTACGTTACAAGTGTTTCATTAGTCAGAACGACCATGTTTCGGTGCTTTTAACGAGGTTGTGAAACTTTTGGAACGAATTGTCTTCTAGTAAAATCAAGTTCACCGCCATATTTTTCAAAACGATAAGTCGCTTGTATAGCGGAGTTATAGTAAATTAATTACGATTGCTCAAACTTGGCCGAAACTCACTTTTGCACTACAATTAGCCAAAACCATTATCTTTAGCCCTTATTATCTTTATGATCGAGACCTTTGACGAAAACTTCGAACCGAAACTTCTAGATATCGATACAAACTTTCCAAAACCGTCGAGTTCGTTTCTCTAACGATCGACGACACCATTTTACGACTAGATTTCCAAAGCCATTTTGTTAATTTCATGATATTTCCGACGACATTGTTTTTGCTTAATTTAAAAGTGAAAATGTCACCATAAATCATTATAAAACCATTGTAGGATGACATTTTGACGTAAAACTTGTAAAGTGATTTTGAATGGTCAAGACGTCAAAAGAGTATTTTTCGACGAAAAGTAATATTTTCAAAACTCGCAAATGGTATAAATAACATAATGGTACATGCATAACATTACATTGCAACTCATGACATATCATATCATTCGTAATAGGTCCCGTTGACGATCACATTATACCTCGCAGTACCCACTTTGTCATCACACCGCTTTACCAAGTGAGTAATCACATCCCTTTACCGCTTTTACTACATTTTGGGACCGAATGCATGAACTATACTTGAATTAAATTGAATCTTACTTTTGTGAACTCGAATCAAATCCTTGAACTTAATTACTTAATTTATGACTTGTTGAACCGTACATGTTATGACCTTGTCCCAAAGTCTCCCTGCTCGAGCATCACTATAAAGTCTCCCATGTTCGAGCATCAACTTAAAGCCTCCCGGTCCGAGCAAAATGTCTCCCATGGAACGGAGCATTTTCAATTTAAGTCTCCTGCTCGGGCAAGGCAAAGTCTCCCATGTTCGAGCATCACTATAAAGTCTCGCCTTATTGGTGGAGCGTTCTCAATAATTCTCGCCTAGGTGGTCGAGTGACAAAGGAGTCTCCTTGTTGAGCAAAGGCAAAGTCTCCCATGTTCGAGCATCTCTAAATTATTATATACTTGGTACTATATTGTGAACTATTATGACCACTTACACTTGACTACTTGACGACTATATTTTTGTGCAATGGGTTGTGTACACAAAGTTGCAAGTTTTGTATGGGCGGAATTTGGAACCGAGTGGATACACAATGCCTTTGCTTTGAGAACTATTTTCGTTGACCGAAAGCTTTGAATATTTCTTACGAGTTTTCTTATTTCGCTAAACGTGTTTACTCACCAACTATTTTCATAGTTGACCCGTTTTTCTCTCATGCATTTCAGGTGATCGTTAGTAAGCTTTTCTATCAAGTCTTGCATAAAGAAGTTTTCACTTGTCGCTACAAGTTGTATGTAATAAAACTCAATATTTTGGAATCTAAATTTTGTAATATATTTGCCGATGACGGCTAAACTAGTATTGTAATGGAGTATTATTTCTTTTAATCTTAACGTTGGTATGTTCTATTATCTTGTGCTTATGTTCCTCCGTTACACTCAGTATTTCAGCCCCGGAGGGTGTGATGATTGGTACCAGAGCCAAAGGTTATAGAGAATGCCGATTTTCAAAAATAAAAATCACAAACTATAACCGGAAAATTTTTATTTTATTTTATTAAACATTGAACATCATCCGAGTCAACTAGTCTATCGTTGCATCGTTACTCATAAATTATACATAGCCCGATCAACTATGTCTAATTTATGAAGAACCATGCAATGATAAGAGTGGTAGTTTTAAATCATGTTTAGTCGAGTCTTTTGAGTCCGGTCACCGGTTGCATTGGTCGGGTGGGTATGCATGGCATGTTTTACGCTCACGTCTACATTACCGCACCTTGTTCATATCTTCTCTTTTCCATCTTTCGACCGTTAGACATAGCATGCCTCTGTTCGCCATGTTTCGATCACTATAACACATTACCACCGCTTCGCACCTCATCCGCTTCGTCAATGTCGCTTTACTCAACCCGATGTTTTGGTCCTCTCAGAGGATCATGGCCGCAAGAAACACACGCTCGGGAGGTAGTAACAACGGCAACCCAAACAACAATGACAATCCGAGACAACAACGCCATCGGAATAGCGGATCTACTCACTCAAATTATAACACATCTCGATGCTAGACGAACCAACAACGGAGAAGGTACTTCAAACCTGTCAAGGATGCAGCACAAAACTTTCATGACATGTAAGCTAATGGAATTTCATGGTACGAGGGTGCCATTGGATCGCTAACCCGGTTCGAGAATGTTGAGTCGAAGCTTAGTATCACGAAATGTGTCAAGGAAACAAGGTGGAGTTCTCTCACCGGTCTACTACGGGTCGAGCTTTGACCGGTGGAACAACCAACTACGATCGAGGAAGAGGGGCGCAAATGCATTATCTTGGGAAGCATTCAAGAAACTACTAACCGATGAGTACCGCAAAAGATGAAGTGCGAAACCGGAAGAAGAATTTTGGAACCACTGATGGTAGGAGTAGAGATCGACAAGTACACGATCCGGTTCCATGAGTTAACTAGGATGGTTCCTCACATGGTTTCCACCGTGAGAAGTTGATTGACCGATATATGGGATTGATACCGTAAATTAGAGGGATGTCACTGTCGAAACCAACCACTCGCAAGCACGTGAGTATGGCGATCGCTTAACAAATGATGTGATCAGTCCGGAGAACTAATAAAAGCAAACGACAATGGACGAAAGCGGCGGGAGGATCACCAGGAAACCGAGACCGTAATCAAGAAAACAAGAGGCGCTGAATAACCCGAACTATGGGCGACCACCCGGAGCGCAAAGGATATGCAGTCCACATCCTTTGTGCACTCGATGTAATTATCATCACTTAGGAGATCGCCAAGGTGTGACAAATGTGGATGACGGGCCACTTCAAGCGAAAGTGCTCAAACAGAATCGAAATCAAGGATGAGAAAGGCATGTTACGAGTGTGGAAGTTTAGATCACCTTCGCAATACCGCTCCAAACCGAAAAGGACTCCCAATCAAGGAGGTAATCGCCCAAACTGGCGTTGGCAATAGAAGGCCCACAAGATCAGAACATTGAAATTCCTCCCGCACGTGGTCGAGCATTCTATCTGGGTACCGA
The DNA here is from genome assembly GCA_022545495.1 of Chrysanthemum lavandulifolium. Taxonomy (NCBI): domain Eukaryota; kingdom Viridiplantae; phylum Streptophyta; class Magnoliopsida; order Asterales; family Asteraceae; genus Chrysanthemum; species Chrysanthemum lavandulifolium. The sequence continues at coordinate 707,432 of JAHFWF010000015.1, read as the reverse complement.
GGAAGCCCGCAACGCGTAACGGGTACATTTCTTTGATCAACCACCTTATTTCTGTACGACATGATTTTGAGTGCATAACTTCCTTCCAATTCTTACCACGTTCACGACATTGATTAATTTGAGACCTATTGATATCGACCTTAGTTGTTATATATTTTGTTGATTTGATTTGATTTGTGTAAGCAAATCCAATATCGAGCGAATCTTTCAAAAGACTTCATTCAAGGATGTTGATTCCTATCTTTCTAACAACTTGTTTCCTAGCTTGATCTAGTGACGCTTCTTGTTTGATGAGTTGCGAAAATCAAGCTAAGAGACGAGTTTACTCAAGTCGGTTTAGTTTAATCTCATGACAGCTTCTTGTTTGATGAGTTGTGGGATTAAATTAGAATCGACTACCTAAAGGTCTTTGAGAGCTACGTTCGATATTGGCAAGTTTACCCTATCCAATCTAATCACTGTACGCATTTAGTTGAATGGGGAACCCATGCGCATGGGCATTGATATGATCATTTAGACTATTCGCACGAGCATGAACTTTTAGAACTCTTGTCGAGGTTCGGACCATAGTATCGTTAATCGAATCACGGGACGTGATTCCACCGACATGGGAAGAATGTCACATTTCTCAAATTCGTCATTTCTTAAATTAAATATGCATCATATTAATTCATTCATGGCATTTCATTTCACATTTAACGCGTAATTTTTATATTTAATAAACGTTATCGCGTGAGTTATTATTTTGAAAATTTAATCCGTTACTTTCAAAAATGATCCAGACATATTTTTAAACTTACATTTAGTTTATAAAAACTATATTTTGAGTTTACCTAGTGTTTTAAATTTATTTCGTATATAAATCGTTAAAATTATATAATTACGACACTTTTCTTAAAAACTATACGATAGTTATTTTATCACTCAAATTTTGCAAGGAATGTATTTTTACAATTTTTATGATCTCATTACATTCCACTTTGATCTATTAAAAATTCCTTTTACTTAAAACTAACTTAGATGCACAAATGTATATACAATTTACAAGTTACCTTAACTTATATTTATTTTTCCTACAACCACTTGCACATTTATATATGCATTATATAAAAAAAAAAAAAAAAAAAAAAAAAAATTATTTGAGAGATACACTCCCCTAAACCGGTTCTAAAGGGGAGGTGTATCATTTAATGTTGGCAAGATTTTCAAAGTATAAAATCTATACTCCATGTATTTTTTCCTTCATTTTTCATTCACCCTACAATAATTCAACTAGTTAGTAAGGCTTGGTTTCTCTCTTGTCTTCCTCACCATAAATCCGGCCCTCAAGGTGATCCAAGAAGAAATCATCAATATCTTTCAAGCTCTAGTGTTTAACACTCTAGATCACACTCTTTATTAGGTTTTGAAATAAAAACCAAGAGTGTTTAGGCTAACCTTGTTCTTTGCACCTCATCATATTAACTAGTAAGCATGTTTCTTTCATTCTTCATGTTTCCTTATCATCTCATATGTATCTTTTCATTTTTGGAGCAAGCATGCATGATATGTGATTTATACCATTTTTACTTGATTTTTGGAGTTATATATATATATGGTCATCCTATAAATATCCCCTTGGTATTCTTTGGTCTTGATGATGTCTAGGAACCCATGACACCCTAAGAAGGTGTATGGTAGGATTAGATTAGCTTTGGAGTTGATTTGAAGGGATTAGAATAGGTTTTGTCCGAGAAAAACTATTTTCGATAAGTATAAAATAGGTTCTGTCCTTATTTCGATTTTCTGGAAAAACCAACAGTAGGCACGACCTTTTGGCCTTGATATTTAGAAAATATACTTTAAAACGAATCCGTGGCCGCTTGAACGGATTAAAACGGAGTTATAACGAAGAAGTTATGGATTTTACAAGTTTGACTTACTAAATATATAATTTTCGTAAATTTCAAGAACATGTTTTTAATTTGTCCGAGTCAAAAGCGAGCCTTAAGCTTCACAAATTATTTCGACTTATCAAAATATATTAGTATACTTGATACGAAGCTAAGGACATATTATACGTGAAAACGGATTTGAAACGACAAAGATATGCACGTTTTATAAAGTTGCCGTAACTATTATTTTCTAAAAACAATATTATTTTACGTTACAAGTGTTTCATTAGTCATGAACGACCATGTTTGCGGTTGCTTTTAACGAGGTTGTGAAACTTTTGGAACTAATTGTCTTCTAGTAAAATCAAGTTCACCGCCATATTTTCAAAACGATAAGCCGTTTGTATAGCGGAGTTATAGTAAATTAATTACGATTGCTCAAACTTGGCGAAACTCACTTTTTGCACTACAATTAGCCAAACCATTATCTTTAGCCCTTATTATCTTTATGATCGAGACCTTTTGACTAAAACTTCGAATCGAAACTTAGATATCGATACAAACTTTCCAAAACCGTCGAGTTCGTTTCAACGATCGACGACACCATTTTACGACTAGATTTCCAAAGCCATTTTGTTAATTTCATGATATTTCCACGACATTGTTTTATGACGAAAAGTGAAAATGTCACCATAAATCATTATAAAACCATTGTAGGATGACATTTTGACGTAAAAACTTGTAAAGTGATTTTGAATGGTCAAGACGTCAAAAGAGTATTTTTCAATAAAAGTAATATTTTCAAAACTCGCAAATGGTATAAATAACATACTGAAGTACATGCATAACATTACATTGCAACTCATGACATATCATATCATTCGTAATAGGTCCGGTTGACGATCACATTATACCTCGGTGTACCCACTTTTGTCATCACACCGCTACAAGTGAGTAATCACATCCCTTTTACCGCTTTACTACATTTTGGGACCGAATGCATGAACTATACTTGAATTAAATTGAATCTTACTTTTTGAACTCGAATCAAATCCTTGAACTTAATTACTTAATTTATGACTTGTTGAACTGTACATGTTATGACCTTGTCCCAAAGTCTCCCTGCTCGAGCATCACTATAAAGTCTCCCATGTTCGAGCATCAACTTAAAGCCTCCCGGTCCGAGCAAAATGTCTCCCTATGGAACTGAGCATTTTCAATTTAAGTCTCCTGCTCGAGCAAAGGCAAAGTCTCCCATGTTCGAGCATCACTATAAAGTCTCGCCTTATTGGTGGGCGTTCTCAATAATTCTCGCCTAGGTGGTCGAGTGACAAAGGAGTCTCCCTTGTTGGAGCAAAGGCAAAGTCTCCCATGTTCGAGCATCTCTAAATTATTATATACTTGGTACTATATTGTGAACTATTATGACCACTTACACTTGACTACTTGACGCACTATATTTTTGTGCAATGGGTTGTGTACACACAGGTTGCAAGTTTTGTATGGGCGGAATTTGGAACTGAGTGGATACACAATGCCTTTGCTTTGAGAACTATTTTCGTTGACCGAAAGCTTTGAATATTTCTTACGAGTTTTCTTATTTCGCTAAACGTGTTTACTCACCAACTATTTTCATAGTTGACCCGTTTTTCTCTCATGCATTTCAGGTGATCGTTAGTAAGCTTTTCTATCAAGTCTTGCATAAAGAAGTTTTCACTTGTCGCTACAAGTTGTATGTAATAAAACTCAATATTTTGGAATCTAAATTTTGTAATATATTTGCCGATGACGGCTAAACTAGTATTGTAATGGAGTATTATTTCTTTTTAATCTTAACGTTGGTATGTTCTATTATCTTGTGCTTATGTTCCCTTCCGTTACACCTCGTATTTCCGCCTCCGGCGAGGGTGTGACAGTTAACACCCCCAAAATATCACAGCGGAAGATTGTGTCATTGGGGTGCTACTTCATAATACAAAGTACAAGTTATAGAAAATGACCTCTAAATGAGACGTTTTGAAAAGTTACCATTCGATTAATGAAATCAGAGTTACAAACAATGAGGTCCCAAAGTATAATACATAAATGTTTACAAAATGTTTCGAATGGTAAATACGAATGCATAAAGTCTTCAAAATATGTCGTATGACTCTATGCTTCAAACTCTAGCTATCGCCTTAAGACCGAGATAAACATGCTAAAAGTGTCAACACAATGGTTGGTGAGTTCATAGAGTTTGTTTTGAATAAGTTGAAAAGCCTTTAAAGAATGTTCACATCAAAGGCATTGTAAATCCACTCGGCCCAAGTTCCGCCATACAAAACTTGCAACTCGTGTGTTTACAACCCATCGCTAAAATATAGCACGTCGACCATGTATGCATGTATCCTAATAGTTAAAAGTATAAATGTTTTAAGTATGTAACTAGTATATTGACCACGACACGTGCATCAAAACCTATGCAATTAGCCATGAGTCTCCACTTCATCTCCGTAAACCTCATGTGGTATGTTGCTCACAAGGAGTGTAATAGCATTGGTTCTACTTCATCTCCAAACCCAATGCATGTGCTGTCCAAGGAGACTTATCATGCGAACGAGGGCACCGCCCGTATGTTGGGAGACTTATCATGCGAACGAGGGACTGCCTGTATGTTGGGAGACTTATCATCCGAACAAGGTGACACAATCAAGTATAACGCAATCAAGTATAATGCAATCAAGTATAATGCAATCAAGTATAATGCAATCGTGTGTAATGCAATCAAGTATAATGTTTTGAGTATTTGTAAAAGTAAAAGCAAGTAGTTGAGCATGTATCTCCCCCAAAGAGTTTGTAAAACAAGTATTAAAAGAGTAGGGGCTATGACTCACGGAAATCCTTAAAAGTTTAGAGTACTTTTGAAAGTAAATGAAAAAAGTTGAGCATGTATCTCCCCCAAAAGTAATTGAAAACATATAAAAGTAGGGGCTATGAAACTCACCTTAATAATGATATCACAACGTATAACGGGATTGATGGATAAGCCTGGAAGTCTCTACGTATAACCTAGAATATGATGTCAACTCTTAGGTTCGGAATAATGCCTAAGAAAACATGAACGAGCCTATATATGCCATTATATTGATCATGACGTAGTATTTGTATGTTTGTTTATGGAAATGGTTTTAGTTTGTATATCTCAGACTACTGTTCGGGCCATCATGATTCGAGGGTCATGCAAGAACGCTCGAGGAGCTAGGACACTTTAAATCGTAAATCCAGCAACTCGTCGATCCGTTTACCCAAATGAACCCCTCACATGAAGTTCCCTAGTGTTGTAGTGCTCAATACGTAGAACATGTATTTTAATTATTTGATTATATGCTATATTAAGAGTTAATAAATAAACTAACAAAGTTTATAAGTATTTAAATAAGTTTGAGTTTTATAAATACTTACCTTAAAATAGAATGCTTGAGTATTATGGAAAAATAAAATATTAACGGAGCTTCGACGTAGACTTTGCAATCTTCGAAAACCCACGGCTATTAGAAGATTATAACAACGCCTTCTTGAGAACCCGAAGAAGAAAATAAGATTATAACGACGTCTTTTTGGAGACTTGAAGATATTTGAAGATTATAACGACTCTTTCTTGAAAACTTCCAAGAACGAAGATCAAACGCTAGTTTTCTTCAAGAACACATGAATGTTTTGTTGGATCGATGTACTCTAACCAAACTAACTTAAAAATCTTGTTAAGGTTTAATAACCTCGGATAAATCCTAAGTTATTAACAATGAAACACTGAGTAATCTTTATTAAGTACGCGGAATTTACATAACAAATCTAAGAAGAATACAACTTTAACTTTTATTAATAGCTCTAAATCTGCTTTGTATGCAGACTCTTTAACAACTCTAAAACTCTAATAATAATCGTACTTTAGGATTCTAAAACTCGTACTTCTAATGCCAATCTAGGAATCCTTTTATAGGCTTAAGGATAACCCTAGTCGGTTTACAATTTGTATCCTTGTACGACAAGTAATCTAAACAAAGAATATTCTAGAATAAACAAAGCTTTCCATAAACGAATATAGCAGTTCTTTACCTTTGCAGTACTTTGACTTCTTCTTTAGCAGTACTTTGACTTTTCTAGTACTTTGTCAATCTTCTGTACTTTAACATTCTTCAGCACTTTCATATCCCAACAATCCTCCCCTAACTTGAATTCTACTTGCTTGACTTCAAGTTCCTTTGTAAACTTATCTTTAACAGCTCCATCTTCAAGGAAAGATTGTGTCTTTGTCTTTGGATTGTATCTTTGTAGACTCTGTGCTTATATCATTATTATCAAAGTATTCTTTAGAAATTATTCTTTACAACATCCTTGATCAAGAATCTACGTTGAAACATTCAAAGAAGCTCCATCTTTTCAAAGAACATAAGACAGCTTTGTACATTAATTCGCTTTTAAGTTTCACTATTCTCATCACATCCGGTATGTAAACTCCCGTGAGGTGAATCATTGAAAATTTAATGGATTTGATGTCTCTTTACCAAAGCCATTAACTCGAGTAGCCAAATGTTTTGATGTGTAAGATCATGGTACATTGATAACCATATGATTTTAAGCAAACCATCGCTATCAACAGTATTTGATTTGTCTTTACCAAAAGTCGTACCCTTTTGGACTAGTTAGTTCTTTCATCTATGGTGAACTAATTACCAAATAATGGTTTTTCCACGCCTTTACCACAAGCCATTTTCTTGTGGGCTAGCCAACTCTTCACATTTATCGATATGGTGAGTTGATTACCATCCAACTTATTAGCAAGTTGTCAACTATAAAATGGATTTGAGATATCTTTACCGAGCCGTTTGCTCATGGATTATCCAATCCTTTTGTAACCATGGTGGATTGATAACCTATTGGTGTTACCATCTCAAAAACCATTTATTTCTTTTAACCTTTGTTTCAAAATATTTGTCACTTAACAAAAGTTTTTCAAAATCATTAACTAGTTTAAACACTGGAAGCAGTACTTTGATGAAAGTAATGTTTGATCGCAAGATTTTGAATAAAGTAATCGATATTTCAAAAGAATTTATTCAATTAAAATTCATACCGCTTATTCATCATCATCACCATAGTAGTCCATCCGATAAACAATTTGATGACCATAAGAGCAATTTCATTATCTTCTTCAACTTCCATTCCATGCTCTAGCATTCTTCTCATAAGATCCGCTCTAAGTGGATATCTTCTATCTTCTAGCATGTGAATCATAGTCCCATCTTCTAACTCTAGAACATGTACTCCGATTCTTCAAAAATCTCCATTAATAATATCCCATTCTTCTTGGTTTTCCAAATCTCAAGTGATTTTGTTCTTCGCTTCCCAAATAGTTGTGAGATCTCCAAGCAAGACTAAACCAACTCCTTCTGATGTATTATGTTCAAAATAATCTCGCACCAAATGATATAAATGAAATATATCCACCCTATCTATTATGTGCAATAGATCCCATAGCATATTGAACACCCTGAAACTTTCATCTTCTTTGTGAAACATCAGATAATTTCCATCCTTTGATTCTAAAACTTCAAAAGTAGTTATTGGAGATTTATTCATCTTCATATCAGCATCATCTTTAGAATACTCAAATTCTACTACTCTTAAGTAATTCCTTAGTTCATCATCAGTATCAGACCTTAACTCAACTTTCTTTGATGGCTGTGTGTCTTCAACTTCAGTTGATTTTCTTTCATCTTCTTTCTGAGCATTATCATCTTTATAGTCTTTGATACTATCAACATTCTTCTGATAAGCCTCTCTAACAGCTTCATACAACAACTTCATCTCAACATAATTCAACTTCTGCAATCCAAGATATCCTTGACTTTTTAAATAAGCCATCATTGCATATCTTTCTTTAGCAAGATTTGGTCTTCTTTGTAGAGCGTAAACAGAATAGGTGACTTCAATGGTACAACACTTGAAGATTCAATTCTTCTTGTAATTTCCTAGTCGCTTCTTCATTCATAGCCTCTTCATTAACAACTTTAGCATTTAATTCACTTGTATCTTTCTAGTCGCTTCCTCATTCATAGAACTTGAGCAATTCTTATCCGTGCTAAAGTAGGTTTCTTTTCTTCTTTATCTCTACCAATTTACCTTTGCCTTTATCCTTAGGATCTATAGTAGATTGAGAAGCTTTTGGTTGTTCTTCTTGCACTCAAATGCTAACACCCTTGGCTTTGATAAATCATGCAAGATCTCAAGAATGGTTTCATCATCACTTGCGTATGTATAGGTTTGAGTGTTTCACTTCCTTTTCGGTATGACAGTTGAAGGACCGCTTCTTCTTTAGTTAAAACAATCAAGGACCACTTCTTCTTCAAAATCTAACAACCTTGAGTAATCAATTCTTGCTGTAGGTTCCATGAACAAAGATTTTGATCTTCATGACCTTGATCATCGGTATTTTGAACCTTAGTCTTTTCTTTCTCAAGACTTTCAATATTGACATGCTCTTCAAGACCTTGAGGTTCATTCTCCTTTTCTTCATGAAATACAAAGATCTTCTTTCAAATTCTCTTCTTCTAAATTCCTCCCCAATTGGACAGAAGATTGCTTTTGAACCTTTTGCTTATGGTCTTCTTAAACCGCCGTTGTCGCTTCTTTTTAGCTTTGACCCATAATCTGTGATGTTTAACCAAGGCCAAACAGACTTCTTGAACTTTCTAAACTTGATCCGCAACTTGGCTATCATGTACTTCATGCTTAGTAGTTTTCTTTAGTCGACCAATTCTCTTGTCAAAACATAATTATCCAACACCAAACCTTCGTGAAGTATAGTGGCCGGATCTTCCTCGAAGATGATGAGAAAATAGAACATCTTGTTCGGTGATGCCATAGGAGGAGTAGTATGGTGGGATGAGGTGGAGAAACTTGATGACCTTCATTAACGCCAAGACACGTGAATCAAGACCAGTCAAGTTTCTTGAGATGCAACACTTTGAGAAGCGGTACCTTGACGCATACCTTCTCTTTCATCACTAGTGCATTTTCATCTCTAATAGCTTGAACAATCTCCATCATTGAAGTAGTCAATGGAGTGTCCTACCGATGAATAAATCACTTTTCCTTGCCATAAAAGTGAAAATCTTGGTGGTTGCACCACAACAGTAGTAGATCAAGAGGCTTAGGTACATCGCCAAGTTGTTTGTTCAAGAACACTTGAATAAACCTTGGATACATCAACCATCTTGAACCATGAGAGATGTGTGAGAGCATTCCATCTAGGATCAGCCTTGAAAAGTTGAAAAGTCGATTTGTAGCCAACCCCACTATAGCAGATGCTATGTTTGAACCATATTGCTCCCATGATGTACTTTTAGCACTAATACAATGAAGCAAGACATGAACTAAATACTTCCAGTAAGGACAAAATAAGGGTTTCTTGAATGTTTGTTCAGTTAAAGACCCTTCATAGCCAATGTCTTTGAATGTATCCCAAATCGCTTGCTTATCAAAACCAATGCCCCTACTTCATCATCAAACAATAAGTCTTCACGGATAGAGGCTTCAAGAACCTTCACAGCTTCTCCCAAAGAATCGTTGCTTGAATATACTGAATCATCATTCTCCATATGAACCCTAGCAGCTTGCCCAAAATTGTTGAATCCAGGCTCAATGATATCTGGTTCTACTAAAAGTGCATAACTAATCGGCGACTCAGTGAGAAAATCAATGATATCATGAAAGATCTCATTAGCTTCAGTCTTTTCTAAATTCGCCACCATGTTGTGTTTTGAAATTGTATTACGATTTGCCATTGATGATATGTGTACACAGAAAGTGATATGATGAATAATATGGGTGTAAGAGAGAGAAATATGGAAAAGATTATAAGGTATCAATATGAGAAGGAAATTCGGAGAGTAGTTATTTATAGGTGAGATTTAAAAAAATCACAACCCTTAATAATAAAGTTACCGTTAGTAGTAGTTACCCTCAATATTACCGTTGGAACAAGATTTTAACACGACACGTGTGCAAGACTTCCAAAAAGCAAGACTTTCATAAACCAAAAGCAAGATTTTCCCATTCTCCTCTTTTTAATAGCAAATTGTTGGGTTTCTTGATTTGATGATACAAAACAATAAAGAATGAAACATCAAGGGCTTAAAGCGACAAAGAAGAAATCTACAAAAAGATGGAAGGACTTGCTTGCAAAAGAAGATTTATTATTTAGTCCTTCGTAGTATCTTGTAAACCCTAATCCTCTAGTATATAAAGAGGACATGGGATGTAGGTTTTAATATTTAAGTCTTCCATAATGTAGTTTAAATGTGTGTGTGTGTGTGTAACCTAGACGTGTTCCTATAAAATTCTAGGGTTAGAGTTTGTTTAGTTTAGCCTCAAGGATCTTTGATCCCTATTACAAGTTTAGTGTAACCGTATTATTCTGATCAAATAATATTTGGGGCTTGGAGTGATTATTATAATGGAAAAACCTTGTGTCAATAACATATAATGTTCTTATTATTCCGTTGCGTATTGTACATGTTATTGTTAAACCCTAAGGCTCAAAACGATCTCTAGGAGTTTAACAAACTCCACAATTGGTATCAGAGCTTGGGGAGCTCGTTACCTAGGGATTCACAAGGTTTTGTTGGCCAAAAAGAAAGAAGAAAATCGAGTATACGCAAAATTCGCAACTTTCTGCAGCACTGTTTTAAAAACGCGATAACTTTTTCGTTAACCGCTGGATCATGACGAAATTTTGGTGGACGTTCTCTATATATTCATCTAACTTTTCACCGAGGGATTTCAATTGAGCTTTCAAGAAAAGTTATACTATGTCAAGTCTCGTCAAGGGTTTTTCGAAATTGATTTTTTCATGCATATTCAACTTCTTGAATTTGTTTTACTTGTTCTAATTCTTGATGGAGGTTGTTTATACATTGTGTGGTGTTTATGATTCATGGTTAGAAGCGGTTTGATAGTGTTTTCTTGAAACCACCGCTAGTGTTTTCTTGAAACCATCGCTAGTGTTTTCTCGAAACCATCGCTAGTGTTTTCGAACCATCGCTAGTGTTTCTCGTAACCACTGCTAGTATTTTCTCGAAACCACTGCTAGTGTTTTCTTGAAACCACTTCTAGGGTTTTTCGTAACCACTGCTAGTTTTCTCGAAACCACTGCTAGTTATTCTCGTACCACTGCTAGCATAATTGTTCCCACTGCTAGTATTACCTGATATACATTGTTCCTACCGCTAGATTTGATCGATATCGGATGATACATGATTTTTGGTTCTCGGATAGTTTTGGAATTGAGGGGAAGTTGTACAAGTTTTTGGTACTGAGATTTTTCGCGACACACACAGGAGATTGGTTCACACACACAAGGAGTTTGGTTTTTGGTTATTTGTTCTTAAAGGTTTTAAAAGCTCGTATTTGGATTTATTGAATAATTGATTACGAAGAAGGTTGAATATCATTTATTTGATGTTGTAGTTGAGTTTCACAGGTTTGTGTTCTTATCATATCTCAAAGTGGGTGTTACACTTTGGAGATAACTTGTTCGTGCTTAAAGGATGTTGACGAAGACTTGGAAAATCTAGTTTTCATAGGTCAAGGGGTGGATGGATGAAGACCTAGTTAACTATCACTTAAAGGAGTTACATTGTAGTGCTCAGTGTCTCATTGAAGATGAGGATTTTGTCAAGAGATTGCGGTCTACTTATATGGTGTTAGTATAAGTTTAGAGTCACGTTGATAGTACAAGATATAAGACACATGTTTAGGAAATTCTACTTCTTCTTCAAGTTCGTTATATTTGGTTTTCTTCACAAGTGATCATTACAAGGAGCTTACAGATTTAAAGAATCATTTGATGTTCATGCACCACTCAAGGGGAAGTTTCTACTGCTTACATTTCCTATTTGTTGATAACAAAAAGGGGAAGAGATGTTGAAGTGGCGTGGCATGGATTAAGGGGAAGACAAAGGAAGATAAGATTGTTTCATTCATGGTGAGATTTATTATCTCAACTTCTGCTACTTCGTCTAGGGAAGTTCGCACAAGAATCGTGTTTGTTTTGTCATCATCAAATAGGGGAAGATTGTTGGGTTTCTTGATTTGATGATACAAAACAATAAAGAATGAAACATCAAGGGCTTAAAGTGACAAAGAAGAAATCTACAAAAAGATGGAAGGACTTGCTTGCAAAAGAAGATTTATTATTTAGTCCTTCGTAGTATCTTGTAAACCCTAATCCTCTAGTATATAAAGAGGACATGGGATGTAGGTTTTAATATTTAAGTCTTCCATAATGTAGTCTAAAGGTGTGTGTGTGTGTGTGTAACCTAGACGTGTTCCTATAAACGTCTAGGGTTAGAGTTTGTTTAGTTTAGCCTCAAGGATCTTTGATCCCTGTAACAAGTTTAGTGTAACCGTATTATTCTGATCAAATAATATTTGGGGCTTGGAGTGATTATTATAATGGAAAAACCTTGTGTCAATAACATATAATGTTCTTATTATTCCGTTGCGTATTGTACATGTTATTGTTAAACCCTAAGGCTCAAAACGATCTCAAGGAGTTTAACAAACTTCACACAAATACAACAGATAAACATGAATATCCTCCCCTCAAACAATGCATAGGACTATACTTACACTATATAGTCCTCCCCTCAAATGTAGCTCAAGAATTAATCATGCCAATGCTTACCACCAAGTGATTGAATCTTGAAACATCAAAGCCTTTCTTGAGTAAGTCACCACATTATCATCTCGTGCACCTTGACAACATTAATGAGCCTATGCTCATAACAATCTCTCGATGAAGTGGTGCCTAATCTGAATATGCTTGGTCTTGGATGATAAACTGGATTCTTCACAATGCAAATAGTACTCTCATTATCAATATTGATAGGAGTATTCTTGAAATTGAACCCATAATCAATAGTTGATTCTCGCATCCACAAAACTTGTCCACAATGCAGATTGCAAAGAACCACATATTCTCGCTTGAGAGGATGTTGTCGCAATTGTTTGCTTCTTACATCGCCATGAAACTAATCTTCTTCCAAGATATTGGCATTTGATCTTCTCGTCATAATTGTCACCGCATAATCACTATCTCAAAAGCTTCCAAGTGAAAAGGTGAATCCTTTGGATACCACAACCCTAACTTAGGTTGTTGTTTCAAATAATCGAAAATTCTCTTTACCGCATTCGGATGAGAGACCTTTGGTGAGACTTGATATCTTGCACATAAACAAACAAAGAAACATGATATCGTGCCTAGATGCGTGAGATACATAAGACAACCAATCATGGATCAGATAACTTGACTTCAACAGATTGTCCATCTTCATCTTTTCCCAAAGGAGTTGATAGACTTGATAGGTGTAGTTACCGGCTTCATAGCATCAAATTGAACTTCTTAAGTATGTCGATACATACTTGTCTTGAGTGATAAAAATACCCTCCTTTGACCGCTTAACTTGAAGTCCCAAAAGAAAGTTAACTCACCCATTGAACTCATTTGAAATTCATTCGCATCACCGCTCAAACTCCTTGACCATGGATGCTTGGTAGCTCCAAATATGATATCATCAACATACACTTGAACCAACATGATATCCTTCTTGTCTCTCTTAATAAACAAAGTCTTGTCTATAGCTCCTCTCCTGTAACCATGTTGCAATAAGAAAGTAGAGAGCCTCTCATACCAAGCTCTAGGAGCTTGATGAAGGCCATAAAGAGCCTTAACCACCTTGTAGACTTTGTTAGGATGAGTAGGATCTTCAAAACCAGGAGGTTCCTTAACATACACCTCCTCTGTGATCTTGCCATATAAAAAGGCACTTTTAACATCCATCTGATAAACCTGAAATCCCATATAGGATGCAAAAGCAAGGAAGATTCGAATTGCTTCAATCCTTGCTGAGGGGCAAATACTTCATCATAATCCACTCTTCTTCTTGTCTCAGTAACCTTGAGCTACTAACCTTGCCTTGTTCTTGATGAGATTCCCTCTTTCATCTCTCTTGACTCAACACCCATCTTGTACCAATTACCTTCTTTCCATCGTAGATCACATAGTACCCAAACTTCTTGAAGTTTAAATTGAAGAAGTTCTTCTTAAATAGCTTCAACCCAACTCTCTTTAGTAAATTCCTGAGCTATGTTTTTGGGTTCTTCTTGAGAGATAAAGCAAGTGAACAAGCATGTTTGATGATCCTTGTGATTTAGCCTGTTTTGTTTATAAAAAAAGCTAAGTAAAGCATTGTGAAGTGTAGAAAGACCCTTAGCTTTGTTTCTTGTAAGCACTCCATGAGAAGAAGGTCCAATGATTTGACCAAGAGGATGATCTTTATGAACTTTTAAGGTAGGAGTTTGTGGAACTTCATAATCATCATCCGTGTTTGTGTAATCAAGACCTTCATTGGAATTTGTGAAAATACCTTCAAATCATACTCATCATCGGTATCTTCTAAACCGGGCATGGTAGGATCATCTAAATCATCCAAAGTCATCGTCATTAAGTGCGGAAGATTTTGATCGAAGCATCGTCACCCAAAGTATCGTGAGTGAACTCTGCAGCCTTTGTATTTTTCTTTGCTTCCTCATAAGCTCTTCTCTGCTCATCATCATAAGAATGTGCTAAAACATCTTGAAAAAGCATTTGATTTAGTTCATCTTGAATAGATTGATCCCAGAGACAATGAGGATTTTGGTGCATCAAGATTTTCTTTGGTTCAACAGTAGTGGTTCTTCATCGTGAACAAAGATCGGGTCTAATATGGACTCCATGAACAACATCGTAAATCTTCTCCATTGTGTACATGTTGATTTTCCTCCCTATGTGTACATAGTTCATAGAAGGAGTCAAAACTTCAAGATCAAACATCCAATCGGGACCTTTACCCTTCGATTTTCTTGATCTTCTAAAATTCAACATGAAGACAATCTTGAACCTTCTTGGTGACTCATTGTACACTCTAAAGCCTTTGCTATTGGTGTAGAACCCTAATAGATAACCTTCTTCCGACTTGCCATCAAATTTGCCCAAATTATCAATGGTGTTGAGAATATGAGAGCGCATCCAAAAGGCTTGTAAATCGTATGTTGGGTTTAATTCCATCAAGAACTCATAAGGTGTCTTCATCGAGGTTTTGTGATCGATACTCATAAGCACATAGCAAGCAAGATTTACTGACTTTTCAAATTTTAATTGAATAGGTAAAAGTGAATCGCAAGCATAGTTCGGCCGCTTCAATGAAAGTCCTATTCTTTCTATATGCAACACCATTCTGCTAGGTGTTCTTGCAATGTCGAACTCCCTTTTGAACCATTTGTTAGCACAAAACTCATCCATCAGCTTGTTCTTGAATTCATCCCATTATCACATCTAATACCTCTAACCTTGAGTCTCGGTTGGTTTCAAGTGCTATTATAAGATTATGGATAGCATCAAAAGTATCATCTTTAAATCCTAAGACAAATACCCAACTAAATCTACTGCAATCATCTGTCACAACCAAGCAGTACTTTTTCTTGTTTATGCTTGCAATTGAAACAGGTCCAAATAAATCCATATGTAACAGCTCCAAAGGTTCTCTACTACTCCTTTCCTCAAGCTTCTTGCATGAAGCTTTGTGTTGTTTACCATTCTTGCACGCCAAGCATGAGTGATCATTCTTGTAAGTCTTTGAAGGTAAACCTCTAACTAAATTCCCTTTGACCAGTTTGTTGATATTCTTGAAATTTACATGGCCCAATCTTCTATGCCAATCGATGTGCTTCTTCGGATGTTGCTTTGCCACTAAACATGTAGCTCTCCTAGAAGAATGAAGACTCTTCATATCCAGATCAGTACATCATTGGTTCTTGGTACTCTAAGTACTACCAAGTTATCATCAACAGGCTTGAATTCGTGGAAAGAATGAGACATTTTGTGTCGTTGAATAACACAGATGCTTTTTATCACAGTTGAGAGACGATAATAAGTTGAACTTGAGCTCCTTCACATATCTAACATTCTCAAAATCTATACTCCCTGCCTTGATGGTTCCTTTTCTAATGATTCTTCCTCCATTGGGATCATTCCCAAATGCAACTCTTCCTCCACAAATAGATCTAAAATCGATAGAATCTCCTTGTCTCTGTCATGCTTCCAGAGCAACCACTATCCACAATAAGATGATCTTTAAGCTCCTCCTCCGGGTTGCCCCGCACAAAGATACAAAAGTTAGTGTCTTTTAGGAACCCAAGCCATTCTTGACTTGTGTTCCCTCATGAGTAACATACTCAAATTCCTTGAGTATGTAGTCTTCACGCTTTTATAGACGTAATCAAGCATTATCTTTTGTTTTAAAACTAGTGGTGGATTTTCAAAGAAACTTTCTTTTTAACAAAATCTCCTTTTCTTTTACCACAAAATCATCTTTATCAAAAATATCTGTTTCACGTTACTTGTTGAAAGTACCGTTTGTTCATCATCGATTTTCTTTCTTAACCCAATTAGTTTTAACTTCGTGTAGAGTCCCTTGATCTAGCTACTCTTCCGAGTTGTAACGCCTTTAGATTGATAGTAATTAGATCTCCTAGGGCTCCTATTCCAAGAGGTGTTTGGTGAAATCGAGCAAGATTTGAGAAAGTATTGTATTTTGCTTAACAAAGACTTTGGAAAGTGTTTGAAGGTCTTGGAGGTTTTGAAAAGGTCTTCTACGGTGAGGGTGTCTGCAGTCGGTGAGAAGTTTCTATGGTTAACCCTATGTGAATGATTCTAGGCTGGTCTAGACTCCTTGGTTTTGGTTGACAGTGTCATTCTTAGGGAACTTACTTAGGTATTCGAATGTAAGTCACGGTCCTTAATCAAATGATCGGGACTAAAACAAATGAAACGAGTTTTGTTCTGTAATCCCAAAATTTTTCGTTTATGTATATTACCAAACCTATCCCGATTTCTAGGTGAATGATTAAAATGTTTTGACCAAAATTATCCCAAAAAGGTTTAGCATGATTGTGAAAAGGGTTTCTTAAATGTACCGAAGGTGTAGCGGTATTACGAGATGTAGCAAGATTTTGAGGTGAAAGTCTTGCTTGACTTTAGCATCATCTACCTTAGGTATCTCAACTGCTTCTGTTGGGTTTCGACCTAGATTGACCAATAAGCTTCTTTCTAAATTCTAGGTTGTCGACAAAGAAACGAGAAACATTAGGTCTTATGGGTTGATGACTACCAAAGGGATGTGGGACAACATGATAACCCTTGTCTTTCTTATATTCTCGAGGTGGTTCACTAAATGATTCCTCATTACTAGATGTGTCAACATAGTTAATAAGCTTATCATCACTAGTGGTTATATCCTCAAAATCAAGGTCATCCTTATCATTAGGTGGGTTTTCTTCACACTATGAAATCCATACCAAAACCTAGACTAGTCCTATTGTAAGCTCTTCTTTGTTTTGAACATAAGAGACATGAGAAGACCGTTCTTTCCGTGCATCAAACTTTGCTAACAAATCATCTCTCTCTTAGTCGGTTTTCAATTTCGTAAATCTTACAATTTAACTTCCATTCACTTAATTTTAACCGATAATCCTGTTGTTCATACTTTTCGCCCAAGCCATTTCATTATTTTCATGTATTATAATTTTGGCTTCCATAGACTCTAAGGTTATCGATAACACTACCTCGCACCTAGCCTTAATACGCTTATCTCTCTCGATCACATAACTATTAAGTACTTTTGATAAAAGTCATGACAGTTTGAGCATGCCTTAGAGATAGGGGTTGAGCTTGGTGAAGTAGCCATCATAGCAAGTAGAACAGGACCATCTTCACTCTCCATGCTCCATCAAAGCTTCCAAACCATCTTTAGACTCCATAGCGACATGTCCAGTTCCTCATCAAAAGTCAGTGCTCGGTCAAACTCTTCCACGTAATCCTCCACGCCTACCATACAATAGGTTACCGGTTCATCATCAAACTCAAAGACTCAGTCAACCTCGATAAACTCTCTTGAGCAACCAAAGCTTTTGTTTCGTAATAGGAATTTCTTTGAGCTCTAGCTTTGGTTTCTCGACCATCCTGCTTGCTTGATATTTAGCAAACCCGCACTCCCTGCAAAGTGTTCCGTCTTTTGATAATTGAAGCATTCAATTTTGGATTTGTCAAAAGTAATACCCTGTTTTGGTTTGAAGTCAATGGTTTTTCATGTCTTCTTCATAGACTTCTTGATCCTTGCAGTGATCATAGCAACTTGCCACCTGATATCAATTTCTTCTAAAGCATCCTCTTCAATCTGTGAGAGATCTTCTTCATAAGTGACAGGTGACGAAGCTTGATGTGCAAAGAAAGAGCATAAAACTTCATCCGAGTGGATGGTTGGTGGGGCTTCGAGCAAAGGTGGGGTAGAATAGGAAACAAGATTTTGAGCAACAAGATTTTGACTAGGAGAAGCAAGATTTTGGTGGAAGTAACGCCTTCTTTCGATGACAAAAGGCAATATTGTGAGATTTGGAACTAGTTTGGCCATTCACTCATGCTCATACACCTTGAGATGATTGTAGAGATCATCAAAGTCCATAACATCCAAACCAGTTGTCCTCGATCATTGTAGCAATCACATGCCATGTCGATGGCGCACTCATAAGAACTTGAGATTAGCATCTTCAACCGAGACCTATGCTTTGTATAGCTCCAAAGATGTCGAGAAGGTTTTGGAATCATGTCATAAGCAAATCAAGGTTTTCTTTCTCCAACAAAGGAATGTTTCAAACTGTTGTTTCAACAGATTCTGTGCATCTTTTCGGGCATCATTACCTCCAAACCTTGTCTTGAGAGCGGTCGAGTTGCTTTGCATCTTTAGCATCATGAAATTTGAGTAGATGACCATCCGGAGTAGCGAGACAAGAGTATGTTGAGAGCCTTCTCTTGATTCCTTAGTGTTGCCGCAGTAAGACCGCTTTAGGTGCTTGGGTTGTCCAGAATATCAATAGGTTCTCGAACGACTTCATTACCATTGACAATTACATTCCACGGGCATGGTCTCAGAATTGCAATGTAACGCCTCATCTTCATGCTCCACAGTCGTACTCTCCTTCTTAATGACAGTATCCCGAGTGAGGTGATGGAAGGTGGTGGAACAACTTGATCGACATCTTTAGGTTTTAGTTATCTAGGTTTTAGGGTTTCTTCTTAGTCGAGTTTCCACACAAGCTCGATACCACTTGTTGGATCGATGTACTATAACCAAACTAACTTAAATAGCTTGTTAAGGTTTAATAACCTCGGATAAATCCTAAGTTATTAACAATGAAACATCGAGTAATCTTTATTAAGTACGAATTTACTTAACAAATCTAAGAAGAATATAACTTTAACTTTTATTAATAGCTCTAAATCTGCTTTGTATGCAGACTCTTTAACAACTCTAAAACTCTAATAATAATCGTACTTTAGGATTCTAAAACTCTTATCTAAAACTCGTACTTCTATGCCAATCTAGGAATCCTTTTATAGGCTTAAGGATAACCCTAGTCGGTTTACAATTTGTATCCTTGTACGACAAGTAATCTAAACAAAGAATATTCTAGAATAAACAAAGCTTTCCATAAACGAATATAGCAGTTCTTTAGCTTTGCAAGATTTTGACTTGACAAAGATTTTGACTTCTTCTTTAGCAAGATTTTGACTTTTCCATTACTTTGTCAATCTTCAAGACATTAACATTCTTCAGCACTTTCATATCCCAACATGTTCTTACAAGATCTATAAGAAATGCCTTAGGTTTAGGACTTTAGATGTTAAGAAGGTGTGGTGCAAGAATTTATGAAGTGATTTGCTTGGTATCTATAGGCTAGAGATTTTGGTTAACTATATATTGGGTTAAAAACTAACCATGGTTAAATTTACACATGTAAATGATCTAAAGGAAGAATGCTTAGGATCATGCCACCAAGGTGATGACTCCCCCCCTAAGGTCGGCCAAGATAAGATAGGATGACTTTGGTGGATAGTTTTGGTATTATCTTGGTTACGGAGTGAGTTTTGGTTCCGTTAAATGCTAACCGAAGCCATAAAAGGTAAAACCGAGTATCGTAAAAATATGAAACTTGCAGGAATGATGAAACTCATCATTATACTCCATCTAAAAATATATAATGGGTGATAAGTCTTATTGGGTGCAAAAACGCTGCTTAAAACTGGAAATACGGGTCAAAAATGCGTAATTCTCAGTTTATCAGAAAAGAACGAAATTTCAAGGAAATGATCGTGAATTTATTTAGAGTAGACTAAAATTAGTCTAAAAGTGATATGAGATATCAAAATGTGGTTTTCGTCATACGCTGGATAACTTTACAGCTTATACGTGAAGTCTAAAAGTTACGCTATTTAAGCAAAATGTAGAACGTACAAGGTTAATTTCTTTATAGTCAAAGGAGGAGGGAAATATTTTGACTTTTCCAAAAATGTAAAAGTGTCAAAACATGTTAGAAACACAAAGTCACGAATCGTTAAGTCCGGATGTAAGTAGAATTGTTTAAAACGTAAGTTTAGTTTTGTATTCTTACCGGGCTTATTTGGTAACATTAAAATGAAATCTTAAAAATTCTCTAATTAATTATGAGTGATCTAAAAATTAATCTGATGCGGGGAAAATTGTCAGAGGAGGTTTTCGTTATGCGCGGGTTGTTGAAATGGTGTTTCGATCAAAATGAAACTTTAAGACAATGTTTTCTTAATAACTTTTACGAAAATGATCTAACGATTGTCGAACTCTCATGTCAGTACTAAAATAATTTATCCTACGAGAATGTGAAATAAAAATTTTACGGGATGAATAGTGAAAAACGAATAGTAATAGTGAATAGTAAAAATGAATAGTGACCCGAAAATGCGAATTGTTACAGTCACCACCAGTGTATTCAAAGTGATCACCGGTTTTCTCTGTTTGTGGTGGTGACTCAGAGTCCTGAGGTTTGTCTTATGCGAGAGAACGTGGTGGAGATCTTCTAGCGGTGGAGGTCCTTCGGTGGTGGAGGCATAGAAGATGAATCATCATTTTCTTCTTCGCTTTGATTCGAATCCTTATCCGCATCATCATCGCCTCTTGGACACTTGGCCTATTCAGCTGACACTTTGCATGATGTTTTGAGTTGATATTCAAGCAATGCCTCAAATAGTTTAGCTTCGTCAGAAGTAAACGTTGCAGATCGTTTAGACATTTGTAACACCAGCTTGGAAATCAACTCTGCATCGGAGACAACTACAGGCTCGATTGGATGGATCTGCATTGCTATAGGAGTAGATTGCATTGTTCGCTTGACCAATTGCATGAGATTCGAATAAAGTTGTCTGGTGAACATCTCTTTGTCACCGAGTGACAATGGTCGAGGAGAAACTTGTGAGTGTATTCTCTTATTGTCTTATCCATTTCCCTTGAATATCTCTCGCTTAGAAACCGTGAATCGATCCCTTTCTTGAAACCTCGTTTATCACGATCGAAGAAGATTGATTACATCCATAAGTTGGTTCGGTTTCTTATTGACCACGCTCTTTCTTCCTTACTTGCACGATGCTTTTGACAATCTTTGTCTTTGCACGTGATATCCAAGTATCGGTTGGTTTCTTTACTGATTTGGATGCGGAACTAGTGGTTGCTTTGGATGGTGGTGGTGATGAATGAGAAGGTGAGTCTGACGATGATGAGACATGAGGAGGCCGAGGGTCCTTTGGTGGCTCAGAAGTTTGTTCCTTGCTACGTGCGAGACTATCTAGAAGATAATCATCGGCTTCCTTTTCGCTTTAGCCTTTTCTTCCGCTTAACCTAGCTTCTTCATCCGCTTGAGCTTGAGCTTCTTCTTCCGGTTTTTCTTTAGCAATGAAAGATCAACATCTTTATCGCAAATTTTCTCAGTCTTCTCCTTCTTCTTTTCTGGTTCCTCAAAGTCAAAGATAATCTCATCCTCTAGTTGTTGTTGTTCTGATTCGTGGGTGGTGGTACCAGTTTCCTTATCGGGTTGATTAACCGCATCGGAAACTGGTGTGGTTAGTGCACCACCACTTGACCCTCCATGGCCACGAGTTTGTTGTAGGTTGAACTCTTTAGCAACATGTTGTAGTCTGAGATTCTTTAATTTCTTTCTAATCTTTGTCTTCATCATGTGGCTCTTCATCCGAGCTCTTCTTCTTCTTGCTCAAGAATCGAGTTTTCCTTGTCGCTATGGGACTGAGAGGTTTTGCAACTGTAAGTGTATCATCTGTTGCAGATTCTGAGTAGATAACCTCTTCTTCATTACGGTGTCCTCCGAGTCCTCGTCCATCAGTTTTGGTTCTGGTTTGGGAATAGCGATGGCACCCTTTGATGGAATTCTCTTTTTGAGAACATGAGACCTCTTTGGATACTTACGTGTACTCTCAGTGCTTGCAACACTTCCAGCACTGCCTGATCTCCTTGTCTTCTTGACATATACACCGGAAGACTTTTCATCGATGAACCCCACTTTGCCTGATGCAATTGCTTCCAGGTAACGTTTGTACGATTGAAGTTCCTTGATCTCAGCAGTAAGCAGGCAATCTGGCAAAACAGCACCTTGTTTCTTTGTAGTTGATTCTTTGAACCTGACGAAATTGAGTGTAGGCTCAAACAACACGGAGTGATGGTTGGGGTCATCAAGTCTCAAAGGAATATCAGGATTATTCCCGAGTATCCTCTGGATCAACAGTTTTGTATATCTGATGTAAGGGATTTTGGTGCCAAGTTTCCTGAAATATGACATCATGTCATCCCAAATTAGACTTGCGAAATCGATGTGCATCATGTTAACCATGCCCCAAAATACTTGTAGTTCCACGAGCTTGGGATGCTCATAACCACTATCACGTCCAGAGACTGATTTGGTGATCATGATGTAGAGGGTTCTCCATGGCTGAGGAATATTCTTATGATCTACTGAAGAGTGTTTGGTGATAATCCCATTAGCTTCATCATAGCCAATGTTGACCATGAACTGGAGAGAGACCTCTTCCGAAGGAGAACCAACATAGTTGGCAGGCTGGATGGTAGGAAGAAGGTGAATAGCCCTTAAGTCTGATGAAGTGATGGTGACTTTTTTTTCATTGAGTGTCACTGTCACAGCATCTTGACCGTTGACCTTCTGCATGGTGTGCCATAATTGGTGAACATAAATCACCGGTACAGTTGCAGAATTAGTGAGCATATTCTTGTAAGGATGAGTCTTCAGAATATCCACATCAATTTGACAAGAAGACTCATGTTGGGAATTAAGGTAATCATCGATTACGCGAAGCACACCCATCGATTCTCGCAAAGCTTCATTGAAGAGATTCTCAGAAGAAGAATCAAGCCGGGTTATACTTGAAATAGAATGATAAAGCGATACAGTGTTGTTCTTTGAAAGTGGGAACCACGTAGAGAGATAAGCTCGCTTTAGAGTAAAAAGTCGGTACCGTATGTATAGGTTGGCCAGTATTATGTAGAGCTTACTCGTAATAAACACGATGATTAACAAAACAATATGATTAGTTGCATGCTTGTCTAGTTGCATGCTTAGTCTAGTGTAGTTGTAGAAGCGTATTTGTCAACGCTCATTAGGGTTTCTTGCCTATATAAGAAACCATATTAGTTTGTAAGAGATAAGTTTTTCAAGCTTTTCTTAAGTTTCTCAAGTCTTGTATTCTATTCAAACATAGAGTTTCTATAATCAAAGATCCATAGAGGATCGAAGTGTTCTTAGTTAATATAACTTGTATTCTATTTCCGCTACAATATCAAGTTGTAGAGATCTTCTATTAGTTTGCTTGTGATTACATTGGCAATACTAACGATCTCCGAGTGCTTAAGATCTATCAAGGTCTTGGTTTCTATCAAGTGGTATCAGAGCCTCGGGAAGTCTCTACATTGCTAAGAACCATTCTCAGCCCCATACTATCAAACACTCATTCATTCACCATGCCTGGATCCGATAATGAAACTGAAAACACCAACACAAACCACACCAACACCACTTCCATGCAATGTTCCGGTCTCAAACAAAGAATGGTAAATTTCCTTATTTGAAAAGGAAGAATATGATCTTTGGACGATGAAGATGGAAACTGGATTTCCAATATTGATTGGAATATGTGGGAAGTAGTAAAGAAAGGAAACAATTTAAAGAAAATGATTCCCGATGGGGATGGGAAGTTTATCATGGCTCCACCAAAAGCTGCGAAGAAGTCCGCCATGCAGAGAGAGCATAAAGTGAAGACCATTACGCTCAAGCCACACCAAGATCATCTATGTGATTTTCATCATATGGATGATGCTAAAGATATTTGGATGGCTCTCAAAGCAAGGTTTGGTGGAAATGAAGAATCAAAGAGAATGAGGAAGTCCATGCTAAGACAACAGCCAGGACTTCAACATATCTCGAAGAAGAAGGTATCCACAAGGGATACGACAGTTCCATAGGATCTTGAGTCACTTGAATCGCCTAAATGCTAAACCGGATAATGAAGATTGCAACTCAAAGTTTTGCGGTCCTTGCCGCCATCATGGTTGCATGTCAAGATAGCACTCAAGGCTAAAGGAGGGTTGGACATGCTCACCTTTGATGAGCTATACAATGCACTCGAACTCTTGAACCGGATGTTAAGACTCCTACCGTACATCTTCTTCTAATCATGCACCTTTGTTGGGACATCTCATTCCAACATGATGGTACAAGCTCCTAGCTCAAACTATTTTCCATCATCTCCTAGTTCCAACTACTTTCCATCATCATCTTCAACTCCCCTTCACCACATAACCTCGCCCCACTCCACCAAGTTCTCAAACTAGGACTAGTAGTGTGATGGAGGATGTTCTTCATTCGTTTGTTCTTGACTATGATACTCGGAAGATCTTGCATATGAAGACTTTGATCGGTGGACCCTCTTGAAATGGAGGAAATGAAGTCGAAAATGCAGGTAGCATTGTTTGTCGGTGGACATCAAAAGATTTCAAGAGAGGTGGAAGGAAGTTTGTTTTCAAGGAAAGGAACCAACTCGCTTTGATAGGGGAAAGTCGGTGCTACTCTTGTCATCGATGGGGAATTTCTCTAGAGAATGCAAGGACGAAAGAATGGAGATGGAGCCAAGTATCTTTCCTATCGCCAGAAAAATGCAGGAAGTCGGAGCTTGACAGCTCTCCTCACCATGGATGAACAGTCAACCGGACTACACATGAACTCATTAATGAGGAAGCTCATGATCTTGACAAGCTTGGATTGCTTGCAAGGTGCACTTCGGATGAAAGGCATGATCGGTTTGCCTTGATGGGACTATCTCGTGTACACAATTGTATATTTGGTCGTAGTCTTAGACACAATGAACTTAAGGAAGAATTTGATGCTATGAAACCTAAGTTTGATGCATGTTATATTGATAATGAAGCCCATAAACTTGCATTAAAAGCGTAGAAAGACAAAAAGTATGGTTTCGAAGAATCAAATAGCTTATGAAGAAAAGATAAAAGTGTTACAGCTTTGATCTAGAAGTTGCAAATAATTACTTAAAAGCGTCGAGAAAGCAAAGGATGAAGTCGTATTCGAGAACCTAGAACTTAAGGCAAAACTAGTCAAGAAATTGATAGGAATAATGAATGGCAAATGTCCGGTAAAAGCTTAAATAGAATCATCTATACTAGTCAATCTCGGACATGTCCTATAGGTTTAGGTTTTCAAAATATGTAGGTCCGAAGCTAAGTATGATGGGCGTAAACCTACATCGCCAGGTTAGCTAATTATGTTAAAGAAGGTATAATGCATCTTGTCCCCTGGTCCCATTAGAGGTGAGTTCATGCCCACGCACCTATCCATCATCGTTGACTTTGATGGATCACATCACTTATATGGCAAAAGTCTAAAGACTTGCGGACCACGATACCTCATCTAATGATTTTGTCTCTTGCTCGACAAAGGACAACTCATCGGATCAAGGGTCTACCTCCTATGAAAGTTGTGATTCAAATGAGAAGTCCGACCTCCCAAGCCCTGAACCAACACCCAAGCCTGCACTCCGGTCTACTTGTGAGCCCTCTAGGAAGTCTGGCGAGGAATCTTCTTCCAAGACAGTTTCTCCACGAGACTTATCTTTTAAATGTTTTAATAATCGATCTGTTAAAACAATTCCTTGAATGTACCTGTTTTAAGTACTTCTGCATGTAATCCACCATCTTCCTGTGTGAATAAAACTTCTAAGAAGAAGACATGTTTTGTATGTGGCAGTAAATTTCATTTGATAAAGGATTGTGATTTTTATGAACAAAGATTGGGTGCATGTACTACTCCCCAGATACACAAATCTAAGTGGACCAATGTTGCTAATATTCCACCTTATGTCCCACAAGCAGCTCATACTGACTCTCATTGGAGAAGTTCAGTTCACAGACCTAATATCCAACCAACTAGCCCATTCTTTAAACATGATTATTGGCCTACATATGTTGACTCTATGTATGCTTTGGGATGGGATATGGAGCACCAGAAGGCCTCAAAGTTGTTCTTGGACCAACAAGAGACCAAATTATCGGTGGAGGACCAAGAACAATGGTGGATCCTCAAACACTTCATGCCCTAAACCTGTGATTCATAAGCGGTTCAAGTCAAGAATGACTTGAACCTCCACCTAATACTAACTGCTTGTATATATTTTTGTTGTTGGTTGTAGGATCATCCCTTAAGCATAAGAATATTGGTATTGTCGATAGTGGTTGTTCCGAAGCATGTCCGGGAACGAGATATGATGCACAATTTTGTCCCTATAGAAGGAGGAGGCAATGTGACTTTTGGAGGAAGTGATGGGAGTATCACAGAAAGGCACCATAAAGATACCTCATCTAGATTTTGAAAATGTGTACTTTGTTATGAACTTCACATTTCAACTTATTCTCTGCTTCACAAATCGTGATACTAAGAATAAAGTCCTTTTATCGAGAATGAATGTCTTGTCTTTCCTAAAGACTTCAAACTCCCGTAAGAAACTTCAATCCCATCAAGGTTCCTCGAACTCACAACTTATACACATTTAACCTTAATGAAGTTCAACCAGTGGTGACCTTACATTTGGTGGCTAAAGCATCTCTTGATGAGTCCACTAAATGGCATAGAAGAATGGCGCATGTGAACTTCAAGACCATTAACAAACTCTCAAAATGGGTCTTGTTGAAGGACTTCCCACCAAAGTCTTCACAAATGATCACAATTGTGTCGCTTGCAACAAAGGAAAACAACACGAGCTTCCTACAAAGCTATCAATGCTATGAGCATCATTCTTGAACCTCTTCGCTTGCTTCACATGGATCTGTTTGGTCCAACTCAAGTCGAAGCATTGATCATAAGTTCTTCCATTTGGTAATCACCGATGGCTATAGCGATTTTGTTGGGTTTTCTTTCTCGTAACCAAAGATGAAACATCTCAAGTGTTGATCAATTCATCACTCTTGTTGAAAATCAGTTGAACAAAAGGTTAAGGGAATTCGTGTGATAATGGGACGAGTTCAAAATGCTATTCTTATAGAACTCGTGGGTCAAAAGGCATTAAAAGGACTATAGCAATCCAAGAACCCCACAACAAAATGGGGTGGTGAAAGAAAGAATAGAACCTTAATAGAGGCTAGATCAATGCTTGCAGACTCTAAACCGCCCACTATGTTCGGATCAAGTGTTGGCACCGCTATGTGCTAAACAGGTATCCATTACTGCACCACAACTCAAGACCCCATATGAACTTCTCTTTGGGAAAGTTCTGTCATTCACTACACGAAACCATTTGGTTGTCAGTGACCATTCGAACACCAGTGATCCATTGGGAAAGTTTGATGAAAAGGTCGATGATGGCTATATTGTGGGATACTCAGCTCATAGTAAGGCATACAGGGTGTACAACCTGCAAGCAAAGAAAGTAGAGGAAACATTGAACCTGAGATTTCTGGAAGACAAGCCTAATGTTCAAGGACAAGGTCATTCGTGGTCCTTTGATCTTGACTACTTAACTGATTATTTGGGTTATACCGCACATTTGGCTAACCAAAATGCGGGTCATCAAGAGTCTCCAACTAACACTGCGCAGTCCCTTAGCCGATGACTCGAAAATGAGTTTGAAGATGATGAGCAACCCATACTTGTGCCTTCTTTCTCCCTAACAATATTGCGGTACCACCTCCAAGGATGTCACGATTCGAGCGATGAAGATGATTCTCATTATGTTTGAGGACCTTGCTAGGCTTGACTCAAGAATTTGCGCTAAGCTTGAAGCAGAAACCGAATGGAGAGGTTGCTAATGAAGGGTCGGTGGAAACAGTGTTTCTCTTGAAGTTGATTCTCCACACCTACCTTTCCCAAATCAAAGGCCATGTCGCTCCTTCTCAAGTATCTTCGACTTTGGTGAACCCTATACACGCTTTCCAAAACCTTCGATCTTGAAATCATCAACCCAAAGTCGCATCTTCACCTCACCCTCTTATGATAATCGAATTTGAGCCAACCATCACTAATCTTGATTCTTCCATTGAAGTCAACCCCATCGCTACTCGGAGGATCAACATAGCTCATCCTCAATCCAACATTATTGGTGAACTTCGGCTCTGTTAGAACTAGAAGGGCTATCACCACCCTCGGTTGAGAGATTGCTTTCTCTTATGTCTCCAACCAACAGAGACAATCACACGACTTCAAGCATTGTCTGTTTGCTTGTTTTCTCTCTCAAGTGGAACCAACTAGTGTTTCTCAAGCTCTCAACGATTCCAGCTGGCTTGAAGCAATGCAAGAAGAAATGCAACAGTTTCACAATCAGCAGGTTTGGATTTTGGTTCCACTCCCTGATGGCAAATATGCCATTGGAACAAAGTGGGTTTTGAAGAATAAGAGAGATGCTAGAGGTGTTGTCATCAAAAACAAAGCACGACTGGTAGCTCAAGGTTTCAGACAAGAGGAAGGGATTGATTACGATGAAGTGTTTGCACCTGTTGCCAGAGTAGAAGCAATTCGCATTTTCTTGGCTTATGCTTCCTATATGGGGTTCATGGTGTATCAAATGGATGTCAAGGGTGCTTTTCTGTATGGTGAGATTGAAGAAGAGGTTTATGTCACTCAACCCAAGGGCTTTGAAGACCCAGATCACCCAAATCATGTTTACAAAGTTGTTAAAGCTCTCTATGGCTTACATCGCTCCAAGAGCTTGGTATGCTCGGCTTTCATCATTCCTCACCAAGCATGGCTATAGGAGAGGAGCTATTGATAAAACTCTGTTCTCAAAGAAGAATTACTCCGACATCATTCGGTACAAGTGTATGTGGACGACATTATCTTTGGTTCCACAAATGAAGCTTGGTGCGAATTCGAGGAACTTATGAAGGTGAATTTCAAATGAGTGCTATGGGAGAACTTACTTTCTTTTGGGTCTCCAAGTTCAGCAGAAACAAGATGGCATCTTTATCACCAAGATAAGTATGTGAGGGACATTCAAGAAGTTTGGTATGGAAGGTGTTAGATCGCCACCACACCTTATGAAGCTCCAAAGACTAAAGCAAACAATGAACCGATCTACACATGAATGTGCATCTCATGTGTCAATGATTGGTTCATTGATGTATCCGACGCCTTCAAGGCGATATTACGCTTCTTTGTGAGTGTGTGTTCTCGACATCAAGTCACTCCACTTGCTTCCCATCTCAATGTCAGAAAGAAGATCTTTAAGCACCTCAAAGGCCAACCTCTTTTAGGCCTTTGGTACCCAAAAGAATCTCCTTTCAAGTTAGAAGCATATAGTGACAAATGATTATGCCGGTGCAACCGATAGACGATCCACAACCGGAGGTCGCCAATTTCTAGGTAAAGGTTGATTTCTTGGCAATGCAAGAAACAAACCATTGTGGCCACCTCAACCATCAAGCGAGTACGTTCTCACGCAAATTGTCATGGACAAGTCCTTTGGATTCGTAACCAATTGTCGGACTATGGGTACAACTTTATGAACACTACAATTCATATAGATAATCAAAGTACCATCCGCATAGTCAAAAATCCAGTTTTCACAATCGAACCAAACACATTGAAATCGTGCACCACTTTATAAGAGATGCTTATGAAAACATTTGATAAAAGTGGCTAAAATCCATACCGATAATAATGTGGCACTTATTAACAAAGGCATTTGATGGACCAAGGTTTCAACACCTCGTGGTCAATATTGGCATGCTAAACCCTTGACGCATAGTTTAAGGGGAGGCATAGGCCTCGTGGGAGGCATATGCCTGTGGAGGATTTGTGCAAACTCGCGATTTTTGTTTTATATTTACTCTGCAGATTTTTTGGTTTGTTTCTATATTTTAGTTTATACTCTAACACTAACTTCTAATATTTCTCTAGTTTGTTTGTTCTTGTTGTAGTGTTTGTTTAGTGTTTGTTTTGCGTTGTCTCAGATCGCATTTTGTCTATTCCTTATCTCGGATTGCAATTTATACATCTCAAGATCAAATTCATCAAGAGTGGCTCATTAGTACATGGTCGGATAGTGAGAAAGTGTTGCTGCTTCTTCGATAACAAATATCAAGCATACAATTTGATTCTCTCAAAGATAATACCGAAAGAAAAGAAATTGAAGTTAAATTGTTCATTCATTCATTCAAGAAACAGTTTTGACTTTTCACCACATAGTCAACCTACTTATTTTGCATCCTCAAGCTAAGCCTAATCTAATGAATATCTTTCATTCAAATCTAATGGAATGTTTGATATGCTTAAATGTCGGCTTTGCCTTCAGAGGTCTTATGCGTAACCACCCATTCCGCTTAACCGGCCGGTTGGATATGCACGACTGTGACGACAGATGCTAAGGACCAAAATGGAGGGATGGATTGATGCAAACGATTGATGATGACGATGACCACGTGGGATGACGAAGAGAACTATCGTGTCCTTTGTGCTTCATCTATTCATTTCAACCAAAATGCAATCGATCCACCCTCCTCAAGCCCTTCTACTATACGATGTGTGTTTATGCACCAAAAGATGGCGCAGTGAGACCAAGAACCACCTCTATCTTTGGGAGTGGCGGATTCACAGCACGAGGTCTTTGTTGAGACCGAGGTGCCGGAGGTTGGGAGTAAGTTCCCTCCTTATAGGAGTCATCGTAATCATCGCAGATTCACTTGGAGTCACTACAATGTCATCTTCTCAAGAAGAAAGAAAGGGCGATTTATTTGGTCTTGGATAGGGTTGAGGAAAGTAATGGTACCATGGGTTTGATTCACCACTGATGATGATGAAGAGGATGAGGAAGTCGAGAAGTGAGATCTATGATCTCGTGGTTTGAAGTCATAGTGCAATTGGGTTAATTGGGGTTATTTGGCTTCTAGGGTTTGTGGTAAATATTTGGGGATCTTGGTGAAAAGATGAGTTACATTGGGATCATTTTATAGACGGATTCGAGGTTCAATGAGTTTAATGCAAGTGGGTGGCACAGTAATTCTAGAAACTTACCAAAGATATTCTTTTCTTTGATGCATTCTGCTGATGCCATAACTTCAGCAGATTGATCTTGTATTCCTGCCGAAGTGTTATTCTGGGTCGGGTCAAAGATGTCATACACGTCAGCAATGGTCAACCAAACGGTCCATTTTTCTTTGACCATAATTTGGGCAAAAACACTTCATCCACCATCACTCGCTTCAGAACGAACAAAATTCCCTCTCATTCCACTTACACAAACTCTCACCATTTCAAAATCATAATCCTTAACACTCATATTCCTCATGGGTCTTGATTTTAAATATGATCACAACAAAGTTGCTTTTCTGGGTAATGGCAAAGGTTATGAACTGTACGAACCAATGGTGGAATTTCTGAAAAGGTCCAAGATTCGTTATGCTCTAACTCATTCTCCAAATGAGATATATGAATCATTGGTTACTCAATTTTGGGCAATCTAGAGAAAAGGAGTGAGACAGAGATTAGAGGCGTGATTGATGAAACAGTACATTGTGACCGAGGACCTAATCAAGGAAGCTTCACCGGAAGATGTCGATGGAGCATTTTACTCTAATCAGGAAGATGTTTTGAATGGGCTAAGGGCTATTGGCTATCGTGGTACTAGAACTGATATGTGGCTAAAGAAGGAACTCTGTCCCAAATGGAGGTTCCTGGTTCACACACTACTCCAATGCATGAGCAACAAGACTGGAGGATGGGACCAGTTCTCAACCAGACTAGGATATGGTATTGTGTGTCTTTCTCAAGGGGTAACTTTCAATTTTTCTAAATATATTTTCGAAAACATGGTTGAAAATATTCAAAAGACAAAGGAAAATTTTTAATGTACCCAAGGTTTTACAAATCATTTTAGACACCTCTACCCAAGCACAAGCTTTTATCCTATAAGTTCCTTGATCGCTAAATTGTTTGCAACCATGAAAACTCACTTTCAGGGAACATCATCCCTTGTTA
This sequence comes from Chrysanthemum lavandulifolium, assembly GCA_022545495.1. Taxonomy (NCBI): domain Eukaryota; kingdom Viridiplantae; phylum Streptophyta; class Magnoliopsida; order Asterales; family Asteraceae; genus Chrysanthemum; species Chrysanthemum lavandulifolium. The sequence continues at coordinate 675,057 of JAHFWF010000015.1, read as the reverse complement.
GTCGCTATGTTGCCCCAGGTAATGAGGTCGCTAATGAGGAGAATGTGGCTCATAATCCTCCTACTTCACTGTTGCTACCGATGGTAATCCATTGGTCAACATTGATGAGGCCCATCTTCATCTTGTTGAAGCAACTCATGTTGCTCCCGACCAGCCATCCTGTCCCAGTCCTCTACCCACACTTGATACTCATGTTGAGTCGAGCTTAATAGACCACCCACACCAAGTCCCGTGAGGATCCTCTTGATGAAGATATTCCCCACATTGAGCATGACCAGTTACTTGAAGGTCCAATGAGGCCCCCACCACGAGCAATCTGCTGGTGGGCCGAGGACCCCATTACAATCTCATCTGTATGCTCTTGTCAATGTGTATGCCGCAGAGGTTAAGAATCAAAAGGAGCTAGCGAGACCAAGTCTTCTCTTGGAGGCAAAATTGAAGAACCTGAGAATCAGTTAAGGTCTTAGAGCACAACCTACAAGGGTCTTCCAAAAGGAAATTGGTGGTTTCATCCGATGAAGAGCAAGAAGTTCCTCCTTTGGGTCTCTAGAAATGTTGGTGAAGTTTCTCTCAATGACCCTTCATCCGTAGTCGCCACTTCATCAAAGAAGACGAAACCTGCTCGCACACGGAAGAAAGAGATCCGATCTTCACAAGGTTTCTTCAAGCTTCGTGAGGAACCTCATAGTTGATAAGGCTGCATCTGGCGATATACAAATGGAGGATGCATCTCGCACCTTGGACGACTTCATCTGCTCAAGAACCATCGACCTTTCACCTTCAAGCAGATCATCCCGATGTTGTCGTTTGACCACCTCAGTTGATCATCTACATCAACATGTTGATTTAAGTACTCGTAAGAAATTCACGTAGTTGATCTTCTTCAAGAAGAATGTGCTAAGCAGCCTGATGACAAAGGAAAAAATGTCATCACTGAAGATGAGCTTGGTCCTAACCTGGTGACCGAGGAGGAAAGACTAGGTCAAGCTAGTAGATTGGCAGAGTTTGAGAAGTCAAGGAAAGATGAAGCATTGGCTAAACAATTTGAAACAGAAGAATTCTCATCTCTAACTCTTGAGAGAAGAAAAGAACTAGATGAATTGAGGGTTCAAATGCCTGCTGCACAATGGGATGTTCTAACTCAACATGTCATTTCAAGACCTTCTCTAGCTCAAAGTATCCTAGGTGGAGATTTTCTTAGTGACAACTATGTGGAGCGAATGAGGGCTCAGGGAAGACAAAGGAAACAAGAAGCACTTGCACAAAAGAGGGCCATCCAAGCTCAGAAGGCAAAAATCAAACCCCCTACTAAAGATGAAATGAGAAGGGTGGTGAAAACCAATACCACCGTCCAATTACGCCTAACAATGAAACAAGTCAAGGCCTTTCCCGATCATGTCCTATCGAAAATATAACCAAATCATGGAGGAAAGATCATTATCTTTAGCTAAGGCTCTCAACCTAAAGAGGATTTCGAGAATGAAGTCGCTCCGGCCAAAAGACTCAAGGTCGTTGATGCTACAACCAAAGAATCTTCTCCGGTCATTCCCGTCAAGCAACCTCTCAAGTTGCCTCTTCTATCGCCAAGGGTCAATTTGTCAACCATCTTCCATTCCTCCCGAAGTACAAGCATCGGCTCCTCTCCCACAAGAACACTGTTGTCACAAAGAGAAGATTCGAAGCTAAGGAAACCGATCTTCTTTGAAACCAAAATGTAAAAGGCTATAAGGATATCCCACAGGATGAAAGCACTTCGTGCTTCAACCATGTCTCCATCTACTGATTCATGCCCCACTACAGAAGCACAAGATGAAAATGCTCCCCCTCAGAAGATCTATCTACCTGGAAGGAGAAAGAAGACTAAGGCCAAAATTTCTCCTTTGGATCTTGAAGCTGATGACTCATCTTTTATTATAGAAGGGTCTGCTGCTGATTTTCCTGATGGAAACCCAGAAGATGGGATAGCCTGGACATTGAAGGAAGATCAGATGAATGTTCTTCTTCGTAGGACTCTACCTAAGTGGAATTCACCTTTCTCAAGGAAATTCTACACTTGATAGATAGAGCGCACTTACTTTCTCTGCTTACTCAAGTTTCCACCCATTATTGCAACAAAGAACCTCAAGGCTCGGAATGTACCGCCAGAGATTTTCAAATCTTGTTAAACTCCCACATTCCCAACACAAAGCATCTTCCATTTGGGTAAACTCACATCGGTGGAAGCTTATATCTTGGAGATTCTATCCTCTCCTCGGGTGCATGTCCTTGAGACTAAGGGTGGAATCACAGCAGTACTGTTGTCCGAAAGAAAGTATCCTCTGCCTAAAGACTTATGGAAAAGATGTTGAGTCGAAATTGGAAATTCCTCCGCATCCTCGTGGGAAATGAAAGACAATCTGCTTTAACATCGGTGGGATTGATCAAACTCAACTTCAACAAGCGCAATAGGCCTCTTCTCCTTCCATATCGTGACAATTGGTACTCACCGCACTACTTTGTTTTTGTCCTTTTCTTGTGTTGTTTGCCTATGTTTGTCAAATATTTTTAAGTAAACGACTTTCACTCATACACAAAAACATCACTTTAAAAATAGTGATAGCGTTTATTTAAGAAAATTAGGTTTTAAATTTTCCTTTTCAATTTATTAAGCTTTTTCGCTTTTATAAATTGTTCTTAATTAAAAAAAAAAAAAAAAAAAAAAAAAACTCTTTTATACGATTTGGTTGTACCAAACTGATGGTTTTAACTCACCTAATGTACATTGCGTATGTTAAAGGGTTAGCTAGTCCAAAGGGTACAGCTTTGGTAAAGACATATCAAATCTCATAGCTATAATGGTTTGCTCAAAATCATAGGGTATGCAACCACCCATGCTTAATTCTCGAGAGTTGTATGGTCATCAATTCACCATGGTCTATTCTGTTTGGAATCCAAGAATTGGCTAGTCCACATGTATATGGCATGTGGTAAAGACAACGAATCCATATTTGGTTCTCAATTCACCAATCCTAAGAATTGACTAGTCCCGAGCAAACGGCTACAGTAAAGACAAGTCAAATCCGCTTATATGGTTCTTTGGTTTGCCAATAAATCGATGGTTATCAATGTACCATAGTTTTCGAACTCAAACATGTGGCTACCCGGTAGTAATGGCTATTGGTAAAGAGACATCAAATCCATTAATTTCGATGATTCACCTCTCACGGAGTTAACACACCGGAAGTGATGAGAATAGTATTGAACTTATGTGTTTTGAGGTACACGATGTCATATGTTGTTTGCAAAGATCCGGTGTTTCACGGTTCGATTCGCGATCCTCAAGATCCACCCACTCACCGCTCACACAATATTATGGTACACTCGAGGAAAATGTTACAATCCTCAACAAAGATTCGCGATCTATCAAGGAAACTGGAACTTAACCTAGTCAAATTCCGGTTTAGGGAGGATTGTTGGGAATTAAGGTAATCATCGATTCGCGCCAAGCACAATCCATCGATTAAAGCTTCATTGAAGAGATTACTCAAGAAGAAGAATCGTTGCCAGTTATACTTGGCCAGAAATGATAAAGCGATAAAGTGTGTTCTTCTTGAAAGTGGGAACCACGTAGGAGAGATAAGCTCGCTTTAGAGTAAAAAGTCGGTAGCCGTATGTATAGGTTGGCGCCAGACATGTAGAGCTTACTCGGAATAAACACGATGATTAACAAAACAATATGATTAGTTGCATGCTTGTCTAGTTGCATGCTTAGTCTAGTGTAGTTGTAGAAGCGTATTTTGTCAACGCTCATTAGGGTTTCTTGCCTATATAAGAAACCATATTAGTTTGTAAGAGATAAGTTTTTCCGAAGCTTTTCTTAAGTTTCTCAAGTCTTGTATTCTATTCAAACATAGAGTTTCTATAATCAAAGATCCATAGAGGATCGAAGTGTTCTTAGTTAATATAACTTGTATTCTATTTCCGCTACAATATCAAGTTGTAGAGATCTTCTATTAGTTTGCTTGTGATTACATTGGCAATACTAACGATCTCCGAGTGCTTAAGATCTATCAAGGTCTTGGTTTCTATCAACTCAGAACATGTGAAGTTATCAAAATCGACTATGAGATTATTCTTCCCAATCTTCATTATGTAACCATCTGGGAAGATGTCTTCCATTGTGAGAACATTTGGTGCATCAATGTTTTGCATTGTGACGTCCATATTGTGATCTGAAAGATATTGAGCCAAAAGAACCAACATATCGAAAGACATTACGTTAGTCAACAGTTGATTTTATTGTCCAATTATTGAATATGTTATGTTGATGAATGTTACGAGTCCAACGTCACTTGTTTGTCCAATAGTCCAAAGTAGTCGTGATAATTTTCGTGAATTTATTAGTTTTGAATTTTAAAGTCCAAATTTTCACTCATTTTCACAACATATTAACCATTATAGCATATTAGTGACATTTTGGTTTTGTGACGTTATGATTTATTTATTTACAAATATGTACGCGTAACAATTCATAATTAAGGTTAAAACAAGGCTTAAGCGTAGAAATTGCAAACTTATGCGTAAACAATTAACCATACGCGTAAGCATAAGCTTATGCGTAGGAACTCCTCTTATGCGTAAGAAATATTATGCGTAAGAAAAGAACCCTTGGCATAGAGCTTCGCGTGGCGCATGTGGGAGCTTATGCGTAAGGTTTACTCGTGAGGTAAACCTTATGCGTGAGACTCAAGTTTACGCATATCCTTCACAGGATACGTGTAGTCCCCTTTGTAGAACCTTACGCGTAAGATTTCTCTTACGAATAACATTCAACGCGTAAGGTGATCCTTATGCGTAGAAATCCAGTTTAACCTTGATTCTTAATTTTGCACGCGTAAAACCTGAAATAAATTTGTCATAACATCATCATTAACACATTTTTCAACTGCTTTCATCCACACATGGAATCACTATCATAAACAGTTATGCGTAAGATTTGTTTACGCGTAAGACTAAAACCCTAAGTTTTGAATTCTTACGAGTATGAAATCCAACCATAGGATATGCACCAAATTAATTACGGGATGTCTTAGAGTCTATATGAATGTGTTGCAACAAGTTTTAACATCCGAACCTCATGAATCAAAAGTACCCAATTCGTATGATACTTAAATCCTAATACTCAATTATGCACAAATCATGTTTCGGAATGATTCAAGTGTGGTTTTGGTCAATTAAGCATGTCACAATCATCATACAACCTCTTAATTACTCGTAAACAATCACAATAGAAAACCCCAATTCATACGCATAAACCCTATTTTCCAAAACGATTGATTGATGATTCGTGGTTTTTCATGTTAGAAATAGTTTTAGAATGACCTTAGTAACATTTTAACATACATATTTCAACAAAATCACCCAAACATGATTACATGTTCATACGCATATCGTAGAACATAAAATCACGCCTAGTGAAAAATCTAACCGTTGGTTTTACTAATAAATCAAAACCTATGTTTAGTTTAACACCTAGAATGATTAATCACTTACGATTTGAAGTTAGAAACACGGATTTGAAGGTTTATTTTTAGGCGTAGGATTGGTGGTTGGAAGAAGTAAATGTGTGAATTAAATGTTTTGAAAAATTAGGTGGAGTAGATATGATAAAAAATAAGTTTGAACTTTTTGCAACATTGGTCCCTCCACCTCAAGCATTTTCATCCAACGCCCATAACTTCCATTTTGTTACGTAAAGCATGATATTTGAAAGAAACTTGACGACACTCCCCTTAACTTTAGAAATAAAGAAATTTTACAAATTTGGGTCCGGAGTGTCAATAAACCAAACGTGTCCACCATTATCAAAGAAACTACCAATATAGGGTAACATGCAAGTACAAGGTTTTATGAAGCGTAAAATATTAACTTTCTCCCTCAACACTTGACCGAAAAATCTTGAAATTTGAAAGAGTAAAGTGTTGATTTAAGATTTGTACTTGCCATGTTGAAAGAAATTAAGATAGAAGAATATTTTGAGTTTTATAAGTTTTGTATTTTGTATTTTATTTTGAAAAATATTTACAAAAGAGGTTTTGGTGTTTGACCGGTTTTAAGATTGTTTTAAAAGTTCGTCCGGTTCCTCGAGTCAAACACCGCATACCAATCCGGTGGACCAACTCAAGAAACCTAGCGTGAGCTAAGGCCTTGGTGAGAAGATCCGCGGTTGGTATTCGCACCACAAAGTATAATTCAACGGTGCCCTTTTCCACATGCTCCTTGATGAAATGATATCGAAGATCGATGTGCTTAGACTTGAATGTTGAATAGAGTTGCACGAGATCGCAATAGCACTTGATTGTCCCAAGACATCGGTATTCATCAAACACGTAACCATAGTCTTTGAGTTGTGTTCTCATCCGATGACTTGAGCACAACACGCAGACATGGCTACATATTCTCGCCATTGAGGACAGAGATGTACAATCCTGCTTCTTTGATTGCCATGACACCGCTTTATCACCAAGAAATTATAGAGCTCAAGTGCTTTTCCGAGAATCTAAGCATCCCGCGTGATCGTCGTCAAAAGCTATTAGTTAAAACCGTAATCCTTCGAATACTAGAGTCCTAAATTAATGGTTCCCTTAATGTATCTGAGGATTCTTTTAGCCTCGAGAGGTGAGTTTCAGCTTGGTCTTGACCGATAACAGGAGCAAAGATAAGCAGAAAAAACAATTTCGGGTTCATCGGTGTTAGATACATGAGTGACCCAATGATACTTGGTATTTGGTAGGGTCAACCAATTTCCCATGCAAATCGGCGTCGGTTTCTTGGTATGTGCCATAGGTGTGGCATAGGTGTCACAACTTTGCATTCCATGTTTGTTTAAAATTTCAAGAGCATATTTGATCGATTAAGGAAAATACCACGGGGTGATTGATGAACTTGCAGTCCTAGAAAGAATGTAAGTTCACCGATCATTGACATTTCAAAATGTTTTTCATAAGTTTTGAAAAGCGTTTGAGTAATTTAGATGTGTTGACTCAAAATGATGTCATCCACATAAATTTGAACGATTAAAATGTGTTCCCGTGATATTGTATGAAAAGTGTTGGGTCGACCGAACCTTTAATGAAATTATTGGCAATGAGAAAGGATGATAAATTATCATACCACGCCCGAGGAGCTTGTTTGAGACCGTAGAGAGCCTTGTTCGCTTGTAGACGTGATTAGGGAACTCAGATCAACAAATCCTTCCGTCGACTAACATAGACCGCTTTTCGGTTTTCCATTTAGAAAAGCGGTTTGACGTCCATCCGAAAGACCGTAATGTTCATGTGAGCCGCGAATGCCGTAAAGATCCGAACACCTCAAGTCCGCAATCGTGCGAATGATTCCTCGTAATCAATCCTTCTTCCCGCTTATAACCCTTAGCCACCGACGTGACTTATTTCGGATAACTGTACCTTCGGCGTCGTATTATTTTTCCAAATCCATTTGAGACCAATAACATAGACCCCAGTTGGTTTTTCAACCAATTCCATACTTAAAGAAGTTTAAACCGATTAAGTTCTTCTTGCACTAATTCAATCCAGCTTGTCATATGTCATGGCTTCCTAATATTTTTGGGTTTAGCTTGGCAGACGGTAAGTGCATAAATGCAATGTTCACCATCGATCAAGGCGTTGTCTAGTTATGACCGGTTGATTCGGGTTTCCAATAATGTTCACAAGAGGATGGTTTTTCGTCCAACGATATGTGGAGGGTTGATGTTGATATACATTCTGCAGACAGAGGATTCAAATGACTTGTAGATGATTCCGCAACATCGGTGGCGTAACATTTGCACAAGGGTTGAAGAACGATTGGATCATAATCTGCAGTGGGGTACTTCATTGTTCGAAAGATCATCACCGGTTCAGCGTCATTGATGCGGTTTGTTCCGCTATTGTTGTAGAATTAATTGGTGGTGCTTCTTCAACAGTTGTTGTTGTTTCGTGTATCGGTATTAAATTATTATCGGGTTGAGCAATGAAACATTTGATACATCTAGAGCATGTTGATCAATATCATCACTAAATGTAGGAGCAAATAGATGTTCCATTTGTTGACGAGTAAGTCGGAGGCTTGGTTCAAATTGATGATGGAGTTTGGGGAAGTTTAGACGGTTATGTCCGGTTCCAAGTCGCTTTGCTCGAAGCCATTTCGTAAGCTCATCGAAATTTGCATGAATCGCTTCCATAATCTCCGTGTATGATGATTCCGCATCCGTAACCCTTAGAGTTTTCACAATATCCAACAAAGACTCAATGTCGACTTTGGCTTTGAGCTTACCAAAGTCATCACGATCATTATTTGGGTAACAAACGGATCCAAATACATGAAAGTGTTTGATATTCGGTTTACGGTTGTGGATAAGCTCATAAGGTGTTTTGTTGTGGCGCTTGGTAATCATTGAACGATTCTCGAGTGTAGCATGCGCTTGACACGGCTTGACCCACAAGTAATCTGGAAGTTTGCATTTATCAACATCGTTCTTGCGAGCTTCCACTAACGCACGGTTTAGTCATTCAACAACTCCGCTTTGTTACGTGTTCGTGCAATTGATTTTGATGCTCAATTCCCACTTTCTCATAATATACACGAAGAGTTTGATTCACAAATTCAGCCTTTGTCTGCTTACTCGATTTGTCCGACTATGTTCCGGAGTCGAACTTGAATTTTCGTGAGAAAGGTAATGATCATTGATAAGGTTTTAAATGTACCTTTTGAGGGTCGTTTAAGCCCTTATTTGATCACTTTGTATCCGTTATTACTTAATATCGCCCTTTTCACTTTTAAGTCTCTTAAAGGCAAATTGTCAGAATGGCACTTATTTGGACGAAAAGGCGCGGATATATGAAGAAAATGGCCAAAGTCAAGAATCGAGACACTCCAAATTCGCCGAAAAGATAAGGTGACGGCGTCATCGCTAATCATGACGCCGTCGGAGGATTTTGTGACGGACACAAGCCAAATCTCTTATTTTCAAGTGACGGTGTCGGGTTTTAAAAGAGTAGGTCGTCGCAACTCGACGGCCTAGATTCGATCCGCACGGCGCCGAAGTCAAGAGGACGGCGTCACAAGCATAAGGTGACGCCGCCGCAAGACTAACGTGGCCAAGACGAAACCCTAATGACGGAGATCCGACGGCGCCACAAAACATAAGGTGACGCCGTCGCATATGTAATCTTATATATAGAATCCGAATTTTCAAGATTTGTGTGTAGTCTTTGGAGTGAAAACCTAAACCGAACCAAGGTCGTCTTGTACAAGATTTTAGGGTTCCAAACCCTATCTTACATCAAGATAAGTGTTTTACTTCATTAATTCAATTATGTCTTTGATTATTTGTGTGTATGCTTGCATGTTCTCCATGTCAGGCTAATTTACTTGTGTGTTTGCTTAGGGAATATGAAACTTAATTATTGAATATTGATTGGTTGTTTCTTATCTTAGTTGTCAATGATCTAGTAATGCTATAGGTCATTCGTTGTGTACTTAATGCTTGATTAATCTTTGTGAACCTTAGGTTATAGCACCTTGAGCGGTTGTAAGCTAAACTATCCAAAGAGGCCTTAGAGTTAGAGTTTATGATCCCTAGTGGTTTTTGTAGACGAGACCCTTTGGTAAGTTCAAAGAGTTAGGATAAACGACACCCTACAATTTAGACACACAACGCAATTAAGAATAAGGACGTGACAATTCAACCACCAATAGGAGATAATTAAGGAGTAGTAAAACCTAAGTGAACACATCTTTAAACTATCATACGAGCACACAATAATTAGACATAGACTACATACACCTTAGATTAGATAATTAGATAAGTAGAGTAATCGGTAGCAATACCAACCCCCAAATCCAAACCCCAAGATTCATACTTTTCCATTTCCTAAAAACATAAAAAGATAAAAATAATCTTCCTCAACCCCAACCTTAGCGTAGTAACTTCTCACTAGCATTCCTATTCCCCGAGAACGATATCAATACCCGTGGCTTACCCTAATACTACACTACAACGATTAGGTTCACCGCCTAGGTGTTATAAAACTTGCTCAAGAAAAGGATGTTCCTTTGACCCCGAACGACGCGTAGCGTTATCAAGTTTTTGGCGCCACGGGAATAGAATAGCTAGTTAGTAGTCCACCTCGCTTAGGTTTCTTTGCTTGATTCCTATCAAGTAAATTTTTCTCATTTTAGCTTTCTCATAGTCTATCCCCTTCTTCGTGACCTTTGTTCGTAATCCCATCACTTTTCATCATGGAAGGTGATAACCAACCACCATTCATCAACCTACCACCAAATGACCCGCCAAGAGCCCGCACTTTGGTGAATACTCGAGACCAAGCCACCTAAGCTATAGGAACACCATTGAGCTTCCCGACCAAGCCCAAACTATGGCCCTGCGATCCGACACCATCCGTTGGTGCAAAACGGATGTGCATTCCATGGACTTCGTTCAAGATCCAAATCGATCTAAGGGATTTCTTAAAATTGTCGATTCCATCGACCTTGATGCTACTACTCGGGAGACCACGCTACTGCTCTTCCAATTCTCTCCTACGGGACCAAGCTAGTAATTGGCTTGAGCGACTTCCCACGGCCCATCTCGAGTTGGAATGATCTCACCTCTCATTTCCTTGCTCAATTTTTCCCACCGGAAGAACCACTAAACTTAGGAATGACATCTTGATGTTCCAACAACGCCAAGGTGAATCTCTACTAAGCATGGACTCGATTCAAGGACTTACTTCATAAAGTCCCTCATCATGGCATTGATCTTTGGCTTCAAGTCCAAATCTTTTATGATCATGTCAACTTCCCCACCAAGCGATCCATTGACCAAGCGGCCGGTGGAAAACTTAGTGATCTCACCGCGGAAGAATCATGGGGTATAATAGAGGACCTTGCTCTCTATGACAACGAAAGTTAGAATGACCCCCGTGAGTTGCCCAAAACCGTTAAGGCAATCTCCTTGCCTCCCATTGACTCACAATCTTCCGACCATAGGATGATCGAACTTGAAGATCAAGTTAAATTCCTAATGAGTTCCTACGAAAATCCTAAGTCTTCACATCAAGTGAATAAAATCACTTTTCCTTGTGAGTTATGTAGTGGTCCCCATGACACTCGTGATTGCACAAGACTCCCCAAACGAGCTTTTGCGGACTACGCCTCCGTGCGTACCGACGGAGCGGGAGAGAAGTGGTACACTTTCAAGCCTGAACCAAACAACTTAGGAAACTCTTACAACCCCTCATGGAGAAATCACCCTAACCTTAAGTGGAACCAAAACTCAAGCACACCCCAAATCTCATCTAGTCCACCTAATAGGTTCAATTCTCTAAACACCGGGAACCCCACTGATCTTGAGGCAATTGCATCTAGATTCATGTCATCTCAAGAGACTCGATTGACTAAGCTTGAAGCCGATTTTAAGCGAAGACAAGGCGAGATGACAAACAAGCTTGATGCTCTCTTAAAAGCCTTTAATGAATGCGAAATTGGAGCACTCCCAAATGATACTATAAAGAACCCAAAAGTGAATTCGATTTCGTCGACTTCATGTTCTTGTTCACCATGGGAGAGTGCGCATCCATGCCCCTCACACCCAACGGTTCACCCGGTAAATGCTATCAAAAAGGGTTCCAAGCCATCCAAAATGAGGTACCAAGGCCCTGCACCATTGGTAGAACCTACTCTTGAGAAACCCACAACCAAGAACCCAAAATAGTCTAGAGGAGGAGTACAAGGAACTCCATCAAGAAAAACCGTTCTTGAAGTCTTAGCTCATGCACCTTATTATAATGCTTTAAAAGAAAAATATGAGTTAGAACTTAAACTTGGAAAACATGGGTCCGCTTTTGTGCGAAATAATTTACCTAAGAAGTTAGACGATCCCGAGCTATTTACTCTTTCGTAGGCTTGGAACTTCCAAACCTCTCGATGCTCTAGCCGACTTAGGATCATGCATCAATCTTGTTCCGTTGTCCTCCATAGAAGCCTTAACTTAGGTTAGATAGAACCAACGAAACCATCTTAGGTCTAGCGGATGGTAGTGTTGCACATCCCGTAGGAATAATAAAAGACATGATAGTACACGAGGAGAGTTGACTCTTTGGCCGACTTTCATGTGCTAGACATGAATAAGGACCCGACATGCCCATTACTTGTAGGAAGAGGATTCTTAGCTACCGCTAGTGCCATCATCGATTGTAAGATGTCCAAGATAGTGGTAGGAGAGGGGAGTGCTATGTCAATTTACGATGTCAAAAGGCATACGTACTACAAAGAAGAGGAAATCCCACATGAGGTTAGGTTGGATAGGACGCCTTCTAGATATGGACCTTGGATAGATAAGAACCTCATAGGTCCCCAACGACCTTTCTACTTAGATGAAGCCTTTGCTAGTAAAGCAACTTTCCATGAAAAAGAGATGGCTAGGGACATGGAAGTGAACCCGTTCGAGGACGCCTTAGTATTTAAGAAGATGACCGAGTTCCTAGGAAGTTTACCCTTCAACCTTGTCATGAATAGGTGGAAAATTGAAAAGCCTAAACATAAGTGGGATTGGAATAAACCACCTAGTGATGGTAATGGAGAGTGGCATATTAGGATAACAATCTATGATCCCGATGGAGAGAAATTTGAAAAGGCATATCGAACTGAACGTACTACTAGGAACCTAAATGATAAGTTTGATACTTATGACATTGTTAAGGATAAACTTACTTATATCGGTACGTGAGGGCACGACTACGAGTCTAGCTACAAGACTCTTAAATAAAGAAAAGCGCTTTGTGGGAGGCAACCCATGCTTAATTGTTTGCTTGTTAGTGTCATATATCTTTTATTCATTGTTTATTCTCATGTTTAATTTTGTAAAAATGCTTTATTTTGTTTTTAACCTCGTCTTAATTGCATATAAAGGTATTTTACATAAAGGATAAGTGTAGGGAGGATTACACACGTTTTCAAAAGAAATGTAAACATGAGAATAACAATTCATTAAAAGATATATATGTGTGTTTGTTCGAGTCAAATGCTTGTATCGAGTCATAATGGATGTTTTGCAAAAATTTTTCCAGATTCTAAAGATGTAAAATTTTCCGAAATTTTTCCGTAAAATCGCAGACCGCTTTTTGTCGATAATAACGTTGCAACCCGACGGCATCGTGAAGGAGTAAAACAACAGATTACTTTTTTCTCGTTTTCTCGAACTACTTATGAATTTTGGAATTTTCTGTGTCTTAGATTTCCGTAAATTCAGTAAACATCCATTCCACAAGCATTATATCCTAGTTTAGTAGAGTCTTATATATATTATTACCACCGATTTTACGCGAAGGTTTCGCTTATTTTCTTCAAATGTGCGTGTTTCATTTATCAAGAAGAAGAAACAAAAGATTGGATGGAGCTTTTCACGCACACATTCTTCTTGGAAAGGATTTAACCACTACTTAACACATGGATCCTACCGAGCTAATCGGGGAGTATTAGTTTCTTTTGTTTTCATTACCTTCTTTATCATAACTTTGATATTTCGGGAACATTGGGGACAATGTTCGCTTTAAGTGTAGGAGGGAAAATAAACGGAACTTTGAAACTATGCTTATCCTTGATTATTTGCTTTGTCCAATTGTATTTGTGTAATAAACCATGAGAAAATGTCGGTTAGGGTAATTTTGGCACCAAATTTGAAATTTTTTCATGATATATAGGAGTGGACCATTAGTCTTAACAAAAGCGTCTCACGGATAGGAAGTTGCATGACTAGCACAAAAAACCCTTTACCACCTAAATTCCACCCAAAATGTGAGGATCGCCCTTAGATTAGTAGGAATTAAAAGCATTCATCTTTAATGCTTAGAGTGTGAACCAGTAGTATATTAGATTCTAGAACTTGTTTTGTGATACATTCCGAGATCGCTAGTAAGACTACACTTGTGTAGTTAGGAATAACTAAATGATAAGAGGCATTAGGATAACCCTTGTTTGATACCCATAATATAATTACTTCTTCCACATCGGTTGAGTAATTCCCTCACACCCTTTGCGTTGTACTCATCTTTAGTACACGATACCCCTAGTTAACCCCTCAGAGCCTATCCTTTTCGCGGTTCTCGTGATGTTTCGGTTTTCCGGAATATCAATGAAGAGCATTGTTTACACCCCACCCCCAAATGTACACCCAAATCGCCTTAGCCTACCTTGTATGCACTCACTTTTAGTGCATTATTGTTATCACCCTAAACCCTTAGTTCAATTATCTAGTTGCTTGCATGAGTTGCTAAGTCAAGTCATATCCTTTGTACACGCTTTGGGATGATTGGGACTCATGGGAAAAGTTAAAGTTTATAAAATGATTGAAAGGGAACGTTAAATTCCTTATTTGTGTAATAACATACCCCAAGTGTTTTGATCTTTTCAATTCAGGTCAAATTAGTGTTAGAGTAATAAAAACTCAAGTGTAGGGATGTGCCTATAAATCCCTATTATTTTGATGTTACCGTAGAGGATGGTAGAGTAAAAGTGTATGGAGGAAAAAAAATCGAAAAAAAAGAGAAAAAGAGAAAGAAAAAAAAAGGCTACCATCCTACATCTATCCTTTAAATTTATGTTTGTTTGTTTCAGTTAGCTAGAGTCTAGAGTGTCGAGTCTTGGCTTAGCAACGCCATTCTTCATATGCTTGTAACATAGAGATTTTTGACTTGCCACCACTAAATAGCCTATCGCACCAAACCCTTTGTTTCCCTACCGTAAGCCTAACATTACAACCCTTTAAAGACCTCTTTGATAGTCTTTCCTAGGTGCTTACGCCAAAGCGATGGAGGTTTGATCTATTCTCAAGCCTATGGTAATCTATGTACTACGACCGGTTAATGAGTGTTTAATCTTCTATTTCCAACTTATTATATTTCATATACACCCGAGAGAGATGTGAGTATCCAAACACCCCATGTGAGGTGCTAGTATGTAATTTCCATGCTAGTTATGATTTTTGTGGGGCTTATATGTGTTGTGGATTGTTTTAAACCAATGCTTCATGACCCCTAACTTATAAATTAATTGGTTAAAGCACATTTGCTTGATGACAAGCAAATACCAAGTGTAGGGATATTTGATAAGGTTTTAAATGTACCTTTTGAGGGTCGTTAAGCCCTTATTTGATCACTTTTGTATCCGTTATTACTTAATATCATTCCTTTTCACTTTTAGGTCTCTTGAAGGCAAATTGTCAGTAATGGCACTTATTTGGACGAAAATGCGCGATATATGAAGAAAATGGCCAAAGTCAAGAATCGAGACACTCCAAGTCACCGAAAATAAGGTGACGGCGCCATCGCTTAATCGCGACGCCGTCGGAGGATTTTGTGACGGACGTAAGCCAAATCTCTTATTTTCAAGTGACGGTGTCGCTTTAAAAGAGTAGGTCCGTCGCAACTCGCACGGCCTAGATTCGATCCGACGGCGCCGGTCAAGAGGACGGCGTCACAAGCATAAGGTGACGCCGCGCAAGACTAACGTGCCAAGACGAAACCCTAATGACGGCGATCCGACGGCCACAAAACATAAGGTGACGCGCATATGTAATCTTATATATAGAATCCGAATTTTTCAAGATTTGTGTGTAGTCTTTGGAGTAAAACCTAAACCGAACCAAGGCTGTCTTTACAAGATTTTAGGGTTCCAAACCCTATCTTAAATCAAGATAAGTGTTTTACTTCATTAATTCAATTATGTCTTTGATTATTTGTGTGTATGCTTGCATGTTCTCCATGTCCGGCTAATTTACTTGTGTGTTTGCTTAGGGAATATGAAACTTAATTATTGAATATTGATTGGTTGTTTCTTATCTTAGTTGTCAATGATCTAGTAATGCGATAGGTCATTCGTTGTGGACTTAATGCTTGATTAATCTTTGTGAACCTTAGGTTATAGCACCTTGAGCGGTTGTAAGCTAAACTATCCAAAGAGGCCTTAGAGTTAGAGTTTATGATCCCTAGTGGTTTTTGTAGACGAGACCATTTGGTAAGTTCAAAGAGTTAGGGATAAACGCATACCCTACGACTTTAGACACACAACGCAATTAAGAATAAGGACGTGACAATTCAACCACCAATAGGAGATAATTAAGGAGTAGTAAAACCTAAGTGAACACATCTTTAAACTATCATACGAGCACACAATAATTAGACATAGACTACATACACCTTAGATTAGATAATTAGATAAGTAGAGTAATTGGTAGCAATACCAACCCCCAAATCCAAACCCCGAGATTCGTACTTTTCCATTTCCTAAAAACATAAAAAGATAAAAATAATCTTCCTCAACCCCAACCTTAGCGTAGTAACTCCTCACTAGCATTCCTATTCCCCTGGAGAACGATATCAATACCCGTGGCTTACCCTAATACTACACTACAACGAATAGGTTCACTGCCTAGGGTGTTATAAAACTTGCTCGAAGAAAAGGAAGTTCCTTTGACCCCGAACGACGCGTGCAGCGTTATCAATCATCTGTGGAGCTTGATCTTTACTTCGAAGAAAATAAACCCAAGTCCATCTTGAGTAGTTATCTACAATTACCAAGATGTAGCGCTTGTCATTAATCGTCTACACACGCATCGGGACACACAAATCCATGTGAAGAAGATGAAGCATATGCTGGCAGATGTGTTCCACCTTTGAAGGAAAGTGAGCACGAGTGCTTTTCCCTTGTTCACAAGCTGAGCATAGGTGATCTTTAGAATACTGAAATCTTGGGAGACCTTCTACAAGTTTGTATCGTGCAAGATTGGTTATGGTTTGAAAATTTAAATGTGAGACGACGATGCCATAGCCAAGATTTTGTAGATGTTGCCTTTGAAAGTAGATGATGGGAGATGAAGCAATCATGTCTTGCATTGAGATTGTATAAAGACTTGATGTGGGTACCGGACATAAGATCGTTTCCTTGTAGATCACGAATGAAACAAGTTTTCTCCCGAAAGCGACTTCCAAATCTCCATCACAAAATTGACCAACCGAGAAGAGATTGTGACCGAGACCTTCCACATAATAAACCTCGCTAATTTCGATGTAACCATTGATGTAATCTCCAGAGCCCATGATAGTTGCGGTGATCATTCCCGAACCCGACAATGCCAATGAACTTTGAACCAAGTTTGATAACAGCTTGAGATTGCACATCATGTGCGGGAACATCCGCTATCAACAATCCAGAGGATGATCTCAGACACCGCATTACACACAAAACAACACAAATGGAATAAAAGTAGATGTGGAACCCGAAGAGTTAGAGGGTTCCGAAGCAGTGATAGTTGAAGCATAAATGTTTATGATTTTAGGTATCCATGTAAATCCAAGTGTATTATGTAACCATTTCTGCCATCTCCAACTAGTCTTAGCTTTGGTCTTAGTAAATGTACTAGGTGTTAAGTTCTTCCTAGGAGGTGAAGGGGTTACTATTGGTACATCAATGATCGTAGCCGGAACACTAGAAGGTGGTTTACCTAGCACAGACTTAGAAGCATTAGTGGGCCTAGAGGTATTCCGTTTTCTATTATTCCGCTTACGAGATAAGATAGCTTTAGCAACACATTTATCATGAGAACCAGAAAACATGCTTTTATGACAACCAACACAAGAAGCTTCAAACATAACATTTAAAGTACTTAAAGATTCAGCATTCGTTACATCACTTTTTCTATTACATTTGTCAGACGCAATATCTAAAGTGGGAGTAACATGAGTTTTATTCAAATTCCTAAGGTGTTCTTCTACTTTAGAGGTATTTATTGTTCTTTTCTTATGTCGCAACTTCATATTCTTCCTTGTATTGCTCCTAGGCTGTGAAGTGCAGGCGTTGGGAAAAGAGGCAACTATTCATGTATCAGTAGAGGGAAGCACATTAGTTTCTTATGGTTTGTCATTAGATGTTCTAGAGTCAGTTTGAATCTGTCTAGGTGTAGTTACTGCTGTGTTACTATCCTATCTTGCTTAAGTTTTACCAACTCTACTTCTAAGACATGAATAGTGTGTAACAAATCTAGATTTTCAGAGCGAGTGAGTCCATCTCGTCGTAAAACATCTTTGGTATATGCAAGATGATCATCGAGATCTTTGACGCTTGAGCACGAGTCTTTTGAGTAAATCAAATATGACACCATATTCCTTTTAAGTTTTGAAATTTCTTGTTCATATTTTGAAATTTGACACTTCAAAGACATCGCTTTCATCATCCGTTGTTTCATTTTTGGATTAAGAGTTTTGGTATGCAACTGGTTGATCTTGTTTTGCAAAGCGAGTTCTCGATTTTGACAATCTTTTGACACCATTAAAGACGACGTTTTGCATTTGAAAGCTCATTTAACAATCGCTCATTTTCAACTTTTAAAGACTTGATTTGTGACACGATGTCGATTCTCAACGTTTTCAATGAATCAACAGAATCAGCAGAGATATAATCAAATGCATATGCAAATGTAATGTAATAACACAACATTGATGGTATCGTACAGATTACATCTTCTAAGAGTCGATCAACATCTTTTCGTAACATTTTCTTTTTACGCTTTGTATTTGAAATCGATGTTTCGCTTGTTCAAAAACTCTTTCATAAGTCCAAGCTCCTTGTGAAAATCCCGTTCCTAATATATTGCACACATTTTCAAATTTCGAACATGGGGTAAAATTCTTTTCTGAAAAATATCTCTTTGTTCTCGTGCGAGAGGCGATTGAAAATGTTTAACTTTTATTTCAGAATGAAATTCAATTTCACGTTCCAAAAGTTTGATGTCCGAAAGAAATGTTTCAAAATATTTAAGAATTTTACATTTTTCGGATAATGTTTTTACTTCACTGAGTGAAGGTAAAGGACCATTAATTTGTGCAGTATTGGGTTGAGGACCAACATTAGAAGACTCAGAAGTAGGCGTGATAACCCAAGGTGTGTTAGAATTATCTTGTTGTGCGACGAAAGTTACGGCTTTTGAATAGTTAAATGGTTTGTTATAAACAACATTTTCTAATTTTGACCGACTCTCGTCTTCTGCATCTAATTCCTCCATGCGATTATGTTCAACAACACTCATAATGGAATCATCAATTCTATGTTCTGCACCGTAAACTTGAGGATTTGGTTTGAATGCTCTATTTGAAAACTTTGGTTTGTAATCAGCAAGATTCGGTCCATATCCATTTGGATTTGGTTTAAAAGTAAACTTTTGAATAGTTGTGATTGACTCACCATGTTTATAAACAACATTTCGAAACTCTTTGATTTTGTATTGTAAGTCGACAACTTCTTCAAGATAGTCATCTATTCGCTTTTAGAATGCTTTTGTACTCACGTAATGTTTTTGACAAGTTAACAACTCGCACTTGGCTTTTGAGTTTCCGAACCGAGAGCGTTAAGTTGTTGTTTATGATCATATTTCAGTTGTTCTATCTGAGACAATGAAGCGTTCTTAGATGCAACTAGATCACATATCTGTTTTTCCAAAGATTTTTCATTTTGGTAGGATTTAGCAAAAGCGACTTCAAAACATTTTTCACGTTTTTCTTGTGTTTGATAAATATTGAGTTGAAATTTTAAGCATTCGTTATCCTTAGTCAGCAGTGCATTTTTATCCTTTAATTGCTGATTGATGTCAAGGCATTTTTCCATTCGATATTTTTAGTCTTTAAGTAAGGTCATGAGCTCAATATCTGGATTAGACAAAAGTTCAGTTTGTTCAACGTGAGTCTCAACATGATCATTGTTCATATCCTCAAGTATAACCACGTAGTCAACTTGATTATCAATAGTAACCATAAGGTCATCTTGATCATCAAATATAACTATGGGATCTATTTGATTATCATCGAAATGAGATGTAAACGGCTCATGTTGAACACTCTAAGCCTCGTCGGATGCAGATGTTGGCGGAGATATCGATCAAGAATGAATATAGTTTGATCCGGTACGAGACAAGCCGTCGATGTCGTACACCGGGCTCAGATTACTCATGTGGAGTTCATGCATGTTAGCCATTAGCATCACCACCGCATTAGCCTCGCAAGTCCTCCATGTCATCATCGTAATCTGCATTTTCCATGAAGCTCTATTCCTTGTTGGTAAGAGTTCCACCAGCTTCATCCTTAAGAGCCAAGAGTAAAGCCTCTTTGTGATAAGCGCTGCCTCTTGTCCTTGGCTTTGGGCAAGCATTAGCCATATGACCCTTCTCATTACAGTTATAACAACGAAGACCATTAACCCCAGTCTGAGCATTTCCCTGTTCAACCACTTGAACCCTTGGTTGTTGAGCACCCATGTTAGTCCTTCTAGTAGGATTAGCATTAAATCCTTGACCACCGCCCATCTGACGAACATTACCACGATTCTGAACTTCAACTCTTCCATTGTTAACAACAACTTGATTCCTTGTGTTAGATGAGGTACGAATGCGATTGTTGGACTTGTTGGAGTATCGACCGAAGGCTCTAGCAATCATAACAAATCCCTATTGCAATGTATCGAAAGCTTCAAAGATCCTCATTTGATTCACTATAAAGTGCTTGAGCATTGTCATTGTATGGAACCGCTTGATTTTCTTGTATCATTCTTGTTGTGAGGATCATAAGGTGTGATCCGAGCGAGAGGTTGTGGAGGATTAGTGAAGGTTGTTGGCAAATTTGGATATTGAGGATAACATGCTTGAGCCCACAAAGCTAGTGTTTGATTATCCGGAAGTGAAGGCGAAACATGGAGTCCACGGATAACCCTTTCTTTGTCAACTTCCTTTTGTTGGGGCTTAAAATAGTTGTACAACAATCCGTATGTAGCATGATGAAGGTTCTTCGCTTGACGGATGAAAATGACATACTTTTCCCAATCAGGACCAAGACTACTCAGGAACTTAGTGTTGACTGCAATTCTTGGCATAATAATGTTATGTTTGTCCAAGTCATTGATAATGTCTGAGAATCAATGATGATATGACTCTAATGTCTCCCCTGGTTCAATCATGAAGTGTTCATATGCTAAGTAGATTTTAGATTCCATGTCTTCTTGATTGAGTTATGTGCCTTCCATGAGAAGATGAATATGCTCCCACATTGCTTTAGCAGTCTTCTGAGCATCAACACTACAAAGTATTGGATTAGGTAATCCCAAAAGGATGTATTGCATTTCAATTTCATCGGCTTCCAAGTGTAGAAGTTGATCAGCAGTAAGTTCATCGGCTTTCAAGTTCATTAAGACCGACAAAGGTTGGTGAAATCATCTCTTGGTGGATTAGCAGTTGGATCTCCAGGTACAGTGATAGTAGGCATCTGAAATGGACCTTCAAGGATGACCTTCTTTAAGAACATTCCATGTGGCTTCTTTAGATCACAAAACCTAAAGAACCTTATCACCCATTGATCGTAGTTACCGGGAGTGAGCATTGGAGGTCTATCAAGTGATCCAGCTTCATGTATGGATTGTTGGCTACTTAAAGCTTCACACATCTTTGCAAACCAAGACGGTTCCTTCATAGTATTCCTGGATGGATGTTGATTTTGAAAGTTAGTGTAGGGTTGTACTTGAAGACTAGGGGGTGGTTGAATCATTTGTGGTTGAATTGCTCCTTGAGGAAATTGTTGTTGAAGTTGTTGTTGTTGTTGATAGAATTGTTGTTGTTGATGTACTTGTTGTTGTTGTTGTTGTTGTTGAGGATACATATGAGGAAAGTAGCCAGTATGGTGGTTATGTAACACCCCAATTCGGATATGCAATGAATTCAAACTGGTATTACTTGATGGCACAACAATATAATAATAGAAAACGATCTCTAAAGGAGTCGTTTTAAAAGGCTTTATCATTCAAATATATCGAGTTTACAAAATAGGTCCCATTGGTTCCATTGATTACAAAAGACATCAATATAAAGTTTTTGATGCTTTGTGAATGATAAATTATTTATGTATAGCCTTCTTGATCTTGCCCTTCCGTGCGCCTCCCGACATTATGGACCCGAATACATGCTTAAAATCACAACACAAAGGTTGAGTGAAATTCATAGAGTTTGTTTAATGGTTGAACACATTATGTTGGTAGTGTGAGTTAATTAGACTCACACCAATGGTTTGAAAACAAAACAGCTTATTATTAGACTAAGCATCATGCAATCAAGGCGTTAACGTGTTCCAAATTTAATTGGAGAAATTGTTGGTACGCGTTCTAGTAGGTAAAATTGCCATTTTACCTAATGTTACTCAAATATAGTGCGCTTTGTTTGCCTCTAACGGGCCAACACAAACGGGATTCGCAATCCCAATAGATCTATTCACAATATTCGCGCCACCTCACATAGTGATTAATGATTCATGATTTAGGGACTTATGTTTGGCAAATGCGGTAACTTAGTACTAATAAAACAATCGATAAGCATACAATTTGAAAGCAATGTGTTCGGTTTAAAATAAAGCATGTATCTCCCCAAGGGTTTGTAAAACAATTAAGTAATAGAAAGTGGGCTATGAACTCACCGAGAGTTGATGATGTTAAGTACTAACGGATGTAATGGATAAGTCGGAAGACTTCTACGCACAACCTAAAATGAAATGTTGCGACTTAAGTTTGGAATAATGTTTTAGGAAAACATAAACCATCCTATATATATCCCTATGTTGATCATGATGTAGTCAATTTTCATTTGATGTTTTTAGAAAGATCTTTAATATGTGAAAACGATTTAGTTTATAGATATCGTACTACCGCTCGGGCCATCATAATTCGTGAGGTCATGCAAGAACGCTCGAGGAGCTAGGACACTTTAATTCAGAACCAAAGAACTCGTCGACACGCTTTACTCAAATGAAACCCTCACATGAAGCTCCCTACTATTGTAGCACTTAGTAAATACAACATATGTTTTGAGTGAAGATTGTTATAACATAAAGTTTATCATGTTTTAATAACTATCTAGTTTTTACAAGTTCTCGCTGCTTCAAACAAGCCTCGAGGCTTTAGCCATGGTCTTGCCGTGACTTTGGTCTTGACTACCATGGTCTTGAGACTTAGCTTTGGCCTTAGCCGTAGCCGTGGTCTTGGCTAATGGCCATTAGGCGCCTTGGTTTGCTTTTAGTTGTGACAAAAGTATAGTTGTGAGACTATATTTACTAGCTTCGCTTTTGAAAGATTTTGGCCTATTTAAGCGCTTTCAAGGTCCGAGCTTTTTTTATTGAAGGAAAACGCCGTTCGGACAACTTTCGTGTTTTAACTTTTTATGATTCGGACCATAAGTACGACTTTCAAAATGGCGTAACCAAGCAGTCCCCATATGGCGCTTTGGCGCTTAGGTTTCGCTAACTTTTTTGCTTATAACTTTTGACTCGCTTGTCCGCTTCGGTGATTCAAGTTGCTATGTTTACCTTTTATCTTGTCTACCATATTATGTAAGTTACATAGTCCATATGTTACTGATTTTAATGGTCTCACATGTATAGGATATGACTAGTTTTCTAGTTTGTTACTTATATGACAATATGTGAATTAAAACAAGTGATTGAGTATATGTACATCATGAATCAACATAGTAACTATATATATAGCATGAAATAGTTAAGATTATGAATAATAAAGATGAGATGATGGTGGTGATAAGTTGCTTACAACTTTTGGCTTTCAAAATAGAAAGGAGTAACTTAGTAAGGATAGGACTTTGATTGATCACTTTAGACTTTGGATTGAGCTAGCTTTCCACACCTTGGCACCCTTGCAAACTTGAAGAGTTGGTGATGAAGTACTAAGTGACTTGAGTGGATCTAAACTCAAGAAGATCACTTACTTGCTAGAGATTGGATGAAGTAGCTTGATCTTTGAACTTTCTTGCTTAAACTTGGAGTTTAAAGCTCAAATGATGGAAGATGTGAGTGGTTTAGGGTATGAACGACCAAATTCAGTTTGTGAAGAGTTTATGATGTATTTCACTTCCTATTTATAGGAGGGTAAGTTTGGTTAACCATATATTGGGTTAAATATTAACCATGGTTAAGTTAGGACACTTGTAATGATCAAAATGAACCTTGGTTAGGATTAAGCCACCAATATGATGACTCCCTCCTTAAGTCGGTCTCATAGTGTCTAGGTGTCTTAGATGATAAGTTTTGATAATATCAAGAGTTTAGAGTAAGTTTTGGTTCCGTTAAATGCCAACCGTAAGTCTTTAGGCCATAAACGAAACCGGTATCGTAAAAATACGAAACTTACAGAATGATGAGACTCATCATTATACTCCATATAAAAATATAAAATGAGTGATAAGTCTCATTGGGTGCAAAACGCCGCTAAAGTCGAAACACGGGTCAAAAACGCTGTATTGCAGCTTTATCGAAAAGAACGAAATTTCGTGGAAACGACCGTGAATTTATTTAGAGTAGACTAAAATTAGTCTAAAAGTGATATGAGATGTCAAAATGTGGTTTTCTTCAAACGCTGGATAACTTAATGCTTATTTGGGAAGTTTAAAAGTTACGCGATTTATGCAAAATGTAGAACGACAAGGTTAATTCCTTTATGGTCAAAGGAGGAGGAATATGTTTGACTTTTCCAAAATGTAAAAGTGTCAAAACATATTAGAAACACAAGCAGAATCGTTAAGTCCGGATGTAAGTAGGTTTGTTTAAAACGTAAGTTTAGTTTTTCAAATATAGGCTTATTTGGTAACATAAAATGAATTTTAAAATTCTCAAATTAATCATGAGTGATCTAAGAATTTATCCGATGTTAGGAAAATTATCGAGTTGATTTTCGTATGCGCGTGATGTTTAAACGATGGACCGTCCAAAATGAAACTTTATAACGATGTTTTCTTAATAACTTTTGCGAAAATGATCTAACGATTGTCAAACTCTCGACATTACTAAAATAATTTATCTTACGAGAATGTGAAATAAAAATTTTACGGATGAATAGTGAAAATGAATAGTAAATGTGAATAGTAAAAGTGAATAGTAAATTCTCGAAAATGAAAAGTAACCTGAAAATGCGGGTGGTTACAGTCTCCCCTCGTTGGAGAAATCACGTCCTCGTGATTTAATTGTTTCTTGATGTTGATGCTCCTTCAAAAGGTGAGGGTACTTTCGACGATCCGGTCTTCTCGCTCCCATGTAAATTCGGGCCACGCTGGGAGTTCCAAATAACTTTGACAATTGGTATTCGACTGCTTTTAGTTGTTTGACCTCTCGGTCCATGATCTCCACAGTTGTTCAATGAAGTGTAGATCGTTGCTCGCTTTGAGTTCATCGAGTGGAATAACAAGCGATTCATCGGATAGACATTTCTTTAGGTTAGATACATGAAAAGTGGGATGTACATTATCGAGTTCCGATGGGAGCTCAAGTTTGTATGCCATCGACCAACCCTAGCGAGGATTTTGAATGGACCTATGTATCGTGGGTTTAGTTTTCCGTGTTTACCGAATCGTATGACACCTTTCCAAGGTGAGACCTTTAGCATAACCTTGTCTCCAACTTGGAATTCCAAGGGTTTGCGCCGTACATCGGCATAACTCTTTGTCTATCTCTTGCTTTTTGTAACCGATTTTGACTTGTATGATTTTCTCGCTTGTTTCACGAATGAGTTCGGACCCGTGAGTTGAACATCTCCCACTTCGCCCAACAGACAGCGATCGGCACTTTCGACCGTAGTGCTTCAAGGGTGCCGCTTTGATACTCGCGTGATAATCGTTATTGTAGGAGAATTCACCAATGGTAAATGGTTATCCCATCCTTTTCCAAAGTCGATTATACAAGCTCAAGCATGTCTTCCAACGCTTGAATGGTTCGCTCACTCGACCATCGGTTTGAGGGTGATACTGTACTCATGTCTAGGTTTGTTCCAAAGGCGCCTTGGAGTGACCGCCGAAGTTTGAGGTAAATCTACCATCTCGGCCGATATGATAGAGATCGGTGCACCATGTTTTGAGACTATTTCCTTGACGATAGTCGAGTCAACCGATCCATCTTGTAAGTCTCTTTGATTGGTATAAAGTGTGCGGACTTGGTGAGACGATCCACTATGACCCGTATGGAGTCATAACCGCTGGATGTCTTTGGGAGTTTAGTGATAAAATCCATTGTGATTCGCTCCCATTTCCATATCGGAATCTCGGGTTGTTGTAAGAGACCGGAGGGTTTTTGGTGTTCACCTTCACTTTGGAACAAGTAAGGCATTTATCGACGAGGTGGCAATGTCGGCTTTCATGTTTGGCCACCAATAGAGTAGTTTTAGATCATGATACATCTTATCGATCCTCGGATGTACGGAATATTTGGATTTGTGGGATTCAAGCATGATTAAATCTCGAGACCACCATAAAGTGGTAACCAACTTCGCCCTTGAAGCATAAAGTTCCGCCGTAACGGGTTTCAAATTTCTTCAGATCATGCCATCTAATTTCTCCTTCTCAATGTCTTGTTGTTTTACCGCTCGGCTTGAGCATTGAGTATTTGAGCAGGAAATTTGAGTTAATGGTTAGGACTAAAGCTCGAACTCAGAGGTTTAACCCTTTCCTTCCGCTCAGGCATCCGCTACTACGCTGGCTTTTCCCGGATGATAGCGAATGTCGCAATCATAGTCACTCAAGAATTCTAGCCATCGCCGCTGCCTCATGTTTAATTCCTTTGATCGAGAATGTGTTGGAGACTTTTGTGGTCGGTAAACACAAGACATCTAGTACCGTATAGATAGTGTCTCCAGATCTTAAGTGCAAAGACTATCGCTCCTAACTCCAAGTCATGAGTATTGTAGTTTTCTTCATGTTTCTTGAGTTGTCGTGAAGCATAAGCCATGACTTTTCTCGCTGCATGAGTACGGCTCCTAATCCTTGGTGCGAAGCATCGCAATAGACTACAAAATCTTCGATCCCATCCGCAATGCTAGAATAGGGCACTACAAAGTTTTTGTTTTAGGATTTGGAAAGCTTCTTCTTCATCTTCGCTCCGTATGTACTTCTTGTTTTTCCGAAGTTAGCGAGTCAAGGTTTAGCTATTGAGGAAAACCCTCAATAAACCTTCGATAATAACCGCCAAACCTAGAAATTGACGAATTTCAGAGGTGTCGAGGTGTTGGCCAATCCTTGATAGCCTCAATTTTAGCGGATCAACATGTAGACCCGTGTTATCGATAACATGCCCAAGGAATTGTACCGACCGAATCCGAAATTCACATTTAGAGAATTTTATGCACAACTTCTCTTTTTGAGCAAATCTAAAATCGCTCTCAGATGATCTTTATGTTCTTCTTCACTTTTGGAGTATATGAGAATGTCATCGATGAATACTATCACAAACTTGTCCAAGTATGGCTTACACACCCGATTCATGAGATCCATGAATACGGCTGGTGCATTCGTTAAGCCAAACGGCATTACTTGGAACTCGTGATGACCATAGCGAGTTCTAAAGGCTGTTTTTGGAATGTCTTCTTCTCGAACCTTAACTTGATGGTAACCCGATCAAGGTCTATTTTTGAATAATAGGTCGAACCTTGTAGTTGATCGAATAGATCATCGATTCTCGCAAAGGGTATCGGTTCTTTATGGTTAATTTGTTTAGCTCACGATAGTCGATACACATTCGTAACGATCCATCTTTCTTTTCACGAACAAGACGGAGCTCCCAAGGTGAGGAACTAGGTCGGATAAACCCTTGTCCGAAAGTTCTTGTAGTTGATTTGCCGCCTCTGCATCTCGGATGGTGCTAGTTCAGGGGTGCGCGGCCACCGCGCCGCCTCCCGCACTAAATCAATGTGAAACTCTACTTGGCGTGATGGTGGAAGTCCGGTAAGTCTTCGTGGAAAACTTCGTGAAATTCACGAGCGATAGGAACGCCTTCAAGTCGCTTTTCTTTAGATTCCTTCTCGGTAACATGAGCTAGAAATGCGTAACATCCTTTTCAATGTACTTCATGGTTTTCATACATGAGATGATGTTTGTTAGTTCCACTTTGATCACCACGGATGACCAAAGTTTCATTGTTACAAGGAATGTGAACAACTTTTTCGCCACGTATGATGTTGGCTCGACAGTTTGACAACCAATCCATGCTAATAACAACATCGAAACTTCCAAGTTCGATTGGCATGAGATTGATGTCGAATGGATGATCTAAAAGGTTGAGGGTACAGCTTTGGAGTACAGATTGGTGTTTACTAAGTTTCCATTGGCTAATTCAATACTATAGTGAGTATCCATAGTGGTTGGTGCAATATTAAGTAAAGGTGCAATTTTGGAAGATATAAAGCTCATATCAAGACCGAATCGAATAAGACCTTAACAAGATGATTATTGAGTGAAAACGCACTGAATGACTACGCTCGGGTCTTGTTGAGGTTCACCGCTGCCCATAACATAGGCTCTACCACGAGCATCTCCGCCTTGTTGGCCACGGTTTTGAGGACAATTGGGTTTGACATGTCCTTTCTCCCACACCAAACATGTAACTATCGGTTGAAGGTTAGCTCCAGAGCCACAACTTTGCTTCTACGCCTTTAGCAAGGTGTCCCGGTTTTTGACACTTGTGACACTTGGTCGGGCAAGGACCCATATGGTGATAGTTGCATTTATTGCACTTTGGGTAGGTTCCACCATAATTTCCTCCACCGGTGTCGCAACATGTCGCCGAGGCTTCTTGTCTTTGTTTTGTTGTCGATGGTGTTGGGTGTTACGATTTTGATTGTTGAAAGTGTTTCTTTGGTTGTTATCCCATTGTCGCTTGTTGTTGTTGTTTCGTTGTTGTTGTTGTTGGTATGGTTGTTGTTATTACGGTAGTTGGTGTTGTTGGTGGTAGTGTTGAGATTCTGTCTTTGGGTAGCTCCTGTTCGAACCACTTGATCCATGAGACTTCGAGACATTCGCATAGCATCATCAAGTGACTTTGGATCAAACGATGTCACGCTTCCTCGGATGATAGGCGAAGTCCCCGATATATCTCTAACAGCTTTTCAGCTTGTTGGAACCATAGATGGACATAGTATCGCCAATTCTTGAAATCGACGGTTGTAAGTAGCAATGTCAACACCTTTAAGAACATGGTTCCGTAATTCCACTTCCAATTTCAGATCTCACTACGAGGGCAATACTCCTTGATCATTAAACCCTTTAGAGCAACCCAAGAGATTTGATAAGCACTCATGATGCCTATTGGTTGAGCAACCGAATTCCACCATGATAATGCCCGATCCAAGAGTGTACAAGTGGCATATTGAACTTTGTCATTTTCAACAAGATTTGTCGATTGAGAACACAGACTCCATTCTTTCAAACCAACGAGTTAAACCCACGGCCCTTCCGAACCCTTGAAATTTGTGGGTTTGCAACTCATAAATTCTTTGTATGAGCAACCTCTAGTTGCATTAGTCATGCAAGCCTAGCAGCCTGCAGGCAATGGCAAGCAATAGCTTCAATGCAATGGCTTCAATGGGCGGCTTCAAGTCATGCTGGCCTCAATGGCAATCAATGGCAATGCAATTTCAATAATGCAGGGCTTTTCAAATGGCATTCAATGCATATGGCTTCAATGGTCATGGGTTTCAATGGTCATGTTGTTGCAAAGAATAGAAGGCGGTCAGAAGAATGGCTTCAATGCAAGCATGCGGCTTCAATGGCTATGGTCGCTCGTCGCTAATTGTCGATTCACTGAGTAGTAATCATTCGCTCGATGGCACCGGAGTCATTGGTTGAGGTGCTTTAGCTTTCTTTGGCGGCATGATTCTATCAAAAGAGATATCAAGAGTTATAAAAGATCACGATTTTGATGGAAGGTTAGAAATAATAAAGTTTGAGTTTTAAACCATAACACATGATAGCATAAAACCGTAGTTTTATTCACATAACGTTGATTGATTTACAAAATCGAAACCTATTACAAGCTTCTTCAAAATGTACTAACCGAAACTTTCGCTTAGTAATTACAACGCTTTACTATCGTTAGCTATTACATGAGTTACATAGTTTTCTAACCGAGTCTAATCGCTTTAGAAGTACAAAAGATAACTAGTATATCACATAGTCTAAGATTGGTTGAACGAATCGATGTTTCCATATACGGCTAGAACATCGATGCTATCACTTATACGTTTTCTTCGACCTCTTTTGATGTATTTTCTGTTGCATGGCATTCATAGAAGATTGCATATCATACAACCCTTTCAAGACAATATCGGTCGGGTTAGCAACGCCTAGTCGGATCTCCGCCGAGCTTAAGTGATTTCGTAGTTCTTGAATGCATGCACCGCCTTGGTATCGGATTCTTTCCACTCTTGATAACCTATCTTTGATGTCTTCCCATCCAGCTAGTGGATGGAAGATGGTATCTCGCAACATAATCCAAGTCCTCTTCACATAACTCATATCTAGTATGAATAAGTCCAAGCGCTTGGCGTGCATGGATGGCCTCGGTTTTGGCCGCAATGACAAATGATTCTTGTTGATTCATCCGCCATGCCATACTTTGGACTTTATGTTGAGTTAGGTCCGTGTTGTTTTAAACGGTAAAGTTCATATTGGGCGTAGTTTATGAAAGGTGTATCATTGTGGATGACCCGCCAACTTCATGAGTTGATGTTGGTCCTTGAGTAGGTTAGTAGGATTAGGTTCGTAAGATGTTTCGAGGCGTGAGGTGGTGATAATGGTGCTACACCATATACATAGTTTTCCTCTTGATCATCCTCGATTCAACCCAATCTTGAACATTATATTCGGAGAATCGTATAATCGATCCTCTTCTTCTTCGTCGTCCATATCTTCATATGGTTCATCTTCGTAATCAACGGCATCAAGGTAGTCGCCATTAATATCGTGAAAATCTAGTTCCGAATGATTGGAATGTTTGGAATTTGTTCGGTGATGCCGAATGTAATCGGAGATGCAGTACGTATATAGTGACTACAAAAGGATATGATGTTAAAATAGTTATAATATTTAGAGAAAGCTTTAAATATTTCAAGTGTATATATCAATATACTAATATGTTCATGTTATTATAACATGTCTTGAGAGCCAATAATCGTCTGGAGGATGGAAGGCACGGAGAACGGAAGGCTATAAAATATTTTTGTTTGCAAAAGCGCTTATAGTTTAAGTCATTATTTAGACTCGCTTTCTATAACTATGGCTCGTACCAATCAGAACACCCCAATTCGATATGCAATGAATTCAAACTGGTATTACTTGATGGCACAACAAATATAATAATAGAAAACGATCTCTAAAGGAGTCGTTTTAAAAGGCTTTATCATTCAAATATATCGAGTTTACAAAATAGGTCCCGCTTGGTTCCATTGATTACAAAAGACATCAATATAAAGTTTTTGATGCTTTGTGAATGATAAATTATTTATGTATAGCCTTCTTGATCTTGCCCTTCCGTGCTCGCCCCGACATTATGGACCGAAATACATGCTTAAAACCACAACACAAAGGTTGAGTGAAATTCATAGAGTTTGTTTAATGGTTGAACACATTATGTTGGTAGTGTGAGTTAATTAGACTCACACCAATGGTTTGAAAACAAAACAGCTTATTATTAGACTAAGCATCATGCAATCAAGGCGTTAACGTGTTCCAAATTTAATTGGAGAAATTGTTGGTACGTGCCTCTGTAGGTAAAATTGCCATTTT
This sequence comes from Chrysanthemum lavandulifolium, assembly GCA_022545495.1. Taxonomy (NCBI): domain Eukaryota; kingdom Viridiplantae; phylum Streptophyta; class Magnoliopsida; order Asterales; family Asteraceae; genus Chrysanthemum; species Chrysanthemum lavandulifolium. The sequence goes on along the minus strand of JAHFWF010000015.1, from coordinate 643,385 downwards.
TACCTAATGTTACTCAAATATAGTGCGTTTGTTTGCCTCTAACGGGCCAACACAAACGGGATTCACAATCCCAATAGATCTATTCACAATATTCGCGCCCACTCTCACATAGTGATTAATGATTCATGATTTAGGGACTTATGTTTGGCAAATGCGGTAACTTAGTACTAATAAAACAATCGATAAGCATACAATTTGAAAGCAATGTGTTCGGTTTAAAATAAAGCATGTATCTCCCCAAGGGTTTGTAAAACAATTAAGTAATAGAAAGTGGGCTATGAACTCACCGAGAGTTGATGATGTTAAGTACTAACGGATGTAATGGATAAGTCGGAAGACTTCTACGCACAACCTAAAATGAAATGTTGCGACTTAAGTTTGGAATAATGTTTTAGGAAAACATAAACCATCCTATATATATCCCTATGTTGATCATGATGTAGTCAATTTTCATTTGATGTTTTTAGAAAGATCTTTAATATGTGAAAACGATTTAGTTTATAGATATCGTACTACCGCTCGGGCCATCATAATTCGTGAGGTCATGCAAGAACGCTCGAGGAGCTAGGACACTTTAATTCAGAACCAAAGAACTCGTCGACACGCTTTACTCAAATGAAACCCTCACATGAAGCTCCCTACTATTGTAGCACTTAGTAAATACAACATATGTTTTGAGTGAAGATTGTTATAACATAAAGTTTATCATGTTTTAATAACTATCTAGTTTTTACAAGTTCTCGCTGCTTCAAACAAGCCTCGAGGCTTTAGCCATGGTCTTGCCGTGACTTTGGTCTTGACTACCATGGTCTTGAGACTTAGCTTTGGCCTTAGCCGTAGCCGTGGTCTTGGCTAATGGCCATTAGGCGCCTTGGTTTGCTTTTAGTTGTGACAAAAGTATAGTTGTGAGACTATATTTACTAGCAGCTTCGCTTTTGAAAGATTTTGGCCTATTTAAGCGCTTTCAAGGTCCGAGCTTCTTTGTTATTGAAGGAAAACGCCGTTCGGACAACTTTCGTGTTTTAACTTTTTATGATTCGGACCATAAGTACGACTTTCAAAATGGCGTAACCAAGCAGTCCCCATATGGCGCTTTTGGCGCTTAGGTTTCGCTAACTTTTTTTGCCTATAACTTTTGACTCGCTTTGTCCGCTTCGGTGATTCAAGTTGCTATGTTTACCTTTTATCTTGTCTACCATATTATGTAAGTTACATAGTCCATATGTTACTGATTTTAATGGTCTCACATGTATAGGATATGACTAGTTTTCTAGTTTGTTACTTATATGACAATATGTGAATTAAAACAAGTGATTGAGTATATGTACATCATGAATCAACATAGTAACTATATATATAGCATGAAATAGTTAAGATTATGAATAATAAAGATGAGATGATGGTGGTGATAAGTTGCTTACAACTTTTGGCTTTCAAAATAGAAAGGAGTAACTTAGTAAGGATAGGACTTTGATTGATCACTTTAGACTTTGGATTGAGCTAGCTTTCCACACCTTGGCACCCTTGCAAACTTGAAGAGTTGGTGATGAAGTACTAAGTGACTTGAGTGGATCTAAACTCAAGAAGATCACTTACTTGCTAGAGATTGGATGAAGTAGCTTGATCTTTGAACTTTCTTGCTTAAACTTGGAGTTTAAAGCTCAAATGATGGAAGATATGAGTATTTTAGAGTATGAACGACCAAATTCAGTTTGTGGAGGTCTTTATGATGAATATCACTTGCTATTTATAGGAGGGTAAGTTTGGTTAACCATATATTGGGTTAAATATTAACCATGGTTAAGTTAGGACACTTGTAATGATCAAAATGAACCTTGGTTAGGATTAAGCCACCAATATGATGACTCCCTTAAGTCGGTCTCATAGTGTCTAGGTGTCTTAGATGATAAGTTTTGATAATATCAAGAGTTTAGAGTAAGTTTTGGTTCCGTTAAATGCCAACCGTAAGTCTTTAGGCCATAAACGAAACCGGTATCGTAAAAATACGAAACTTACAGAATGATGAGACTCATCATTATACTCCATATAAAAATATAAAATGAGTGATAAGTCTCATTGGGTGCAAAACGCCGCTAAAGTCGAAACACGGGTCAAAAACGCGTAATTGCAGCTTATCGAAAAAGAACGAAATTTCGTGGAAACGACCGTGAATTTATTTAGAGTAGACTAAAATTAGTCTAAAAGTGATATGAGATGTCAAAATTTGGTTTTCTTCATACGCGGGATAACTTAATGCTTATTTGGGAAGTTTAAAAGTTACGCGATTTATGCAAAAATGTAGAACGACAAGATTAATTCCTTTATGGTCAAAGGAGGAGGGAATATGTTTGACTTTTCCAAAATGTAAAAGTGTCAAAAACATATTAGAAACACAAGGTGAATCGTTAAGTCCGGATGTAAGTAATTGTTTAAAACGTAAGTTTAGTTTTTCAAATACAGGCTTATTTGGTAACATAAAATGAATTTTAAAAATTCTCAAATTAATCATGAGTGATCTAAGAATTTATCCGATGTTAGGAAAATTATCGAGTTGATTTTCGCTATGCGTGACGTTTAAACGATGGACCGTCCAAAATGAAACTTTATAACGATGTTTTCTTAATAACTTTTATGAAAATGATCTAACGATTGTCAAACTCTCGTGACATTACTAAAATAATTTATCTTACGAGAATGTGAAATAAAAATTTTACGGATGAATAGTGAAAATGAATAGTAAATGTGAATAGTAAAAGTGAATAGTAAATTCTAAAATGAAAAGTAACCCGAAAATGCGGTGGTTACAGAACTATCTTCTAAGTGGTTTCTAGGACATGTTTGGGACCATGAAGTTGACTCGCCAACTTCAAATTTCAACAAACAGAGAACGACATTTTCGGCCATACTGATTGCTTCAAATGGAGCAGCCTTAATGCTAGAATGATAACTATTATTGTAGGAGAATTCGGCCAAAGGGAGATGTCTCTCCCAGCCTTTGCCAAAATCGATAACATAGGATCTAAGCATATCCTCTAAGGTCTGAATGGTTCTCTCGCTCTGACCATCGGTTTGAGGATGATAAGCAGTGCTCATATCTAGGTTTGTTCCTAACGCTGACTGTAAGGATCTCCAAAAGTGGGATGTAAAACGGCTATATCGATCAAAAATGATAGATACCGGTACTCCATGACGCGATACTATCTCCTTAAGGTACAGTCGAGCGAGCTTGTCGAGACTATCGACCTCGCTAATGGCTAAGAAGTGAGCAGGATTAGTCAAACGATCAACGATTACCCAGATAGCTTCATTGCCGCTAGTTGTTCTTGGTAATTTGGTGATAAAGTCCATGATGATTCGCTCCCATTTCCATTATGGGAGTTTGGGTTGAACTAAGAGTCCTGAGAGTTTCTGGTGTTCGGCCTTTACCTTAGAACAAGTCAAGCACCAACTGACATACTGAGCTATGTCGGTTTCATGTTAGGCCACCAGTAGAGTTTCTTTAAGTCCTGATACATCTTATCGGCACTGGGATGAATAGAGTATTTTGATTTATGCGACTCGTGCATAATCAACTCACGGATTCCACCATGAAATGGTATACAGCTTCTGTCTTTGAAGCATAAGGTTCCGTCGGAATGCTTCAAGAAGTCGTTTTCACTTTCTACCATTCCATGCAGATTCTCATAAGAACGGTTCTCTTCCGTTAATGCCACAGCTTGGGTGGCTAAGATTTGAGATGGTAGAGGCAAACTAATAGTCATTCCTAGGGATCGAACGAGTAATGGTGGAATGTTCTCCTTACGACTAAGTGCATCAGCCACAACATTAGCCTTACCAGGATGATAACGAATCTCACAGTCATAATCACTGAGCAACTCTAACCAACGACGTTGTCTCATATTCGGCCCTTCCGATCTAAGATATGCTTCAAGCTCTTATGGTCGGTAAACACTACACACTTGGTTCCATACGATAATGTCTCCATTCTAAGAGCAAACACTACAAAGACCTAACTCAAGATCATGGGTGGTGTAGTTTTTCTCATGCTTCTTAAGTTTTCGGGATGCATAGGCAATCACCTTCTCCCGCTGCATCAAAACAACACTTAAGCCTTTATGCGAAGCGTCGCAGAGACACGACAAAGTCTTCGCTCCTTCAGCAAAGCTAGGATGGGCGACTACACAACTTCTCCTTCGTGTTGGAATGCTTCTTCTTCCTTTTCTCCCATTCATACTTAACGCCCTTCCGTGTCATTTCGGTTAGTGACTTAGCTATTTTGGAGAATCCCTCAGAACCTCCGGTAATAGCCTGCTAAACCTAGAAACTGGTGGACTTCTGATGGGTTCTTAGGGGCTGCCCATTCCTTAATGGCCTCAATCTTAGTTGGGTCAACATGAACCCCTAGACTATCTATCACGTGACCTAAGAATTGCACGGACGGAATCCAAAATTCACACTTAGAGAATTTGGCATACAGCTTCTCTTCCCTCAACAACTCTAAAATGAGCCTCAAATGCTCTTCATGCTCCTCTCTACTCCTGGAGTATATCAAGATGTCGTCTATGAATACTATCACAAACTTATCCAGGTATGGCTTACATACTCGGTTCATGAGATCCATGAAAACCGCTAGCGCGTTGGTCAAACCAAACGACATCACTCTCGAACTCTAAGTTGGTGATAACCATATCAAAATTCGATCTTGGAAAAGATACTAGCTCCTTGCAGTTGGTCGAATAGGTCATCTATTCTAGGTAACGGATATCGATTCTTCACCGTCAACTTATTAAATTCCATATAATCAATACACATCCGAAATGATCCATCCTTCTTCTTCACAAACAACACCGGTGCTCCCCACGGTGACGAACTTGGTCGAATGAATCCCTTCTCTGAAAATTCGCCAACTGCTTAGACAGCCTCCAATTCTCTTGGAGCAAGTCGATAGGGTGCACGGGCTACGGTGCAAAGACGGGTATCAACTCGATTTGGAATTCCACTTGTCGGACGGGTGGATTCCCCGCAAATCGTACATGTGGAAACTCTCTAACGACGGTACATCATTAAGGTGTCTTTCACTCTTCTCCTCGCTTTTCTTTTCGTAAATTGAGCCAAGAAAGACAACCTCCTCTATCGATGTACTGGCCTTAATACAAGAGACGATGCTCAACCGGAAGGACTTCCACAATCGCTCGATCTCCTTGTATGCTCGTAACCTTTCCGCCATACGGTGCAGTGCACGATCTTCTCATCGCAGATGATGTGTGCACCGTTCTTCGACAACCAATCCATTCCGATAATGACGTCAAAACTTCCCAAGGTAATTGGCAATAGTTCTATGCTAAACGGGTGGTCTAGGAAACTTAAGGTACAACCTCGGACTACGGTGTCTATCTTCTCCCTATTCCCATTAGCTAATTCCACATCGTAACTGAATCCTAGAGGTGTTTGGGAGATTCCTAGTAATGGCATAAAGTTGGTGGATACGAAACTCATATCGGCACCAGTATCAAATAGTATGGAAGCATAGTGATTATTGAGAAGGAACGTACCCATAACTACGTTAGGTTCCTCACCAGCTTCCTTCCCAATAGCATAAACACGCGTTGTTCCCATGTCTCTCTGCTGATTCCTGGCACTCTGATTTCCCTGATTCTCCATAACCTCACGCTTCACAGGGTTTAAGCCATTACTTCCCACACCTCGTTAACAAATCCTCCTACATTATCGATGCGTGTTTTACCGACTGTGTTTTAATATTTATAAAGTCTCGTTATACCTATGGTCTACCCTAATGCACTAACAGCAAGTGTACCCGGTCACAGTAGTGTAGTATTCGGTAAAGCCGAGGTCGTCCCAAGAGCTATGTGTGTTGGATAATTACTAAGTATAGGTGTCATGATTTTAAATATGATTTCGATAAGGAATTAATTATTAACTACTAAAGCAGAAAACAAAGAAATAAAGGCAAAGGATAAATCAATAGAGGATAGTGGTGCTAACCTAGTTATTCCCCTAGCTAGTTATGTCTACGCTCACTTACTTCCAATTACTTGGTGGGGTCAAAGTCCGTGAGGACAACATTTGGTCAATTCGCCCTAACCTATCAAAAAGATGCCACCACAGGAGAAGTCGTGTCCCTCATAAGTGTTGTTGTTCCCGGTCCCTAAGTCAAGTCATTAAGTACCGCTACATGCTAGATTTATAATAGTGAGTGCCCGCGTTAGCAACTTAAACACTCACCCCTAATTCTTAAGTTCATCCAAACGGTAGGTGATCGGTTGGTCAAATCGCACAAGTAGAAAGGGTCTTCGGTTGGTCATATCTTACCCTTCCCGTCTCACCCACTCACCTAGCGTCGGTTGGTCATATCTCCTAGGAAATTGGCCTCACCGCCATTCAAAACTACCAAACAAAGGCACTACCAATAAACTATGCATGCATACACTTAGAAATAATTATACGGAAGTAATGTAAACGCAAACAAAACAATTAAGGAATCATAACTAGGCCAGCACCAAGAGGCGCTTAGCCACTCATATTAACCATACAAATCAATTTAATATTCAGGGTGTGCTTGGTTCAAATTTGGAAAAGGTAAAGAGAAAGATAATGATTATAGTGAGGAAAGGCAAATGCAAATAAAATCATTCCCCCCAATTTATTGTGCAATGGCTCATTACCCACTATTGGGTAATAGGCCATTGCATTATACTCCACCAAACACCATTATTCATTATCTTTCCCATTCCTTACCCTCAATAACCCTTTACCAAGCATGCCCTCAAAGTTATGAAATACATGAATCGAAAGTAAAGAAAAGATAAAGTGCTAATGCTTATCGTAGGGGAGTGATTTCTCCCTTGGAGATAGCTCCGTATGCTCCTCTAGACCTGCCTTTGTCTTTTTCCCACGTTCTCTGGTTGTTGTGTACGGAATGGGATGATTAGAAATGCTAGAATTCGTGGGGTATTTATAGGCCAACGGGTTACGGCGTAACTAATATAAGAGTTACGCCAGAACCATCAATTCCTTCAGATTTTGCACTAGATATGCTGGTTATGGCATAATCTTATTAGTGGTTATGCCGTAGTCTTAAATATACATGGTTACGCCATAGTTGATGAAATAGTTACAACAGTAGTTATCGGGCGTGGAACCTCATTTGACCTAATATAGTTACGTCAGAGCCTTTGGGGAGAGTTACACGTAACCTTCGATGAGTTGGTTTTCGAGTCACGCTTTAGTTACGGCTTAATGTGAGAGATGAGTTACGCCAGAACTTTTTAAAATCAAGATACTATGATAAATCTTTGATATTTTCCAATTCCGCGCCTCTTTAGCTCCAATGCTCGTAATTTACCCGAAAGTGGAAAACAATGGAAAACAAGCGTAAATCCACATAAATGATATAAATTACAAGCATTATCAGGGGAAATTGACACTTAATATTCAGGACTATTTGATGTTATCAAATACCAGGATTTCCTCTCATCCAAGGCTCTTGGCACTCATTCTTATAGTGCCCTTTCTTTCCACATCCAAAACAGGTGACAGTAGCCTTCCAGTCTGTTCCTTATGTAGTTTGAGCTGTAGCTAGTGGTCGGGACCTACAGTCCTTGGCTATGTGTCCTACCTTAGAGCACTTCCTACACACAATCGGGCACGGTCCATGGTGGTGTCGATTGCAACAACCACACACGGGCTTGCTACCTTCATAACCCTTGTTCTCTCCGTTCCTTATGGCGAACACCCTGGCTGTCTCTTGCCATTTGTTGCCATTTCCTTTAACAACTTTATTCCTCTTCCTCTTATCACTCCTATCACTCTTACCCTTGTCTCCTACTTCCAATACATAAGAATCCATCAAATGTTGTGCCACAGTAATTGCCTCATGGGAAATATAAATGGTGTAAAATAAAAATCAAGCAGGTAGTCTAAATCTACAACCAAGTCATCACCACTTACCGTCCTTCAAAGTTCAAGCTTTGAAGTCAAGAAACCGGATCATGAAATACTAGGTAGATGTGTCATTAGAGGACGTCGTGATGGGCACACTACCTTTTCTCCAACTGTTGGCATAATTACCAACTCCAATCTTCAAATGTAACAGAGGTGGCCTCCTCGAAACTAAATATGTAAAGCTCATAACATAGTGCTTATAACATCCCACTTTACAATAACTAAATAACATAACACCTATTTTTTTTTCATAACAATAATAACTAAACATAATATCCCGCCACTTGAGATGAACAATGGGAATTCGGGGGGTCTTCAATTATCTTCAGGAATATGTTGTCGATGAAAGTGTGATTTCTGAACTTTTCCACTTGAACCTTGAACTTAGGCAAATGATGACTTCCCAATCACAAATAAAGACTACAGGGTAGGCTAAGGTGTATCGAAACAATAAATTGGGTTAACAAAATGAAAGGAATGGCTCAGATGGGTGTATCTAGGGGTATCTTGCACTAAAGGTGAGTGCAAAAAAAGGGTTTCACATGGTGGTCGAGAAGTCGAGGTGACTAATCGATAGACACACAATGGCAGGCTATTTGGGTGATAATCCTATAATATTGCCTTCTAAAACCGAAAAGTCCAAATACATCGAGCTAACTCAACATACCTCGCCTATGGTCTCAAAATGATACAAAGGCCAAGTTCTAAAGTTTACAAGCTACCCAAGACACTCATAATTTGGTGGATTTGGGGTAAAATATTGGAAACGGATAAGGCTAATCTCACCATATAATATCAAGGGTTGTATGTGCTCGCTAAGGTCTAATCTAGTTAGGTTAAGAAAAACATGTCAAAATTTTGAAAATGGCATAATTTTTCAAAATAAACTAGAAAAACGAGGGCAAAATAATGTTCAAGAGATAATTCTACCCCGTCCCCCACTTGAATTGTACAAAGTCCCTTTGTACTAAGCATTAAATAAAGGTGAAGATAAAAGTAGAATTAGAGCGAGAACTTCCCGAATTTGCTCCATAAAGAAAGAAGGCCCACGAAACGAGACGTGCCTTCGTATAAGCATCCATGAGAAAACTTCAATCCTCGAAATCACACTACCGACAAGCATAATTCTAAAAAGAAAAAAAATGAAAAATGAAAAATGAACAACAAACCTAACTCACTTTCGTAGGAGTTAAGTTTCCTAGACCACCCGTTCCGCAACTTGATGCAGGTTTTACTGACCAGGTTTTAATATTTATAAAGTCTCGTTATACCTATGGTCTACCCTAATGCACTAACGGGCAGTGTACCCGGTCAAGTGTAGTGTAGTATTCGGTAAAGCCGAGGTCATCCCAAGAGTTATGTGTGTTGGATAATTACTAACTCTAGGTGTCACAGATTTTAAATATGATTTTGATAAGGAATTAATTATTAACTACTAAAGCACAAAACAGCAAATAAAGGCAAAGGATAAATCAATAGAGGATAGTGGTGCTAACCTAGTTATTCCCCTAGCTATTTATGTCTACGCTCTACTTACTTCCAATTACTTGTGGGTCAAAGTCTAGAGGACAAGATTTGGTCAATTCGCCTAATCTATCAAGAAAGATGCCACCACAGAGAAGTCGTGTCCCTCATAAGTCCTATTGTTCCCGGTCCCTAAGCCAAGTCATTAAGTACCGCTACATGCTAGATTTATAATAGTGAGTGCCGGGTGTTAGCAACTTAAACACCCACCCCTAATTCTTAAGTTCATCCAAACGGTAGGTGATCAGTTGGTCAAATCGCACAAGTAGAAAGGGTCGGTCGGTTGGTCATATCTTACCCTTCCTGCCTCATTCCCTCACCTAGGGTCGATTAGTCATATCTCCTAGGCAATTGGCAACTACCGCCATTCAAAACTACCAAACAAGGGTAGCTACCAATAAACTATGCATGCATACACTTAGAAATAATTATACTGAAGTAATGTAAACGCAAACAAAACAATTATGAATCATAACTAGGCCAAGCACCAAGAGGTGCTTAGCCACTCATATTAACCATACATATCAATTCAATATTCAAAGTTACGAAATACATGAATCGAAATTAAAGAAAGATAAAATGCTAATGCTTATCGTAGGGAGTGATTTCTCCTTAGAGACACCAGATGCTCCTCTAGACCGCTTTGGCTTTTTCCCACATTCTCTCGTTGTTGTGTGTGGAATGGGATGATTAGAAATGCCGGAATTGTGGGGTATTTATAGGCCAGATCTGGGTTACGGCATAACTAATATAAGAGTTACGCCGTAACCATCAATTCCTTTGTATTTTGCACTACATCTGCGGGTTACGGTTTAACCTTATTAGTGGTTACGCCCTAGTCTTCAATATACATGGTTACGCCATAGTTGATGAAATAGTTACGGCGTAGTTATCAGCGGCGTGGAACCTCATTTGACCTAATATAGTTACGTCGTAGCCTTTGGGGAGAGTTACGTCGTAACCTTCTAATGAGTTGGTTTTCTGAGTCACGCTTTAGTTATGGCGTAATGTGAGAGATGAGTTACGCCGTAACTTCTTTAAAATCAGCATACTATGATAAATCTTTGATATCTCTCCAATTCCGCATCTCTTTAGCTCTGATGCTCGTAATTTACCTGAAAGTGGAAAACAATGGAAAACAAGCGTAAATCCATATAAATGATATAAATTAAAAGCATTATCGGGGGAAATTGACACTTAATATTCAGGAGTATTTGATGTTATCAATTCGGGGATTTCCTCTCATCCACGGCTCTCGCACTCATTCTTATAGTGCCCTTTCTTTCCACATCCAAAACAGTGATGATGAGCCTTCCACCATTCCTTGTGCGGTTTGAGTCAGAAGCTAGTGGTTGGGACCTACGGTCCTTGGCTATGTGTCCTACCTTAGAGCACTTCCTACACACAATCGGGCACGGTCCATGGTGGTGTCGATTGCAACGACCACACACGGGCTTGCTACCTTCATAACCCTTGTTCTTTCCGTTCCTTATGGCGAACACCCTGGCTGTCTCTTGCCATTTGTTGCCATTTCCTTTAACAACTTTATTCCTCTTCCTCTTATCACTCCTATCACTCTTACCCTTGTCTCCTACTTCCAATACATAAGAATCCATCAAACGTTGTGCCACAGTAATTGCCTCATGCAAATTAACTGGCTTCGCAGCGATGACATCATTTCGAGTAGCTAAAGGCAATCCATTAGTATACCTCTCAATCTTAAGGGCTTCAGTGCGAACCATATCAGGGAAAAGAAACGGCAACTCTTGGAAACGACGATTGTAAGTCGTCATGTCGGTACCCTTAACCTTATGGTTCCAGAACTCAATTTCTAGCTTCTTAACTTCATTCCTAGGACAGTAAGTCTTGATCAGGAGAGCCTTAAACTGGGTCCAAGTCATGCTATATGCTACATCACTTCCTACAGATCTGTGATAGTTGTTCCACCAGGTCAACGCTTCATCCTTCAAGGTAAATGTTGCATACTTAACCTTACAATCCTCTTCACACTTGCTAACGGTAAACACAGATTCAGTTTTCTCCATCCACCTAGTTCAGTAAGCTACTCCCTTGGTTCCTCCGAACTCGATGGGACCACAGAATAGGAACTCTTTGTAGGTACAACCTTGAATCCGATTAAGCAGTGGGGTCCCACCAGAGGTGTTAGAGAGATTAGACTCAGCTAGCAGTTCAGCTACACGTTGTGTTAATACAAACAAACCGTAAAAACGTTTATTAATATTTTGCGATCTCTTTGTGTTTTGTTGATAACAAATATAATGTTATCATAAGTAAAATTATAAGGATACATGTTATTTTTGTAAAGCATTTACATATAGCCATTTAATACAAATTGTTGTAATAAATCATTTGTTGTAATAGTCTATTAGGATGGGTAAAAATCACAACCCATTGATCATATCCATAACCCATGGTATTGACCCATACCCATTTGACTAGATGAATTGCATCTATTAGATACATTGTATCTAATAAAATACCCATGGACCAACCCATGACCCATGACCCATAACCAAAAACCCATGGGCAAAGAGGAGCGTCCCACGATCCCTAGGTTTACACTAGACGGATCCTTAAGGAGGGATCCGTGGGATCCGGGAACAAGTGGCAAGTTTTGCCTATAAATAGAGCCATTTCTTCATTCTAACTCACCCTCTTCTTACTAATTCTCTCATATACTCTCATTCTCTTCTAACAAAAGATTACTTGATCTAGAGAGTTGTTCTTCTTTCTTTCTTTAGTGATTCTCATATAGGTCCTTCTCTAAGGCAAGATCACGAGCATTCTACAAGTCATCCAAGCAAGGGGTCCTTGATTGATTTGTTCCTTCACAAGATTTCTGTAGCAAAGATCTTGTATTTGATATTTCACATACTTGTTGTGTAATAGTCGTATTGGTTTCGTCCACCGTGTTACAGATCGGTATTTAGCTTTGTACCGGAAAAAGGTGTAAGCAACATTGTGAAGGCTTCTCCTCCAAGTTGAAGGAGTTTGTTGACATAGTGCTTGAACTCTCGAGTAGGTGACTCGGGGAGTGAAGTAGGGCAAGGAAGGTGTCCTTGTAGCCGAACTACTATAAATCGGTTGTGTCATTTCTATCCTTTACTTTACTCTATTTACTTGCATTACCATTAGATCTATACTTTCTCTTCATCCATACGATTTCACGTAATATAGAATCTAAAGTTTTTGAAACTAACTTAAAATCGGCAAAACTATTCAACCCCCCCCCCTTCTAGTTTTCCACAATTGGCATCAAGAGCTAAGTTTATAAAAGTTTTAAAGTAAACCGTATTTTAAAAACATTTCGATCAATATGGGTTCTGAAAACTACAAGGAAGGGCAATCTATGCAACGACCACCACTACTTGAAACTAATGGTTTTATATATTGGAAAAATAGATTCGAAACGTATGTGAAGTCTAAAGATATTGATCTTTGGTACATTATTGTTGAAGTCGATTTTGAGGTTACCTCAAAAGATGATAAAGGAAATTTAGTTAACATACCTAATGATAAACTAAACGATGACATGAAGAAAAAGCTTTCCAAAAATAGTGAAGCTAAAATTGTTTTATATAATGCTTTACCCAAAAAGGAATTCGAAAGAATTTCTATGCTTATAACCTCTAAAGAAATTTAGAATTCTTTAGTTGTAACTCATCAAGGTAATCAACAAGTTAAAAATAATAAAATTGATTTATTTGTTCAAGAATATGAACAATTTTCAATATCGGACGAGGAAACTATAGATCATTCTTTTGCTAATTTTAATACTATTATTACATCTTTACAAGCACTTGATGAATCTTTTTCTAGCCGTAACCATGTTAGGAGATATCTAAGGGCACTTCCATCCAAGTGGAGATCCAAGGTGACGGAATCAAGAGTCAAAAGATTTGACAATCCTCACCTTGATGAACTCATAGGCAACTTAAAAGTCTATGAGCTTGTCCTTGCTAAAGATTCCAAGCCTCAAAGGTGAAAGAGAAACACAAATCTCTTGCCCTTAAAGCCAAAAAGGCCTCAAGCGATGAAGAGAACTCCTCTTCGGATAGTGACGACGAGGAGTATGCCATGGCGGTGAGGGACTTTAAAAGTTCTTTAGAAGGAAGGAAGATACGTCAAACAACAAGATGACGACAAGAAAGGATTCCTAAAAGCACAGAGGACGAGAATCCAAGGGATGATCGTGCTTGCTTTAAATGTGGGGACCCAAACCACTTTATTAGTAAGTGTCCCAAACGGATAATCAAAAGCATTCGTGAAGCGGCTCGTGGGGAATGAGCGAGGAAGAGGACTAAGAAATTTGTCTCATGGCAAATGACGAGGTATGTCACGAATACTATAGTAGCTCATCACTAGATGATGACTCATTGCATAATGAATATGACAAACTTTGCAAAATTAGCTTAAAGTAATTAACAAAACAAGTTTTGAAAATCAAAACTAACGCTTAGATAAGGAAGTCATAGAGTTAAAAGCAAAATTGAAACGCTTAGAAAAGGGTAAAATAGCCAGTGGCGAATGTGAACTTTGCGTTCAACTTCAAACACTAGTTGATTAACTAGATTCTAAGATTGCTAGAATGAGTACTAATACTTTAGATATGATACTAGATAGTGTTAAAACTAGAAACAACCAAAAAGGTTTAGGCATTCAACACTTGATACGTCAACTAGTGAAAACAAAGAAACACAATTCGTAAAAGCAATATAAAAAAGCATCATAGGGGCGGATCCCACGGATCCCACAAAAGGAATCGGCTAGTGTACGCCCGGGGATCCATGGGTCTCAATAAGCAAACAAAGGTAATAACATAGCTTCTTCCTCTAGAACCGATTTTTTATTGTTAATAAGAAGAAACCAACTCATATTACCACTAGACAACCACCCCAAAATATAATCCAATTTTGCAAGAAACAAAGCTCCATCTTTTCAAAACCAAACACATCTAGAGACCTAATAATGTTTACCCAAGAGTAACCATCAAATGGGATGGAACCCAAATATGCAAAATAGCTTTCCATTTCAAAACTTTGCACCATGGAATGCATATCCGCCTTATCCATACATGTCTAACATGAATGGAATGTTTAATACTAATGGACCCATGAACAAATAGGGACCAAACTTTTGAGTTAATTGTTTTCTTAGGTGTGCTTAAAGGTCGACCTAGATCTGGATGAATGGGTCAAGGATAGTAGGTGCACGAGGCACATGACTGGCAATAAAGATCTATTCTCCATATATGAATCCTTCAATAGAGGAAATGTGGTGTTTGGAAATAGCAAAAGTAAAATCATCGGTAAAGGTACGATTTCTAACAAATCTCTAACCATTAACGATGTGTGTCACGAGAAAACCTAAACTTTAACCTCTTAAGTATAGGATAAATACGTGATAAAAAGTGCAATGTACTTTTACCAAAACCGTAGTAAGATATTAAAAATGGCATAACCATAGGAAGAGGAATTAGGAAACATGGAGTCTATGTCATTAGAATTGGTAATGAACCTAAAGACAAACTTTGTCTTACCTCTATGGATGATACTTGACCTTATGGCATCAAGATTGGGTCATGCCAATATGCGACTTCTTCAATCGCTATCATCCAAAGATCTAGTAAGAGATCTACCTAAGTTAAAATATGAACATCACTTTGTGATGCTTGTAATGTAGGAAAACAAGTCCATTCTAGTCACAAAGCTAAAAACATGGTGTCTACAACTAAGTGTCTAGAATTACTACACATGGATTTATTTGGTCCATCCGCTATCCAAAGTTATGGAGGCAACTACTACACTTTGGTTATAGTGGATGATTACTCTAGGTACACATGGACTAAATTATTTAAAGAACAAAACGGAAACGTTTAATTATTTTGAAATATTAAGCAAGAAAATCCAAAGACAACTAGGAAGTCCTATAGTGTCTATTAGAACGGATCATGGTAGGGAATTCGATAATGAAGTGCAATTTGAGCTTTTGTGACGCTAATGGTATTACTCACAACTTCTCGCCTCGCACTCCACAATCGAATGGGGTAGTTGAAAGAAATAATAGAACCCTACAAGAAATGAGTCGCACCATGCTAAATGAGCAATCCATACCTCAAAAGTTTTGGTGCAATGTCGTTGATACTTCAACGCACATACTTAATCGAGTCTTAATTAGACCAATTTTAGGTAAAACTCCATACGAGTTACTTTGAGGCAAAAGCCTACGTTAGATCACTTTAGAGTCTTTGGTAGCAAATGTTTTCTTCTTAACACTAAAGATTACCTTACAAAATTTGATCTTAAATCAACCAAGGTATCTTTCTAGGCTACTCTCCTAATAGCAAATCTTACGTCATATTAAATAAAGAAACAATGAAGGTAGAAGAGTCATTAAATGTAAAATTTGATGAAAGTCCACCCAAACCCTCTCCACCTCTTGTCAATGACGAGATTATTGAAAGTGAAGCTATTGTAATAAAGAAAAAGACAAATGAAGAAGAAGAAGAATCTTCAAATAATGAACTCATAAATATTAAAGAGTCCAAAGATCACCCCGTAGATAAGGTCATAGGAAAGTTAAACGAAAGAACCTTAATGTTAGGATTTAGTAAATCCAGTTATTAAAGAGTCGGTCACCTCAAGTATATGTAATCGTTAGAAAGCTCGTAGTCGTAGATTATTTAATTTTTAGTTAAGTAACACCGTGGAGGACGGACGGGTCTGTACCCATTGTATGCCTGATCCACAGCCCGTAGGTAGCGATTTGTGTAAGACTATAAATACTCTCTACCTCCCAAGGTAGAGAGTTGGAGCTCATAATAATACTTTTATTTTCTCTCACTAAGTTCCCAAACCTCTAACTCTTTCTCTCTCTAAAACCTTGTATTAAACGCTACTTGTGATCATGTTATGATGTGTTTGTGAAATCCAATATGTTAAAAATGGTATCAGAGACATGGTTTGATCATCTCTCTTACATATCTTTGGATTTCTAGTGGTTTTAGATAGTTTTTGAGTTTGAAAAAGTTTAGTGGTTTTTGCATCATTTGGATCATTTCTTGTGTTAAAGTTTGAATTTTGGGTGTACTTTTGTGTTTAGAATCATTGTATGTGATTGGGTTTTGATTTGGAAAGCTTGAATCACTATGGTTGGGCTTGTTTTGGATTGAAAAGTGTGTTTTTGAACTTTTTCTTGCTAGCGACTTGACTTTCGTAGTGTTTTTCTTCGTAGCGACTTACTTCAGTAATTGTTAGCGAGTTGTAGTGTTAATTGTTAGCGACTTGAGCCTAGTGACTTGTCTACTGAGACAAGCCGAAAATAGTACAAGTTAGTGGATTCTCCACTACGGCTAGCGACTTGGTTAGGTTAGCGACTTGCTTTCAATTTTGTTAGCAACTTGTACTTTGTATTCTCAGCGACTTGATATTAGCGACTTGGATCTTAGCGAGTAGTTCTTTAGCAACTTGACTGTTTAGCGATTTGGTATTATAGCGACTTGCGTCCAGCGACTTGGGTCTTAGCGACTTGGTCTTAGTGACTTGATTCATAGCAACTTGAAGTCTAGCGAGTTGCTACTTAGCGACTTGGTTCAAGGATACTTAGCGACTTGGTCCTTAGCGACTTGGTTCAAGGATTCTTAGCGACTTGGTTGATCTTTTGTTTTTAATACGGTTTTCTCTTGATTTAGTAAAATCCCATGAAAGAATCTATTTTCCGGTTTAATCATTGAGTTATAAAATCCCGTGAAATATGTAAACATGTCTACCAACGTGCCTACAATCATTTCTCATCAGAATGAGGATGTTCAAGTAGCTAGTTCGGATACTCGCCCACCCATGCTTGATGAACCGACTATGACTCTTGGGCTCAACGAATCGATTGTACTTTCTTGGTAAGGAAAATGGAGTTAACATTCTCAAGTCAATTGATGAAGGACCATATCAGTGGAGACAACCGAGACATACTTGACATTGTCGCAGATGGCTCGGTGATATTAGGACCGATGGACCTAAAATGTATGATGAATTGACCGATAAGGAGAAGAAGAGATACGATGCGCACATCGTGGCTTCTAACATCATACTGTGGTTTTCCTAAGGACATTTACAAGCTAAACAATCACAACACCGAAGCTAAGGTCGTTTTGGATAATGTCAAGATGCTTCTCTCGGTTCCGAATTGACTAAGGAAGACAGAGAATCACAACTGTATGATGAATTTGAGCACTTTAAGATGAAGCCAGAAGAAAGTGTTTATGAGTATTATGTGAGATTCCACAAGCTTGTGAATGATATGAGGAATATCAAAATGACCATGCCAAATATTCAGCTGAATTCAAAGTTTGTGAACAACATGAATCCCGAATGGCATAAGTTTGTCACCTCTATAAAGCTAACCAAAGGATTGAAGAATACCAACTATGAGCAACTTTATGCATTCCTTCTTTAGAATGAGAGACATGCTATGTTTGAAAAAGGATTCTTGAACAGCTCAAAACCAACCAGTGGAGAAACAAGTTCACAAATGACTCTACAACTTTTACACCAATGTTGGAATTACCACCAAAGCTTCTCAAGTCATACCCATGGGTAATGGTAATTACAAGCTCATCCCCGATCCAAAGATATAAGCCTCCCCGACCCAAACACATTCATGGAAAACTTCATCAATCAACTGCTCTCATGGTTAGTCAAAACATGAACTCTCTACCACACACCAACAATAACCTCGAACAACATCCAATCTACACAATCAAGCTACCGCCGAGATGGAAGGTTATGGTGCAACCAGTTCAAGAAAGGCGTATGAACAGGAAGAGGTGGAGTTGGTAGAGGATATATGGCAAATCGTAATCGTGGAAGGAATCCAAATCAAGGACAAGCAAAGCCAATTAAGTGCTACAACTGTGGTGGTGATGGATACATAGCAAGGAACCGCACTTCTCCGTAACGCCTCAAAATGTAGAGTACTTCAAAGACAAGATGTTACTTGTGCAAGCTCGTGATAATGGAGTTATGTTGGATGAAGAGGAGTTGTTGTTTCTTCTTGAGGGCAATGCCAAGACATATGATGCGATGTGGATGAGCAACCAATTCGTGAGATAGGTCATAATCATCGAATGCCTTTCAAGTTGCGGGGCCGTGATGCATACGACTGACGTCGATGATGAACCTCTCGCATGCACAATTTTCATGGCAAGCATTTCTCCAATGGTCTCTCCAAAGGTCTCATCATCACAAAGAAGTGGTCCATCCAAAGAATCAATCATCTCGTAGGTATTAAAACTATACGATGATGTTGATGAGCAAAAGATACATGACAAAGTACAATCAATCGAAACTTTGAGTCGATATTGAAAATATGGTAATATCAATGTTGTCCCATATGATCAATATGTGAAACAAAGTGAAAGTGAGACCGTACTCAAGTGATGCATCTTCCGCAATCAATGATGACTATATTTTGATGAATACACTACATGTGCCTCGATGATTCTCGTTATTTCGAACTAAATGGCTATAAAGAACAAGTTGCCATTTATGAACAACGTGCTAAGTTTGAGTTAACTACTCGTGAGCGTGAGTTGATAACCAAATGCGTACAATTATCGAAAAGGTAATTTTAGAGAAGAATTGTTAAAACAAGAGTTAAACTCCTTACAAGAAAAGCTTTCTAAAGTCATTAAGCAAAAGCAAGAGCTTCAAGATAATGTTAAAGTGCTTAAACAAGAATTTAATGCTAAGGAATCAAAACTTTGAATGACTTTTCAAATCTAAAACCTTGAAAACAAGGTTGAAAATAAGTTGTACATACAAGGGAACACCATTCGATCGCTCACATGATCACTAAGCATAGAGTCTTAAGCGATAAGCACAGATCCCCATTATAAAGGAATCCAACCCCGAGTATGGTAAGAAAGCAAAAGTCGCTCAAAATGTAATCTATGATGGCAATGAGATTCTTAAACCTAGACGAAACCTAGTTGCATTGAGTGCACCGAGAAAGATAGAAAATTAGATGATGCATCTAGGAGAAAATAGAGATGAAGCTTAACGATCCTGCGTGTAAAGAGAATAACATAACAATCAAACCCCATGATTACACTAAGGAAAATTGGATATCCTTAAACAAGTTTAAGCCTCGGACTCTATTAACCCCCGAACAAGTGTTCGAAAAAGGATATGGATATGCAAAAGCTAAAAATCTTGTTGAAAAGAATCCCCTAGTAGGAAATTGCCTCAAGCAACGTGTATCCTCCTAATACACCAATGCATTTAGTTCCTAGATCTATTGCCACTAATAGCAAGACCTTAATCATCCTCAGTATATTGTTTATCACCGTTTGTTGATTTTGAGAAAACGTAAGAAGAGAATCACACCTGCTGTGGATAACTCGAGGGGAAAGGGTTTTGAACAAACTAAAGAATGTTATTTAATTGAGGTCATGCCTTTCTTTAAACAATTAAAAGGTCAATTTGAGAGTCTTTAAAAGGAATTTATTCGATATTAAAGAAATGGAAAAGGAATTTGATGCAATGATAGTTGAGGTCAATGATTATGAACAGAACTCAAATATAATGAAGTTGAGAGAAAGAACTTGCATATTTTAAATGAGAATTTGATTTCGAGTTGTATTGCTCAAGATGTGTTTTATATCACACTAAGCACTCTATTATCGCTTCTCAATATCATGAATTATCTATTGCATTGAAAGTTTCCCATGATCGTGTCATTGAGCTTGAAAACAAAACTCATAACTAAATGAGAAAATTGATCGATGATCACGATAATTTGGTAAAACATATTTCTAAACTAGAAGTTGAACATTTTGATTTGCAACTAAAATATCAACATCTTAAAGAAAATGTCAAAACCTCAAATATCAAGACATCCTCGATGTTCCGAGTTTGATGCGCTTTTCGATAAACAAACGTGACGAACAGATTCAAGCTCATTGTAACACGATCGTAAAGTTGAAAGCCCAAATTTCACAACTAAAGGGTGAAAAGAACAATGTGACCGGCTCCCAAATGCCTCCTCCTTAGATTCTCAAGATTCTGGACTTTTCATCTTCAAAACTTGGTTAATCCTTTACAAAAGGGAAACGAGGGTTTTCTTGAAGAAAATGAAAAGTTAAACGACACTTTAAAGAGTTATATGATTCAATTAAAGTCACCGTGACAAGAACAACGAAAAAATAATGTCTTTACAAAAGGAAATTGAGAATCGAGGAGACAGGAAAAGGAAACCGCCACTTGTCTTTAATGAGAATGTTGCATCAAAGTCATCCTCGATCGCAAATATATCGTGATCATTAAATACATTCCTCCTCATCTTAGGATTAATGAACTTGTGTTTCATAACTATTTTGCTCACCTTAAGGATAGTCTAGAATGTCTCCGTGAGATTGTGGAAGAGGATTTCATAAATAAGCCTCTTGATAGAGAAATTAGGTTTGCTTGCATTCAGCCAAACGATCTCGTGGAGTCGCTAGAATGTTTAATAGCAACATGTCCTAAATCCTTAGGTGCGAAAGGAAAAGTCAGTGATGCCTTGTTCTATGCCTAGTTCCAAGCATACAAACCATTCTATGCCCGCCTTAAGAAAGTAAACACTAATGTGCCTTCAAGTAATTCGATCCCCGCACTTCTAGTTCAGAATGCAAAAGTAGCAAAACCAACTAATGTTCCAATTCCTCTATAGGAGTAAGAAGTGACACCAAAGCAAGCGGGTTAAAGCCTCAAGGCAACACAAAGAATGATAGGACCTTGCATGCTAGGAATATTCAAGGAAGAGAGTAAAGATCACCTTAGGAGAATTTGAATAAGACGAATCGTGTTGATTCTAGTGTTAGCTCTAAGCGCATCGTAATTAATGCGAATTCGCTACTTTTGGCAAAACATGTAATGATGATTACGTGGTTTCATTACTAATCTTGAATGTGGTGTGAATGATTTGTCTAATGTTGTTAAATGCCCGCTTAAAATTGTTAATGTTAAAATTCAAGCTAAGAAGGCAAAAAGGCAAAGGCGAATGAAAGTTAGAAAATAATGGAAACCCATAGGAAGGAAATTTAGTAATATAGGTTATCAATGGATACCTCATCGCCATAAGATTAATGAGTTGTGCCCTAAATTTACTAAGTCAATGCTCACTAGAAAATGGATGCCTCACCGGTAGAACTATTCCTTAAGAAGTGAACATACTTTGAATAGGTCAAATACGGACACTATTATCGCATCTATTTCGATGAGTCTATTGCTTCTACTCGATGTGGGTGTTCCAATCATCATTACTAACCAAATGGAACCCATTCTTGCATGAGGATCCCAATTATCCGCTTATCCATTCTTGTCTCGTGTTCAACCGCAGATCGCTCAAATCGCTTTTGTGGTACCGGACTCGACTGCTCCAAGCATATAATGGAGACCGGTCACGGCTCATGAACTTCGTGAGTAAATTCATCGAATCGTGAGATTTGGAAACGATCATTTTGGTGCTATTATGGGTTATGGAGATTACGTGGTTGGAGATAGTGTGGTTTCGTGGTATATTATGTTGAAGGTCTTGGACATAATCTATTTTCTCGTCGGACAATTTTGTGACTCAGATTTAGAAGTGGCCTTCGAAAACATACTTTCTTTGTTAGAGAACTTGATGGTGTGGAACTTCTCGAGGAACTCGTGGTTCAAACCTATACACCATCTCTATCGAAGATATGATGAAATCTTCACCCATCTACTTGTCATCAAAGGCTTCCAAAACTAAGTCATGGCTATGGCACCGCTGTCTCAATCACTTGAACTTTGGTAATTTATTCAAAGGTTCCAATGTTTCTATGGGTCAAGTCATTGCCACCGCTTGCTACACCCAAAATCGCTCCTTTATTCACACCTCTCATGGAAAACCCATATGAACTTGTCCATAAACGAAAACCGATCTATCCTACCTTCGTGTGTTTGGTGCTTTATGTTACCCAACTAATGACGGTCAAGATTTAGGTAAACTAAAAGCTAAAGCGGACATTGGAGTATTTGTAGGTTATGCACCAAATGTAAAAGGATACCAAATCTACAACAAGAGAACCCAAAATATCATGGAAACAACTCACGTTACGCTCGATGAGTTGATCGTCAAATGGCTCCGTGACAATCCAGCCTGACCCGCCATCCTTCATCAAGTATCGCTTCTACCCTTGTTTCTAATCCTCACCAAGAACTCCTTATGTATCTCCTCTGTAAGATGATTTGAAGAAATTATTTGATCCAATGTTTGATGAACACTATGAGCCAAGTGCAAATGATATGTCGGCCCATCAACGTAGGTCGCCTCTATCCTCGCCAATGAAGTTAACCCTTCGGTTTCAATGTCATTAAGTCAAGAAGCGCTCTTCGATCACTGTCTCATCAATAAATCATCTATCATCGAGTGTACACAATGGAAATGTTGTCGCTGTTATAGATGATGAAAACCCTTTGCTCCTCCGTAAGATGAACCTTTGAGAACATTTTTGCTCTCGAATCATCATCGAACCATCGTCATCGGGAGATATCGACTCGCTACTTCAGCTTCCTCATCAACAACCACATGAACACCTTAGAAAATGGACACATGATCATCCATTGACAACATAATTGGAAACCTTTCTCGTCCAAGATCCACACGAAACAACTTGCAACCGATGCCTTATGGTGCTTCTTCAACTCCGTACTCTAAGATAGAACCAAAAGACGGAAACCGCCATGAATGAAGATAGTCGGTTCAATGCCATGCAAGAAGAAATTCATGAGTTTGATCGACTAGATGTATGGGAATTAGTACCGCTCCAGATTGTGCAATGATCATTGCTCTAAAGTGGATCTTCAAAGTAAAACTTGATGAGCATGGTGATGTTTTAAAGAACAAGGCTCGATTGGTTGCAAAAGGATACCGTCAAGAGGAGGGTATTGACTTTGAAGAATCATTTGCTCCAGCTTGCTCGTACGAGGCAATCGTAATCTTCTTGGCTAATGCCGCAAGTAAGAACATGGTAGTCTATCGATGGATGTAAAGACGGCTTTTCATAACGGAGATCTTAAAGAAGTCGACACGTTAGCCAACCTCAAGGCTTTGTGAATCCGAGCATCATACTCACGCCTATCATTTGAAGAAGGCTCTTTACGGTTTGAAGCAAGCTCCAAGGGCTTGGTATGATACGCTATCAAAGTTTCTTCTATCTACCGGATTCAGCAAAGGAGCAGTTGATCCGAAATTGTTCACCAGAACGTCAGGCAAACATTTAATTCACGTTCAAATATATGTTGATGATATTATTTTTGCCTCGACTGACCCCCAATGAATGTGACCGGTTTTCCAATGAAATGGGTTCCAAATTTCAAATGTCAATGATGGGACAAATGTCATTTTTCTTGGGATTACAGATTTCACAAAGTCCTGGAGGCATTTTTATAAATCAATCTAAATATGCAAATGAGATTTTAAAGAAATTTGGATTTGATTCTTGTAACCCTGTTGACACTCCCATGATAGGGCATACTAAACTAGATGAGGACCACTTAGGGATCATGGTAGACCAAACGAAATATCATAGTATGATTGGATCCTCGATGTACCTCACACCAAGAGACCGCATATTCTATTCGTTGTTTGCATGTGTGCTAGATATTAGGCTGCTTCACCAAAAGCACCTTGAAGCGGTTAAACGGGTCTTCGGTATCTCCAAGGAACCATCAATATGGGCCTTTGCACCAAGGACACCGGTATGTCACTAACGACCTATGCAGATGCTTGATCATGCAGATGTCAAGATACACGTCGAAATACGCCGTGAGGTGCTCGGTTTTGGGTGATAAGCTTGTGAGGTGGTCTTCAAAGAAACAAATGAGTACTTCTATTTCCTCTATATAGGTGAATACATAGCCATGTCATCTTGTTGTGCTCAAATCCTATGGATGAGATCCCAATTATCCGACTATAGCTTTGAATTCAACAAAATTCCTCCAGATCGTGATAATAAAGTGCTATTGCTCTTCATGCAACAACTTTCAACACTCAAGAGCAAAGCACATCGACATTCGACATCATTTCATCAAGGAGCAAGTAGAAAACGGTGTGGTGGAACTCTATTTTGTGAGAACCGAATACCAATTAGCGTACATCTTCACCAAAGCTCTTCCTAGAGAACGCTTTGAGTTTATCCTCCCACCACTTGGTCTAAAGAGTCTTCAACCGAAACACTCAAACGCCTTCAAGAGAAAGACGAGGAGTAAAGGTCTTTCTTCATCCATCTCTTGTAAATACTTATTTCAAAAGCAAAATACAAAATCTACAAAAAGCAAATAGAAAAATATAAAACTTTCAAAATCCATAAAAAAAAAAAAAAAAAAAAAAAAAAAAAATATTGTGTTTTGTCATGTTTTTCTTGATTCGATAATATCTACGGTCTTTGTGTTGTCATTCAAATAATGACACGGGACTTTAGATGTTGTTCGAATATTAAAAAAAAAAATAATAATAATAATAATAATAATAATAATAATAATAATAATAATAATAATAATAATAATAATAATAATTTTGGGAGAAAGTGAAATAAATGGTTTATTGTCATTTCAGCAAGAACTGCTTTTTCAAAGAAAGAACGAGCAATGCTTTTTCTTGTTTTCAAATCTCATGCTCGATTCTATAAACAATTACTTACTATCCAATGAAAACTAATTGCTTTGAAAATAACTCGGACTCTATTTTTGAAAATCATCCGACTTAACGCTTTGTCAAAATATATATCTCTCAATCAACAACTTATGTCATTGATTAATGATTTCAATTAAATCAAAAGGTTATTCATCATACAATTGTTTTCAAAAAGATAATCATGCATGTTTAATCAATGGAATTTAAAGTCTCATAATCCGATCCCTATCGCTTAAAATGTTTTCATAATCAAGTCACAATTCTCCTCAAAAGCTTTCAAAACAATTTAATCTATAGAGATCACAAATCTCAAATGATTTGAAAATTGTGATCGGGAGAATTTGTGATTTAAATTGGATTTAAACCGATAATTCGATAAATGGTTTCACAAGTGTTTAGCAAGCTTTCCTCCCACATGTGCCAAACGATTTCAAATCTTCCATGCACATGTTGAGGGGAGCATCCTTTAAAACCACAAAGAATTGAAACGTGATTGATTTGTCTCTAAGTGCAGGTTCCTTCTAATATGTGCAAAACTCTTTGAAACCTCGAGGCACATATTAAGGGGAGAAAACTTATGAAAACCGCATCCTTCCTCAATATGCTTTATATACTTGATTTGATCAAGGGAAGTGATGTTGATATCTTTTAGAAAATGGTAATCAAAGAAGTTAATTCTTCCGCTTGCCTTCGTGTGCTAAAACGATTTCTAATACATGATGCACATGTTGAGGGGGAGCTCTTTTTCTAAAAATATCAAAAACAACTCAGGTACAAAATGCTTTGATAATATATCACAAGTATCTAGATTGATTTTCAAATGGTTTTCAATTGGTTCCAACGGCAGATAAACAATACCAAATAGACCGACCAAATTTACTTTATGTATGGTGATATAAGGATGGTTAGGTTAGGTATTCGTTCCCACGATCCGCCGTAACCGGAGGATCTACCAGGACAATCCACTAGATAGTGTAGAGTCCTTAGGTATGATGAAAAAGGAGAAAAGTGAGATATGGGAAGAGTGCGATCGAGATAGAGCTAGAACCGAATAAACCCAACAAGGTTCTAGTTATGAAATCTCGGTAAGCAATCAAGAGGTTGAAGAAATGAAAAGAATTGAAAGTGAAAAGGGTGAAAAGAAATAGCCCTCCAATAATTCAACTTTAGGGCAGAACGGGTTCAATACATATGCTACGGTGTTTACTAAGGTAACATCGGTATTGAAGACAAGACGTCATGGACCCAAAGGACGACCGCACTACAACTTCCCAAACCACTCAAGTTCCTCTTAAAAGGGCTTGTTTCATTCTCACGGGAACCGACATTATCTATCGACTTTCTCTTTGAGTTTGTTGATATTGAAGAAGGAGACCTCTCCTAGTCTCCGACATAGGAAATCAAATGTGCACAATTAAGTCTAGAGCCACGAGATCATCATATAAATCTCATTAGGACACTTTTAATTAAGACTCTGTTTCACACAATGTGGAAAGAGAGATTATATCTTATGAGTCCCACGATTATCCTTGTGGTATTGCGGAACATCCGAGTGATATGCTAACATATTCATAATGAAGATGGAAAGCCTTCTCGAGCCAACATCAAACAAGCTCCTCGGTGGGTGGCATGAGATCTATCCAATAGATCAACCATGTGACAACCGAATGTAAACAATGGGGCGATTCAATCTTTGAATCAATCTGGTTCGGGTTATGGATTGACGGATACCCTTGAAAACCGGTCATTGTGCTTAAAAACTCTTTCTTTAGCACATCGACTTTGTACTAATATTTCAAAATAAAAGGTGTTTATGATTGATAATTGATTTTCATTAAAACCTTCGTTGTATTGCAAAACAATTTATATTGAGCGATACGATTGTTTTTCAAATCATTTTCATCAATCGCTGAATCTCAATTACCGGTTCACTCACTCCGTGTTGTCTTCTTTGAGACGCCTGGTTTGAGAACAATTAGAGCAGTTGTGAAACCCCGTCAAGGAAATTCTTGAATTATACCGATCACAGCAAGATTTGTCTCGATCAACGGGAACCGTGGGCGTGTACCTCAATTCAACGAAGTGATCAAAGACACTTTCGCACACTTTATTGCTAATTGTTGTATGCAGTACGCCCGACGTTTGCGGTGATCGTAATGAAGCGGTCAATCCATAGCCGCATGCTCACTCTACACATTCATTTCTAAAGAAATCATGATAAGTGTATCAATGACTCGATATTCTCACTCCATGCTTACGCTACGCTCGCAAATAGCATGAATCAACTAAAGCTTCCGCTACTCGATAAGAAGAAATCATGATCCGTAAAGTGAGCATGTCGGTCCAAATGTCACAACATCACATAATACCAACACCACAATGGAAGAGTCGAGATTTATGTTAGTGATGATCTCAATGTCGGCTCAAACTCATCATCACGTAGATCGCTTAAAGACCTCCACATTGATTATCCAAACATGCAATAATGAAGAATCAATGACTACGAGCTACTGAGCAAAGAACATTAACAAGAAACCAAGAACAATCTAATTGTAATATCTGCTTGTATTCTATGTATTTTGGGGTGACCTCCTTAGGGGAGATTGTTAGGATTTAGTAAATCCAGTTATTAAAGAGTCGGTCACCTCAAATATATGTAATCGTTAAAAGCTCGTAGTCGAGATTATTTAATTTTAGTTAAGTAACACCGTGGAGGACTGACGGTCTGCACCCATGTGTATGCCCGATCCACATCCCGTAGGTGGTGATTTGTGTAAGACTATAAATACTCTCTACCTCCCAAGGTAGAGTTGAGCTCATAATAATACTTTTATTTTCTCTCACTAAGTTCCCAAACCTGTAACTCTTTCTCTCTCTCTAAAACCTTGTATTAAACGCCTACTTGTGATCATGTTATGATGTGTTTGTGAAATCCAATATGTTACACTTAAGGTCTCAAGTTCAAAACCAAAGTAGCCTATTTTGTTTTGTTTCAACCATAGAACCTAAGAATACACAAGAAGCCATAAAAGATGAAAGTTGGGTAATGGCTATGCAAGAAGAGTTAAATCAATTTGTTTCTAATGATGTTTGGACACTTGTCCCTCCACCTAGTAATCAAACCATAATAGGAACCAAATGGGTTTATAAAAACAAGTTAGATGCAAATGGAGTAGTGTCTAGAAACAAGGCTAGACTCGTTGCCCAAGGGTATAACCAACAAGAAGGAATAGACTTTGATGAGACCTATGCCCCCGTGGCTAGATTAGAGTCTATAAGAATACTTCTTGCTTATGCTTGTGCTAATGATCTTAAGCTTTATCAAATGGATGTCAAAAGTGCTTTTCTAAATGGTTTTATTAATGAAGAAGTATATGTAGCTCAACCTTCGGGCTTCATCGATTTTGAAAACCTAAACATGTGTATAAGTTAAAGAAACCTTTACGGTCTTTAACAAGCTCCAAAAGCTTGGTATGATAGACTCAAGTCATTCTTAATCAAACACAACTACACCATGAGGTTAGTTGATAACACACTTTTACTAAGAAAGAGAGTCACACATAATCATTGTTCAAATATATGTAGATGATATTATATTCGGATCCACTTGTCAAGACATGTGTGATGATTTCTCTAAAATCATGCATGACGAGTTTGAGATGAGTATGATGGGAGAACTTAGTTTCTTTCTTGGCCTACAAATCAAACTAGTAGAAGATGGTATCTTCTTTAATCAATCTAAATACATAAAAGAGATGTTAAAGAAATTCGGTTTAGAAGAGTCAAAACCAATTAGGACACCAATGTCATCCGACACTAAACTCACAAAATATGAAGACGGCGAATCCGTTGATAACACAAAATATCGTGGCATGATTGGTAGTCTTCTCTACCTCACGGCTAGTAGGCCGGATATCATGTTTAGTGTTTGTCTATGTGCTAGGTTTCAAGAAGACCCTAAAACATCACATCT
The DNA here is from genome assembly GCA_022545495.1 of Chrysanthemum lavandulifolium. Lineage (NCBI taxonomy): Eukaryota > Viridiplantae > Streptophyta > Magnoliopsida > Asterales > Asteraceae > Chrysanthemum > Chrysanthemum lavandulifolium. The sequence continues at coordinate 614,209 of JAHFWF010000015.1, read as the reverse complement.
AGAAGCCGTCAAAAGGATATTTAGATACATTAAGGGTACGACACAATTAGGATTATGGTATCCTAAGGGTACGGGAGTAGAAACAATTGTATATGCAGATTCTGACCATGCAGGTGATTATGTTGACCGAAAAGTACAAGTGGGTATGTACTTTTTGGGATGTTGTTTAACATCTTGTTTTCTATGAAACAAATGAAATTAGCAATATCAACAACCGAAGTCGAATATGTCTCCGCCGGCAAAGCATGCCAACAAGCACTATGGATGAAACAAGCATTAGTTGACTACGACATTCATCTAAGTGACATAGCCATTATATGTGACAACAAAGGTGCCATCGATTTAAGCAAGAATCCGGTATTACATTCTCGCACAAAGCATATAGAGATTCGTCATCACTTCTTAAGAGACAATGTTCAAAAGGGGAACATCTCTATTGAGAAGGTAGCGTCCGAAGACAACATAGCCGACGTCCTCACCAAACCGTTGAAGCGGGAGCAATTCAACCTACTTCTTCTTGGTCTTGGTCTCATGGAACAATCGTCGTAATTTATTTTCTTTTCTCTACAAGGTATGTAAACACTAGCCTTCTTCTTTCTGAGTCTAGGATCTCTATTTCACGCACAACTCACAAGCAATACGGGAATTTTCAAAACCCAAGATACGTTTTTCACTTATAACTCATAGTTTTCTATTACTTTTCTTTCAAAATAAGTACAAGTTGCAAACACGTAATTACATACACATTTTCTTTTTAAAGAATAAACGCTTTTTCACACATAAAAATCTCTTTTCAAAATGTTTTTCAAATGATACCTCTTCCCGTATCAATTTCACAAAAGCAATTTCTCACGTCTAGGACAAATCGCTTTTTCATTATTAATACAAAGTAAAAACCCGTTTTCATTGCATCTCATGTCTTTTAAATGCTAAAGAGGACACATAACTAATATGTGTTTTCGGGTACATTCATTTAAGCAACAATGAATTAGGAGCACTTGGGTTATCTCACACAATAGTATGCTTTTTCACTTCTAGTTTATTTTTCTTTTCTTTTTAGGAGTCGAGATAACCACAACTCCAAATAGTTTGCATCAAGGTTGTCAGGATCGGGATCCTACCTAGGATCGTTTTCGGCTTTGCAAGATCGTAATCGTAGGATCGGATCGGGATCGTAAGATCCTATGAAAATATATATATTTTTGTATAGGGGTTGTAGTTTTATATTTCTATATAATTTTTCGTATGATAAACGAATCTAAATGGATGATAAAAGAAAAAGTTATATCTTCAAGTACCGTAGTAGTAGAATATTAGATATATTGCAATGCATACTTGCACAAAATTACTACATACGTGCACGATGCACCTACTTCTTGTTTTAATGTTTTTTTATTATAAGTTTTTCGTGATAACATTTATGCAAAAGATAATGTTAATTTATTAGCACGTGATTCTCAGAACTTTTTGTTACAATATATAGATTAATGCAAAAGATAAAAGGATTCTATCTGAAAATGAAACTACATAATTTATAATAGAGTGCAACACAATTTTTTTTCTTGATGACCAAATAAATTAAATTAGAATATTCTGATAATATTACTGGATTTTTTCCTGATGACCAAATACATTAAATTATAATATTTATGCTTTTATATGTAACATAAAATAAAATATGAACAAAATTGTGTCAAGTATGTAGATAGTTTACTTCAAAAACAAGCTTCTGACATTTTATAAAGCACGAAATCATTTGTCATAATAAACCCAAAAAGACAAATCTAAACTATTTCTAAATAGTCCATAAAAACATAATGATTTTACACCCATTAATTTTGCAAGAGACAATTAATTAATAACACCAAAATAATAATTCTTTTGAAAAATTCTTAGTCATTGGGCTTTAAGACATGAGCTTATACTTAATAAGTTAATATAAAAAAAAAGGCGATCCTATACGATTCGATCCGATCCTACGATCCTACGCGCAATCCTACGATCCTGCTGCGATCCTACCTGGATTACGATCTTGTTAAGATCCTGATGGTTTTGTGTGTAGGATTGTAGGATCGTACGATCCTACGAGCAGGATCGCGATTTTGACAACCTTGGTTTGCATATAGGCACACACTAGGCACAAATGTTTCCAAAAGGAAAATTTTGAGCTGCCTGAATCACCAGTACCACGGATCCCAGCCTTAATGTTGGACGGATCCCTCAAGGGAAGGATCCGTGGGATCCGTGAGACAGAAGCTATTTAATGCTTGTTTTCTCATGATCACATGTCTTAAATTCATATCTAATCATTAGATTTTAATCCATATTTTGGGCCAAGCATTCATTGCAATGCAAAAAAAATTCTATAAGTAGGATTCCCAACATTGCTTGCTATTCATCTCATCCTCACAAACAAACACCACCATGACTTCCAAAAGATCTTCCAACTTAGATGAATCACCTAATGCAAACAATCCATTTCAAGAAATCCAAACTTTTGTCCTACCACCTTCCAAAATAACACAATCAAAATCTAGGATATCCGCATGGATTAGCATCCGACCTTGTTGCTTAGCAAAACCATCATCGAATGGCTCATCACCAACCACTAACTCACCACAAGTTGCTTTCATTATAGCACCTCCTTCATCACCAACAAGTACACCAACTTCATCATACATCAACTCACCACCTAAAGTCACTCTTTTGGAACTCCTTAAGACTCCAACAAGACCTCAACAACAAAAACAAAAAGAAATAGTCTTTTTGACACCTCCCACTTCTCCAAACACAACTTTCCAAGACCTTGAAACCTCACCACCCTTAGCTCCCATTAAGCTACAAGTACACCTAGGTTCTTTTCCACCACCACTTCCAAACATTCCGGACTTTGATCCGTATTCTCCTATTTTTCCACCACATCTTCCGCATCTCACAAATCAAAACAACCCGGAAAACTTCCTCACTTATAACCCACATCACTTACATTGTGAACATTACCAATCCACTAGGGATATTGCAATAGAAGTTAGGGAAGAAATGCGATTCATACTCAAACTCATTCTTGATCGCATCAATACCGTTACTCATCAAAACCTCCATCCATAACCTTATGCAAGCATGGAAAGAATCATTATTACTATTTTCTACCTTTAGTATTTTTTTTCTTTTGAGTCATTTTCAAGAACAAGTCTTGTTCTTACTTTTACATGCTTGTATGTGGCATAAATACCACTACATTTTGTTGTTTTATTACAAGGCCTTGTTTACATACCTTGGCTCCCAATCTTGATTCTCGTCAATCACAAGATTGCTTATGCATGTTACTACTAACCTTTTCTTTGTAGTATTTTTTTTTCTCACTTGACGCCCCAAACTAGGGGGAGCTACCGTCAAGGGGGAGTAAGCGATACGTGGACTATTTCTTTCCACATTTTATTTCTTCGATGGGGTTAACTTTTTGTTTCGACAAAAAGGGGGAGAAGAAGTAAAACTTATGGCTTTCAAAACATACATCTAATCTTAAGTTTTACTCATCATAACATTATTTTTTGTCATCAACAAAAAGGGGGAGATTGTTAATACAAATAAACCGTAAAACGTTTATTAATATTTTACGATCTCTTTGTGTTTTGTTGATAACAAATATAATGTTATCATAAATAAAATTATAAGGATACATGTTATTTTTGTAAAGCATTTACATATAGCCATTTAATACAAATTGTTGTAATAAATCATTTGTTGTAATAGTTTATTAGGATGGGTAAAAATCACAACCCATGGATCATATCCATAACCCATGGTATTGACCCATACCCATTTGAATAGATGCATTGCATCTATTAGATACATTGTATCTAATGAAATACCCATGGACCAAACCATAACCCATGACCCATGACCCATAACCAAAAACCCATGGGCAAGAGAGCGTCCCACGGATCCCTAGGTTTACACTAGACGGATCCCTTAAGGGAGGATCCATGGGATCCGGGGAATAGTGGCAAGTTTTTCCTATAAATAGTGTCACACCCCAAAATACTGTTTTGCAATGAATGGAATTCACGGGGATGACGCCATAGCATCACAGATTCTGATTATATTGAACGACCTAAAGTGTCGTTTGAAAAGCACATCGCTTGATATATTAAAAACATTCGAGTTTACAAAAGATAGGTCCCAAAAGATAGTCAACATTTGCGAAATAAGTTTGTTACAATCCAAACGATGTTTTAAAGTGCATAAAATCCATGTGAGACGCGTGTCACCGCTGCTCTATGATAAGTCCTTATGCATGCCATGAAGTATATGCCTCGATACCGAAAATACATTGCTAAAAGTGTCAACACAAAGGTGGAGTGAGTTCATAGAGTTTATGTAAATGTTTTATACGACTACCATGGTATAGGCCATGTATGACAAATATGTCACATAAAAATGTTACAATTGCTATAAGCACATGACAATCAAGTTGATCGATCATGATGTTAGCCTAACAGAGTGTTTTGCCAAACAACTCAAATTCGACATGAAATGAAATGCATCCGTTTAACCAATTGGGACCACCAACCCGGATGGAGGAGTCACCCTCAATAGATCTATTCACTCACCCTCGCTTCTTCCGGAATTAACAGTTCATGATTATGAAATGGGGACATTCAATTGGCAATGAGGTAACTTAAACAATGTAATGAATTTGATATACTTGGTATCGTAATAAAAATGATGTGCGATGTATTCTCCCCCGTAGGTTTGAAATAAAGTATAAACTTGAATAAAACGGGGCTATGAAAACTCACCTGATACAATAATTATGATGATATAATGGCAATACTGAAATGAGGTGCAATCTCTAACTGCAACCTAATATGAATGATATGATCTATTATAAATCATGAATATATATCGTACATGCAAATCCACACGTAATCTATACCACTTGTGCATTTTTGAAAATGAAGTTTATCGTCGAAATATATGTTTATGACATCTTGTCAAGTTATAAAATACTTTATAAGTATTTACGTTGAAACGATATCCTACGATAGTCGTTAAGTGATAATTTAAGAAAATGTAGTTTTTCGTCGTAAAACAATGTACTTTGATAATTCGTGAAAAGGGACTAAGTGGCCTCGGAAAGCTAGTCGTAAAATAGTGAATATCGAATGTTGGAAAACAAACTCAATGGTTTTGGAAAGCTTGTCACCTTATCTAAAAGTCTTAGTGTTAAACTTTTGATCATAGAGGTCTCGATCATGGAGAAAAATATAGGTGAAGTAGAGTACTTGAACTAAAAATATTGTTTAAGGTTTGTTTTCGGCAAAGTTTGAGTGACCGTATAATATTCGTTACAACTCCGTTTGACAAACGGTTTAATATTTTGGAAAATAGGCTAGGTGAACTCACTTTTACTAGAAGACATCGTTTTCTAAAAAGTATTCTATCGATGTGAAAAACGACTCCAAACATGGTCATTAGCGACAACTAGTTTGGCTAATAGATAATATATGTGTTTATCCTTATATAAAATAGTTACGATATCCTTATTTAAAAGCGTGTAATTTAGTCGTTATAAGTCCGTTTTCTACGTTTTATATATCCTTGGTTTCGTGTCAAAGTTTACTAATATATTTTTGATAAATTGACTCATTTAGATAACACTTAAAACTCATTTTTGACCTTAAAATAACACTTGACATCTTACCATTTTTCAGAAAATATAATTTTTGCCGCTAAACTTGAAAATAGCGTATCTCCTTCGTTATAAATCCGTTTTAACCCGTTCAAGTGACCACGGTTTCGTTTTAAAGTATATTTTCTGAATATCTAGCCCAAATAATTTATAACCTGTCGAATTTTCCAGATTTTACAAAAACAAACAGACCACTATTTAATATTGTCGAAAATGATTTTCCTTGCGTAATACTTTTTTCAATCACTTCAAATCAACACTAAATTTATTCTAAACCTACCATACACCTTCTTAGGGTGTCATGGGTTCCTAAACATCATCAACAATGATATGTTTCAAGGGATTAATTATAGGATGATTAAAACTTATAATAAGTACCAAAAACCAATAAAAGTGGTATAAATACATATGATACATGCATGATTTCTACTAGAATGATAAAAATAACTCAAGTAAGATTATGAAAGAGTAGTAAAAATTATTAGAAGCTTACTTGAGTGTTTGAAGAGTTTTTGAGCTAGAAACTTAATTAATCTTTAGGTTTTTATTCAAAACCTTGAAATAGATTACTAATTGAGCTTGATAAACAGTTGATCTTGAAAAATTTATGGATTCCTCCTTGTTTCTTGAGTTGGCCGGCCATATAGAGAAGAGGAGAGAATTTTTGTTGCTTTTCACCTTGTATTGTGTGTAAACTATGTGTTTGCTAGTAAATATCAAGTAAATAATGTGTAGGTGTTCTTTTTAGTAGCAAAAACCAAATTGGTCACATGTTGTGACTCATGGGGGGGGAAAGGTGGTCGGCCATAGGGTGTATTGGACAAGGGTTGGGTAGTTTTGATAATTATATGTATTATTTGTTGTGTATAATGTGTAGTTTGTAGGTATAAATAGGTATTTAGTGTAGCGTTAACTAAAAACATATTTTAACGGAACAAAATAAAATATATCGAAGTCGTAAAAATTATAAAAATACATTTCTCGCAAGAATTGTGTGAATATATAATTATCGAGTTGAATTTACGAAAACCATCGTAAATATATGTGGATAACAATTTATATACAAAATAAATTTAAAACATCGGGTAAACTAATAATATAATTTTTATAGTCTTAAAATGAGTATAAAAATATATCAGGATAATTTTTGGAAGTGTCAGATCAAATATTCAAAATAAATGATTATGCGATAGCGTTTATTTAATAAGAAAATATATGTTTAATGAAATATGCAAACCCATGCATGAACTAATATGATGATGATGCTACCGATGATATGTAGACTAAATCTAGTCTATATGAAATTTCCTCAATGATGTTCCATGAATACGCAGCTTAACCCTCAAGGTTACGCGTATTTGATACTTGTAAACCTAGTTTACGAGAAATGATGAATAGTGAATCATGAATAGTGATTTTTCTCCGGGAATGAATAGTGTTTTGTGAATAGTAAAATTTTGAAATAACCTTTCAAAGTCTCAAACCGACTTCAAAAACGATGAATAGTAAAATGATGAATAGTAACCATTGAATAGTAATTTCCCGAGATGAATAGTGAAATTTTCAAAGTTTGAGAAATGACCTGAAATTACGAGTTGTCACAAATAGAGAGCCATTTCTTCATTCTAACTCACCCCTCTTCTTACTAATTCTCTCATATACTCTCATTCTCTTCTAACAAAAGATCACTTGATCTAGAGAGTTGTTCTTCTTTCATTCTTTAGTGATTCTCATATAGGTCCTTCTCTAAGGCGAGATCACGGGCATTCTACAAGTCATCCAAGCAAAGGGTCCTTGATTGATTTGTTCCTTCACAAGATTTCTGTAGCAAAGATCTTGTATTTGATATTTCACATACTTGTTGTGTAATACTCGTATTGGTTTGGTCCACCGTGTTACGGACTCGGTATTTAACTTTGTACCGGAAAAAGGTGTAAGCAACGTTGTGAAGGCTTCTCCGCCAAGTTGAAGGAGTTTGTTGACATAGTGCTTGAACTCGAGTAGGTGACTCGGGAGTGGAGTAGGGCAAGGAAGGTGTCCTTGTAGCCGAACCACTATAAATCGGTTGTGTCATTTCTATCCTTTACTTTACTCTATTTACTTGCATTACCATTAGATCTATACTTTCTCTTCATCCATACGATTTCACATAATATCAAATCTAAAGTTTTTGAAACTAACTTAAAATCGGCAAAACTATTCAACCTCCCCCCCCCCCTCCTTCTAGTTTTCCACACGATGCGCCATGTGGTCAATGTGGTGGGTTCAAGGTGGAGGGTTTTGTGGAACAGGACCATTCTCGACGGTCGTTCACATTCGGGTTCTCTACAAATGGGTTATCGGTGTTCGAGTTCTCAACAGTGGAGTGGTCGGGGATCGGACGGCGACCTCGGCGGACGAGGACAACCACAACAAAGATGGGTCGCTTCGGTTGTTCCTAGGCGGTTTCGTCTTGGTTCCATCACTCACGAAGGCAAGAATAACAGTTTCATAAGTTCACAGTTCTCGCTCTAAAAGATCGAGTTGGGTTCCAAGGATCACCAAATAACGCTCGAATACATGATCAAGGTTAACAAGGATAACGCTATACCAGAACAAAACAACCAGAGATCGAATCATAACTAAAATATGCACGTTCTAATAACCATAACTCATCGGTTCCAAAGTGGAATACATGAAAGGATATGGAGAAATCAAAAATGATCCTAACAACGATACTAATAAGATAACTAGGATAGATCTACATCTCGAACCAAGTACTACTTAGTTTCAAGATGGTACAAAGCCATGAATCTAACACTATCTAGCCACGATCACGAATACCCCTAACAGATCTCCTAACATCGTCAACCTCTCTCTAGAAAGATGCAAGCTCAACACGCCGAGCATCGCGATCACTCTTAAGATCCACGACCTCTCTCTCTAACTTACATATCCTGCGCCATATCGCTCTGTCTGCATCTCGGGCTATCGCGAACCCTCTCAGTAGGTCCCCAACCTGCTCCTAGAGCTCCGACATACCCTCTCGCAGAATCGTAGTCCTCCTGACTACAGCACCCATATCAGCTCTCAGATCCTCTATACTAGCCCTCGATACTCCAACCAACCGATCTGTCAACCTACTAAGCCTAATACCCTGAGAGGTAATCCTCTCCCACATCAGACCCATCTCCCCATACTCCTCGGGCTCTGATGTAATCTCCGATGGTATCTCAGATCCTAATGGGCTACCTATCTTAGGTGAATGTGGAGGTGAACCAAAATCAAAAGGCTGTCCAGGTGAATCAGGCTCAAGCAAAGGTGAGGAGAGCTGGTCCCGGAGAATGTGGGACTACAATGAGTGGAGTACCCACATCCAGGATATCCTCATCATCCTCCTCACGAGGATCCTCATTCTCATCTACATACAACTCCTTAATCTCATGCTCCTCCTCGATCTCATGATCCTCCTCGCCTCATCTTGGAGGAGAGTCCATGAGTCGGAGTCTCTGTCTTGAGTGAATCACGAGGTGGTACAGTGGGGATCTAGGTCTTAAGATATGGTGATGCTGGTGGTGATGTGAAGAGTGAGCTGCTAGGTGAATAGGTGATGATGGTGGTCGCACGGACATGTGGGCGTACTACGAGCAAGTCTAGAGTCTCGGGCTCGTGCTAAGACCGATGTAAGTGAGTGCCTAGATGAGCTAGGGCAATCGATGATGATGATGAACTAGAGTGACGGTAATCACATAGGATCACCTGCGCAGCGCCATCATGAGAGTCAATCTTTGGGAACTAGGGCAGACAAGGACATCCTCAGACACATCAAAAGCTAGTGAAGGCATAGTCTGTGACAATGGCATAGGGTAGGTATAAGTGTTCGAAAACAACTAGTTCTACTAAGAGCATCAACTCAACCAAATCATATATCACATAATGAAAACTTTAAAATAGAGGTACCGCATTACTCAAAATATGCCTTTAAATAAAACACGTAAGTTCTGTTCTATCACATAATCCCAAATCAAATCAATCATATAATCAAGCTTAAAATCCCAAAATCATAAGATATCAATAATCCAAATCAAATCCATAATATCTCGACAATCAAATCACATATCCCAACACCAATAATCATATCTCAAAACATAACATCTCGATAAACAATCCGCAATTCATAATATCTCATAAATCAAATCACATTTCATACCATAATCAAATAAGAAGCTTCGGCTTGGCAGGCGGGCAAGCGTCGGTCGAGGATCAATTTTCTTAAAAAGTGGTTATAGTTTAGGGTTTATTAAATACCTAGTTCTCTATAACCTTGAGCTCTAATACCAATCTGTAACACCCCTAAATCTCGGTACAGCGGAAGACTTAATCAAGTTTTCGGGGCGTTACAATTGGATTGGTATCTCACACAAGTATAGCAAACAAGATAGTCATTTAACATTCAAAACCAATCCCAAATTTAAATATTTAAAACATTAATCCCAAAGTGTAAATATTAGGCCCAAACATGATTTAATAAAATAGGTCCTCATAAATTATCGAGTCGATTATGATCCTTGACCATGCCTCCTTGCCAAGCTTCCACCGAACACGCACTCAAACATCACTCAATACACGAGAAAGCATGCTAAAAGGTCACTATTTGGTGAGTTCATAGGTTTAAATTCAAGTAAAAAGTAGTGGACCTGAAAGAGTTAATTTGCTATGCGAGACTTAAGATAGATACACAATCAATCACAAACCATATCATATCCGATATCACAACGGGCCCCAGCGACTCTAGCCAGCACTGTCGTAGCAAAGTCTAGAACGATTGCTAACCCTGGACTAGGTCGAGGTAGAAGTCTACTCTTAGCTAGGCAATGTGTTATAGCAATTGGGATTGCTACCCTAGACTAAGGCAACAACTACCGCACATCTATCTAAACAGTCAAGCACATAAGCAAATCCAAATAGTGTTAAAGGTCCAAAAACAGTAGCATGATTCTTACCCCAATTTAGTTAAAAACATAGATAAAAGTGGGGCTATGAAACTCACCTCAAGCAAGCAACGCACAAATAAACACTAGCAGAAGATAACAGCTAATCATGGCACAGCAAATATCGACTCGGCACAACCTATTAGTGTAAACCAATTTTAATATATATATATCGCAAAATCAACGTTATCTACCTCATGGTATTCCTTTTTGTTATTTCCAAAAATGTCTCGTTTCACCGTTTAGTCCTAGCGTTTGGTATCCTCATGTGGGTGTATCGACTCAATATGATGCCATGAATGCATTCAAACAACCAATATATGACTCAATGCAACACAATGAGACATCTAAGCGATAAGCTCCAAAGTCCAATAAGTTTCGAATAAATAGTAGACCTTATCGAATTCGTCAACTCGATAAAATCAATTATTTATTCGTAACTATTATCCCATAAACCGGTCGCGTCCTAACGAGTCACAAGGATAATTCACCCATTAATAACGTTATCCTACGTACCTAGCGGTCTCTTATTAGATTCGTCAACCTAATAAGTCCGCTACCCACGTGGATCAACACTATTAATGTTAGGTTATCCATAACCCATGCACACAACGTAAGTAAATAAATACTTGAAACTAGTATTAAATGTCCATAATTGGCATATTTCGATAAACGTGTACTCGAAACATTAATTACTTGCTTATTAGAAAACCTTTCCATTTTAGTCGTTAGTTTCCATTTTAAAATAATAAATAACAAGACAAGTCTTGTTATCGATATTTTTGGTATAAAAGCCTTTTTATTATTAATGTTTCATAGTTTATTAGCATTTTCATATATATATTTCGTCCAATTTCAATAATAGTTTCATATCGTTATTCGTTTCGAGTCCACAAGCACGAGTCATGACTTCTCGGCTTTTAATCAATCAATAGTCCAAACTATACTAAAGTCCATGTTACGGCGTTGTCGGGGTCAAGTATTGACTAAAAATTCAAAGTAACACCGACGTTGCTCAAAGTTGGCAATTTATATATTAAGTCCAAATAAAAGTCATAATAGCGCAATTCAATCTCAAATCAACCCAAATCAAACTCGCCAACCAATCAACCAACCAAATATACCTGAAACCAATGTTATGACCCTAATGGTCATGACACGGTCACGGTTAAGACCACGTGAATCAAACAAGCTCTAGAAGCTTTTCGGCTCCACGCGTCTCATCCAAACACCAACAACATCAACCCACAAGCTACCACAACGACTTGACCCGGACCCTTGGTCCATGTGGGTCACGTACGCCACCCAACCACACCCATACGTGGGTTTGGTGGCTTGTACGCCCCATTACCACAACCAAACACCATCCAAATGGCTTCCACAACATCCAAACACAATCAATCAATCTCCAATCATTAACCAAACATCAAACCCATCAACTATTCCTAATCAAAAACAAAAAACTTGACCTAAAATGCAAGAACCCAACAATATGATACACCACATGATACCAAATCACTAGCTACATGTTTATTTAAGTGTTAATTAGTTTTAATCCCATGTTTGAACCAAAAGCCCTAAAAAATTAAACCATGGTCGAGCCTTGTACGAGCCCTAGAGGGTCGTACGTGGCTTTACAAAGCTTAACCAAGCTTGACACATGTTCCATTTATCTTTTCCAAACCCGATCTACAAGATTTAATGAAAACCCTAGAATCACGAATCTTATTTTCAAGATTTGGAGGTGTTAATGTAGGCTTTTGAGAGAGTATTATATATGGATGGAAAGAAGAAAGAGAGATCTATCTAATGGTGGTGGAGGTGTAGTGTCACTCGCCGAAATGTGGCTGGAAAGTGGCCGGAACAGTGTCGGCGATGGTGGTGTTATTTAGGGTTAGGGTTTTGTTCTTGAGGAGAGAGAGAGAGTAGAGAGAGAAATGTGTGTTTGTGTGTGTTTTTAGTGAGATAAAGTAGTGTAGCAAATGAGGGTGAGTGGGTTTATATACTTAGGAGCTAGGGACTAAATTGAAAATGAGGGAGATGGGAGGGGTGGCCGGCCAAGGAGAAGGAGAGGGGTCGGGGTCGTCATTTTTCGTAAACTATCCTGTTTACCCATTCCCGAGCTCATATATTGTCCCACGAGTATCCCACGACGTTCATTCGACTTTCTATTATCGTTATTTATGTTTTTCCACGAGTTTTGACTATTTATTTGTCAAGTTTTGAGTTACGGTCTAAAAGTTACATTATTTCTCGTTTTAGGCTTTTTATAGTGCCGAATCGAATAGTGCCTATCAAAAAGAGTTAAAACTCACACGATAACTCATCCAATAATAAAATAAATCATAAAAACCAATAAACGATATCAAATCAAGTCATGGTCAATGAAAATAGTGGTAAAGGCAAAGCTCGATTTAGTTTAACGTAATGCGATTACCTAAAATAGACTCCCTAAATTGCCAGTTGTCACATTAACTACTGGATTTTATAAATCCTAACAAATGTAATCATATTTCTTGAGAGTAACTGATGCACTGTTGGATTGAGTGGTCTTTCTAACCCAACAAGCTGAGGGCTTAACAGCATTGCCGTTGATTCCCTTAGCAGCATTCACTTTAGAACCAACAGTTTTCATTTTTGGCTTAAAAGTATTAACTTTTGGCCTATCAGTATTAATTTTTGGCTCATAAGTATTAACCTTTTTCTTGTAAAAATTGATTTGTTCATCATAAGATTTAAAGCTTTGTGTTGCTCCAGTATTAAAGGGCCTTGGTGAAGTAGATGGTGATTTTGAAAATTTTCTTTTGGGACTTTCACCAAATACTGGGTTGTAGTCTAGCGATGATAGCGGCTTTGTAGTATTCAAAGATTTTATGCCGGTTTAAGAAGAAGCGCTCTTGGGGTCATGATGGGTTGAGGTCTCATAGGGTGTCTGCATTGAGCCTGCAGATGAGAAAAACTTCCACACACAAAGCAAGATTTATTATACATGACAAATGCATCTCCTAGTTGTTCATATTTTAGCTGGTTCCAGTTTCTTTTGTTACCTCTAGGACTAGATGACCTGTTTCTATACATCTCAACATATTTTACTGGTTTCTTAACAGGTTTGTCAGTTGGTCTTACAGGTTTAGTGGCATGTTCTTGCTTTGGTTTACCAGACTCTACACTTGTCTTTTTATTTTCAAACGCATATACCTCAGGTAAGGAAGTGTCACTGGCCCTTTCAAAGGTCTCATCAGTCTTTTCCGCCTTAGACCCAATGGGTTCACGGACAAAAATGGGTGCCTTAAATTCTTCTAAGCCAGTGTGTTCAAGGTCTATTCCAAGTGGTGAGGGAATACCTCTGAATGGTGGTGGTGCTGTCTTATAACCCATACCTGATTTGGCTTTGCCAATTAGTGCTTTTTCAAGGTATTTATCAATTCTCTTTGAGTTATAATGATGTGTGTCTTAAAGAGTATCAATACTTAGTTCTATGTTGTCTTTAATTTGTGTGACTCTCTCTAGCTCTTCTTTTAACACAGTTATGGTTGTGTCTTTA